>CANHQG010000019.1:0-273468 GCA_947462335.1 Harmothoe impar
GGTTAGATCCAGTCTTGCTCCAGTCATCCCGAATGCTATACCCAGAGTTGGTGGTCTGGTCCAGACTGCTGTACACAGATTGTGGACGGGATGGCGGGTTGCTGCCAGACTATCCCTCTGGTACGATATGCGGCTGGCGCGGCCGAGACTGTCTTATATGATGCTGAGTCGAAATTATGTATTAGATACCCTACGAGTAACTGAGAGTATGTCAAAATAATCACGGCAAACTGACTGGCGACTTCATAGGATTATAGGCGGTTATTATTACATAACTCAGTAACCTTTGGTGTTATGTGTTAGATAGAGTACACTTGGACACGGTTATTCCATATACCCAACTGCCCCACAGGGTCAAGACGAGGTGATTTAAATAATAAGACCCCAGACGGGTAAAATAGCCAAAGTCAACAATGACCTGTTTTTTTAGCCAATATGGACAAAGAGACACGGGGTGCTGTACACAGGTTGTGGACGGGCTGGCGGGTCTCGCTGCAGACTATCTCCCTGGTCCGATATGCAGCCGGCGTGGCCGAGGACTGTCTTATATGATGCTGAGTCTAATTATGTATTAGATTCCCTACGAGTAACTGAGAGTGTGTCAAAATAATCACGGCAAACTGACTGGCGACCTCATAGGTCAGTTATTATTACATAACTCAGTAACTTTCGGTTATGTGTTAGATAGAGTACGCTTGGACACGGTTATTCCATATACCCGCTGCCCCACAGGGTCCAAGACGAGGTGATTAAATAATAAGACCCAGACGGGGTAAAATAGCCAAGTCAACAATGCCCTGTTTTTTAGCCAATATGGACAAAGAGAAACGGGGGTGCTGTACACAGCTTGTGGACGGGGTGGCGAGTCGCTGCCAGACTATCCCCCTGGTCCGATATGCAGCCGGCGTGGGCCGAGACTGTCGTATATGATGCTGAGTCTAATTATGTATTAGATGTCCTACGAGTAACTGAGAGTGTGTCAAAATATTCACGGCAAACTGACTGGCGGCCTCATAGGTCAGGTATTATTACATAACTCAGTAACCTTCGGTTATGTGTCAGATAGAGTACACCTGGACACGATTATTCCATATACCCACTGCCCCACAGGGTCAAGACGAAGTGATTAAGTAATAAGATACCCAGACGGGGGGTAAAATAGCCAAGGCAACAATGTCCCTGTTTTAGCCAATATGGACAAAGAGACACAGGGGGTGCTGGGAGTTGGCGACAAGGGGCAAGACGAGCAAGGACTACTTCTCAAAATAGACAATGCCAATGGCCAAGACCTAGTTCTTAATTCGACAAGGCCCATTGGTATCTCTTATATTCGACAAGTGACACATGTGCCCCGTCTGTGGTCCTAATATAGATTTTCTAAAAAAAAAAAAAAAAAAAAGTAAATTTTCTGCACCGTTGTGACAACGACCGATCAGCTACATAGCAGAGATTTCCCCAACCTATTTTTGGTTATTTTTCTATTCAGTTTTTGATCAGCGCACTATATTATCGTGGGTTTTTTTAAAAAAATTTTTAATCATAAATAAATATGTAGGACTTGGAAAAAAAAAGAAAAAGAGAGAGCTGACACGCAAACTCCTACTCACATGTCGCTGTTTTGTCACTAAACCCAAAGACCACCCACCCCGTAGGAAGGGGAGACGCTTTGTGAACGTTCCCTTAGGCCTCTATTCTTTATTTTATTGTGTGCGCCTAAAGAGGGGCCAACCAACTGACACTGTCAGTTGGTTAGATGCTGCCCATCATGGGCGTAAATAAATTACGCCTAGTGTTAAGCAGCATGGATCACTGTGGTTTGACAGACTGACCTCAAAGGGCCCCGTTGGATGGGGGCCCTTGTGGCACAACGAGTCAAAACGAGTTGGATCCGTTTTTCAGATTGCCGACTCGGCGAGAGTTTCTGACTATGTATCTTTATAAAGCCTTAGATATGGTGTGGTATTTTTCATCTCGCTATAGTTTAGTTTGGTATTCAAAGAAACTGCCTCATTTCTATCAGAAATACACAAGTAGTGAATTTGTTTTTTATATTTTAATATATTCAGAAGCGCACTTTGTTGCCTATATAGCTCATTATGCGTTTGAAATTGTTCCGCGAGCAGCGTAGGAATGTACAAAACCCCTATTGTGGCGCCCATCTGACGAAAGAGCGGGGAACTATACGTGACCTGAACCCCGCCCTCAGTGCGTTCGTTATTCGCATCTTTGACAGCGACTAAGAGACGCTCAAACTGTCTCTTATTTAGTTTGAACTTATCACAAATTTGTCTTTGATAGGTCGTAGATTGACTTCTGACTTTTTTTCTTTTTTAGTTAGAATAAAAAACAAGTGACGCCGACACAGACCTGCGCATTAACGCGCTCCACCGTCTTCAGAGGGTTGAGTCTATAGTACAGTAGATTCTACTGTGTACTTACACTAACAGTGCTACATATACATACCTGAGTCATAAGTGAGGAGTTTTTGTTGTTTTTTTTAGGGGAAAAAAAGTGATCTACTCACCAAACCGCTATTAGTAGGTAACCTGTATGACCCATACCGCAAACATCTGCCTCGTGACTGATAGTGTACCGGTGGTGAAGTGCTGTTGCAAGAACAATTGAGGCTCTTTATATAGCTGAGAGAGCGAATGGTCTAATCTTGTTTTCACCTTGAGCCCCACCCTATTCCAGAGAGGGTATCAAAAATCACATGTACACGTATATGGGCTTATAGCTGGTGAATAGATAAGGCGGGGCAACTGTGTATACTAACACTACAGGGGGCGTTTTAACGACAGGTGTGACGCGCCAGCCCGTGGAGGGAGCTTTTGTTTTCACCTAGAGAGTGTATACAAAGCCTACAGGGGGTGATTAACGACAGGTGTGACGCGCCAGCCGGTGGCCGGATCACCGCATCTTCTAAGTTTTGTTTTCACCTAGAGAGGGGATCGAGAGTGTATACAAAAAACAAAAAAAACCTACAGGGGGTGTTTAACGCGGCCGGCTGCCTACATGCTATGGTCTAAGCCTGTTTTCAGCTAGAGAGGGACCTAAATCACCTAAGCCTTTTCCACCCTTAAATCGATCTGATAATTACCATAAAGAGGAGTAATGCGCGTTACATGTATATGGGCTTATAGCTGGGTAAGAGATTAAGATGCTAGTCAACTGTGTATGCAAAAAAAACTACAGGGGGTGTCTAAAGTCGATTGTCATGCGCCAGCGGGCGGACGGAAGTCTGCCACTCTAGCTGTGACTACAAGCGCGTGCGTGTGGTAGACAGCTTAAATCAAACACAAGTTAAGCTCCTTATAGCTTCCTACTGACTGCGGATTCGAGTGCTTGAAAGATGGTCTTTTGTTTTTTTCATCTATTTCCTCGGGGGGTCGAACAGGATTAAAGATGTAACGAACCCGCACCTACACAGGTAGACAGCTGGTCGCCTTCCTAGTGAGAGTTTTCCTCTTGAGTTAAGAAGCTTATCTCGGAGCCTAGTACATAAGCGAGAGTGAAACATGAGTCCCACACACTTCTTCTACCACCTTCAGCATGGCGTCATCAGGAATCACTCTACGTTCTACCGAATGTGAGCAATCCCAACACTACTACAGAGCCGCGACAACACCACACGAGGAGACGCCCATGTTTACTGATGAGTTAACAAGTAGCAAGGTGGAGGTTGGTTTTTATCAAGATTCGTACGGGTGGCTGGAAAGTGTGATGGCTACTTCTGCAGCTATTGCTGCTGCTCGTGCAAAACGTGAAGCTCGTATCGCTGTTCGTGCTACACATGCTGCATACGAAGTTGCCAATGCTGCTAACAACGCTGCTGTTACTCTCGCCGCTGCTGCTCGTGCTGCTAATGTTTTTGCTACTGTTTCCGCTCTTGCTACCGATGCTGCTGCTACTGATGCTGCAACGTCTGCTAAAAGTGTCGCTGTTGCGGCTGCTGCTAGGGCTAATGCTATAAATGCTTGTACAGCTGCTAAAGAAATAGCCTGTTTTGCTTATGCTAGTCGCAGTGTCGCTGTTACGGCTATGGCTGATGCACATGATGCTAAGTTACGGGCTTTTGCTTTTGCTGAAGATGCTGTTGATGCTGAAGATGTTGCTGCTGCTGCTGCTACTGCTGCTGAAGATGCTACTGCTGCTGCCGCTGCTGCTGCTGAAGATGCTGCTGCTGCTGCGGCTGCTGCTCTAGACACCTATGACGCTGCTGCTCTAGACACCTATGACGCTGCTGCTGCTGCTGAAGATGCTGCTGCCGCTGCTGCTACTGCTGCTGCTGAAGATGCTGCTGCCGCTGCTCTAGACACCTATGACGCGGCTGCTGCTGCTTTTGCTGAAGATGCTGTTGATGCTGCTACTGCTGCTGCCGCTGCTGCTGCTGAAGATGCTACTGCTGCTACTGCTGCTGCTGCTGCTGCTACTGCTGCTGCTGAAGATGCTGCTGCCGCTGCTCTAGACACCTATGACGCTGCTGCTACTGCAGCTGCTGCTCTAGACACCTATGACTGAAAACTTAGTAAGCGTTATTTACAAACACTACTGCTACCTATGACTAAACTTAGTAGGTGTTATTTACAAACAAGAGAGCCACGTGGTGTTGTTTACAAACAAAGAGAGCCACGTGGTGTTGTTTACAAACAAAGATAGCCACGTGATGTTGTTGTGGCCTATCATGCCAATGAAGGGGTCACGTGATCAAGGGGGCACGGCCTATTATGCAAATGAGGGGGTCACGTGACCAAATGGCGACCTCTGATTGGCTGGTGATCAAAGGGGCGTAGTCTACTATGCAAATGAGGGGGTCACGTGATCAAGGGGGCGTGGCTTATTATGCAAATGAGGGGGTCACGTGACCAAATGGCGGCCCCTGATTGGCTGGTGATCAAGGGGGCGTGGCCTATTACGTAATTATGCAAATGAGGGGGCGTGGCCTATTACGTAATTATGCAAATGAGGGGGTCACGTGACCAAATGGAGGCCTCTGATTGGCTGCAGGTCGATTGAGTAATAAACAGTAGTTAACTATAGTCCCGTTCCGATACATACTATACTACTGATACATTGGAACTAAATGGGAAATATCATGTAAATGCTTAATTACACTGATGCCGGTGCAGAGGACAGTATACTAGTACGGCCTAGATGGTTAGTACATGTGTAGCGCAGTTAGGCCGTACTAGAATAGTGGGTGTGTCCCCAACCTGCTCACATTTGCCCACTGTCAGCTTTTGGTGCAGCAAGTTGCTGCAGTAAGTTGCAGCAAGCTTTTACCCTGTACACAGGCTGTATCTTCCACACAGGTGAAATCCCTACCTTGCACAACCACTGAATGCCTTGTTGACAAGGCTCACTATGCTTATGTGTACCATGGTTACCAAAGGCTCTGACCAATCAGAGTCCAGGGATTTAGTCTGTGACCTCACTTCCTCTAAGCAATCTCCTAGCAGAGTATTGGTGGACTTCCTAATATGGGAAACTATCTTAGAGCAGATGTCTAGGACTTAGGAGAATTTATGTGGAGGTCATCTGGGCCCAATCAATGATGAAGTGGGGCCCCTGTTTGACACTGTGGGTAGTGCAGTGTGAGTGGTACAGTTAGTGGTTTCGACTTGAATGTCTCATCAGGTGTGATTCATTTGGAGAATGCTGAGATTGATTATATCCTTATCAGATTCCCAAGGTATATATGTTAGTTGAACTTTTAGATCAAGGTGGGACCGGGAGATTGGTCTTAGGGCCAAATCAGTCCAGTTTTGTTTGCTTTATTTTGATGTGGTGGTGTGACTGATCATTAAGTGTCAGTAATCTAGAATAGTCTAGTTGTAAAGAGTGATCAAAAATAAAGAGTTCAAAAGTGTGTTAAGTGTGACTAAAATTGGTACACATGATTGAATGACACTAGATTAACAGGGCTTAGTTTGTTTTTCTGGGCACCCATAACACAAAAGGATTAAGGGTTGAGACCACAATATTAGTGAGTGGCCTGTGTGACAACAATGGAGCATAGGGTGTTTTGGTTGGACAATGTCCTCATGACGTGAGTGACATATAGTTTCTGTGCCTGGGCATATGGGACTCTCTTGGTGTGTATCTTGTTGGGGAGACGGATAATTGAGAGTCGTGGGCCTAGGCCTAGATTAGTCTAGTAAATTTAACCCATTCGGTGTGATGCTGCAGAGTCGATGCATCCACCGTCTTTCCTCCACATTGAGTACAGCGATTCCGGCAGGGGATCTCGGTGGGCTTTTTATGAAACTCAAGACTGTGATTTCAAAGCCGTTCCATCTAGATGGTTGTTGCGGAGGAGGGGGGCATAGATTGTAATGTCGGCCAACCGGTTTGTCACGGTTGTGGTCTATGTCCCCATGGTGTCCCTGGAAATGGTCCATTATCCTTTCCAAGGTTTGGCCTACATATTGTATGCCACAGGATTTGCAGGTTATGTCATAGATTATGTTGGCGCTTTGACAGTTGACTGAGGTCAATGTCCTGAACTTTCTGCCGGTAGTGGTCGATTGGATAAAACCCCTTTTGTTGATTTTTGGGCAGTATCTACAGTTCAGAGGAGTGTTGCACGGGTACTTTCTAATGTGTGGGACCTTGGTGTCGGGGGTCTTTTGGCTGGTGGAGGCTCTCACTAGTTTGTCACCCAGGCTCTTATTGCGCCTGTTGCCAAAGACCAATTTGTGCTCGTGGAACTCTCGGGTGGTTTTGGTCTTTTTCATCTGGTCCCAATTTTCTGTAAGAATTTGTTTTATTGGGGGGTTGTGTGGGTTGTGGGTAGTGATGCAATAGAATGCTTTCGGTCTACCCGTGGTGTTAGGTTTTTGTTTGGGGTTGATTAGTTCGGCCCTTGGTTGTAGTTTTGCCCTCGTTAGCGAATCTATGAGTAGATTCCGAGGGTATTTCCGGCGCCGGAAATGTGTGCAGAGCATTAGGGAATTGCGTAAGAATTCCGACTCTCTAGTGCAGATACGCTTCACTCTGATGAATTGTGAGTAGGGTATTGCTCTGACTACATGTCTAGGGTGCTCTGAAGAGTACAGTAGGTAGTTGTGACTGTCGGTGGGTTTGCAGTAGAGAGTGGTTTCAAGCTTGTTTTCTGTGTTTTTGATGACTGTAATGTCTAGGAAGTTTACTGTAGTGTGTGATTCTTCCATTGTGAACTTTATTGTTTTGTGACATGTGTTCAGGTGGTGAAGGAAGACATCTAGTGCCGGTTTGCCGTGGGTCCAGATGATGAATACATCATCTATGTATCGTTTCCAGACTAAGGGTTGGGTATGATACGGGTATACAAACCTGTTTTCAAAGTCCCCCATGAAGATGTCAGCATAGGCTGGTGCCAATTTAGTTCCCATTGCAGTTCCGCTTATTTGGAGGAAGTCTTTGTCATCGAACTGAAAGTTGTTGCATGTTAGGACTAGTTCTAGTAATTTGCAAAGGGACCGGTTGGTGGGATTTAGGTTGTGGTGTCTCTGTGAGGATAAGGCCTTCCCGACTGCTTGGATGCCCTCCGGGGTAGGGATATTAGTGCAGAGACTGGTGACATCCATTGTTGCCAAAATAGCGTCTGGGGGGATTTCAAGGTTTTAAGATGGTGTTAATAAAGTCCCCTGAATCTTTTAAGAAAGAAGGCAATTTTGGTATAATGGGTTGTAAAAAGAAATCAACGAATTGTGATATTTTCTCTGTTGGGTACTCATGGGCTAAGACAATGGGTCTACCCGGGGGTGGGCGTACATTTTTGTGAATTTTGGGTAAAAGGTACAGGTTTGGTGTCCTCGGCTTTTCTGCGACCAGATATTCTGCTGTTTGTAAGTGTATCTTACCTTAGTAGTACATCATGGTGACCTCCTTCGTGATGGTGTCGTTGTTGATTTCGGTGAGCTTGTCATCTTGCAGTCTGTAGAAATCTCTGTCATTTAGTTGACGGAGACCTTCTTTGATGTAATCCGTTTTATTTTGGAGTACTACTGCGGAACCCTTGTCTGCTTTTTTAATGACTATATTATCGTTTTTAGATAATGCTATTTTAGCCTGTTTTTCGGGTGAAGTAAGATTGGATCTAGGTTTGACTTTGGGGTAACTATTCTCAATATCTCACTGGTTAAGTAGGGCCATATGTTCTACTATGCCTGGAGCTGGAGGGTTCCATTTAGAGGGACATTTGAATTTCTGGTCCTTGAAGGGGACTTGGGGTTTAGTTATGTCTATCTGAGCGGGGGCCTTATCGTCAAACTTGCTTGGAGCTATATGTCTTTTAACACTACGATGGAATTTGTTGACGTCTTCCATTATTATACCGGGATCAGGGGCTGCAGGGGTGCTTACAAATGTGAGGCCCTTTTGTAGGAGAGAAAATTCCCCAGGTGACAGCTGATGATCTGAAAGGTTGACAACACCGGAATAACAATCTAGTGAATTTTTATTTGCAGAGCTAAAGTTGGAGTTACCATTGGAGTTTTGGTAGTCATACAGTGATGGCAGGTGTTCCATACAATAAATTTCAAAGGCTTCTAAGAAAATGTCATCTTCGAATGGATTGTCCAAGAGAGGATTAAATAAGGATGGAAGATATAAGTCTTTGCGGGTTGCCATTGGGGGAATGGAGTGGACACTTAGATGTGTGCCGCCTGGCGGAGTTAGTCCACCAGGTCCACTCGGGGGCAACGGGGCCGGGTTGTGGACGTTGCTGATTTGCTGGTCTGCGGGGAGGGTTGGGGCTGGTCGCTGCTACTCCCCGGTTGTTTCGAGGGCGTTGGGGTCTCTGGTTGTTCCCGCGGTTCCAGGTAGTGGAAAAAACCTGGTTATTGGTTTGCGGGGCTTGAGCTGTTAAGCGTGCCCGATTCTCTGCCGCCAGGATATCCTCTAGAGTGAGGGAGGTCTGGGGGGCTGATGTGCCGGGGGCGATAGGCGGTACCAGTAGGCTAACCTGTGCAAGAGAGCAGGGGTCCCTTGTCACGGTAGCAGTGATGTTCACGCCAGTGATGGTGTGGGGGTTGTATCCCGGGCGCAGTTCCGCTGGGATGCCCGACCACAGGGCATCTTGTGGTCGGTCTTTGAGCTCGGTAGCTTCCTGGTTGAGTTTCTGGTTAAGTTCGGCCGTATCTCTCTCTACTAGCTGGGTGGCGAGGGTACAGGCGGGGAGAAACTCATAATACCCGGGACTACCTGGGGATGAATTTTGACGTTCATAGTGTGCCTAGACGGCCTCGAAATATGCTTCCATATTCACTCGCAGGCCGTCGGCTTTATTGTCGAGGATAGCGGCCATCGTATATAGCATCTTCCACACAGAATGTTCTGCTCTTTGGGCATGTTGTTTCAGGGCTGCAGGGGCAACTTTAGCTTCCCGGCAAAGACATCACCTGCCGTTAAATATTTTCACTTAAAGGTTGGTCGCTACCTCTTGAAAATGAACCCACTACTCAGATCTCTACACATCTAGCATAGATACATCAGAATGAGCTCATATAAAATCACCTGATAGACCTGAGTCTCCCACATCAATAAAATATTGGACCAATTCAAGTGAAATTGAGCATGATATATATGGCACTTTTAATATTTGATATATTTATAACTGATGATATTTTCTATTTTTAAAAAGAATTAGTGTGTTGGCATTATTTACCCCTGAATCGTCTTAGAAATACTATAGAGCTTATTATGTTGCTGAAAATACCAAATAGTATTCTATCAAAAACATTCTAGAATGTTGGCAAATGATATGAACAATTTTCTTAGAGAGTTTAATTTTTGTGGTTGACTTGAAAACTTTTTTTACCCAATAAGATTATTACAAGTCATCCCTACCCATTCCCAAAACATTACGTTTTTACCCAGAATTCCCTGTCATACAACCATAAAATTATTTTTGCAGTAAAGAGAACATAACGGTCTGAAAAAAGTATTTAACTGGGGTTCCGCCATTACTAAAGAAGGGGGAAAAAGGTAAGAAAACAAGGGTTGGGGGGCAGAGCCCATCTACATTAAAACTTTCTGGTTGTAAGACATCAGTTAACTCAAAACGTTTGTCTGTTCACTTGTGTGATCTAAGTCGGTCGTGCGAAGTTTTCATATTTTTATAAGGATTTTTAGAGAAAAGTACAACTACTTAATTTTTCAATATTCCATATTAAAAAAGGTAGTTCCGGACACCCTTCTTTTCTTATTATTTTCCAAATCTATATGATCTAAACTACCTGCTGGTGAAAATTGGAAAACATTGGACAAATTCTGTTGACTTTGATCAAAGGGTAGCGACCAACCTTTATCCATGTTCGTGATTTTATGTTGGCATATTTTTAAGCCCCTGCATTGTCTGGGCAGCGCAGGGGTGTAAGGACACTGGAGTGGAAGAGGAACTTCAAAGACACCCTGTCTAACCCACCTCATATATGCTATATAAAATTAGAAATATGATGCCCAGTAGCACTGCATGCCTAGTATAAACAATCTATGCTTCTGTTTTTTGATTGTTTTGGGTACATTTGTAATGGCCTAACGAGTGCAATCCAAAAGATAATACAGCAGGTCAATAACAGATGTTTACGGGTTGGCCAAAAAAGTAACATAAGATACCCGATATGCCCTACTATGCCATGCCAATCACTGTATGGTCATGAAATTAATAATCCATTTTCCTTTTTTTGTGTGGGTATTAATGGTTGGGAAAACGTCCAAATAACCTCAAAATAACATTAATATCTAATAGTAGTGTAGGTCAAATCAAGTTTATGGTTGGGAAATTATCATAGCCCAATTCATTACATACAAAAGTATATGGTCAGTAGCTAAAGTTGTAATCCATAAGGATTGATGATGGTAGACTAAACATCATTAATCATGGTGTTCAGGAGATGACATGATGATGAAGTATGATAGATAATAAGATAATAAGTATAAGTTTTCATGATTAATCATGATCACAAAAACATGATTTATAATAATTTCCCCTCTCAAGAGCTAAAATCATAATAAAGTGTGATATATCATGGTTAATCATGGTAGGAGAAAGTTTGATTCATCATGATTTCCCCTCTCAAAAGGTAAGATCACAATAAAGTATGATTAATTGTGATTGATCATTGTCCGAGAAAACATGATTCGTCATGGTATATAGACAAAACCCCACGCCATTGGCATACATGCACATCATACTTCAAGAGTTGAATTTGGAGGCCATGAAGTATGGCTATACAGATGTTGCAGGTTCCTTAGTAGGGGGGCACCATTGCTTGATCTGGTAACCAGCGAGATAAGCACTGATACAGCAATCACAATGGGTACAGACTGTTACATAATGCCCCCTAAGAATTCCGCAGTCAAGGCCAGGGAATTTTCTCATTGGTTGATAATGCAACCGGCTAGACGCCTATACCATGGAGGTCCCATAGGTTTAGCATAGAGAAGGCTGTACCACCATGTAATAAACCATGATAAATCTGGTTCAACATGATAAATCATGATATTTACTATGATAAAAGTATGTCATGATGACATCACAACCTGGTTATTGTGCAATGTGCAAATGAGCAGGTCACTTCTGTGTAATGCATTAACTTTGACTTTCCTCACTGCCTCGCACCTGAATATTCAGCTGGTACACCAAGAGTACTCTAAACTGAAGCAGTTAAACAATTAAGAATATTAAATCAGATATGAAGGAAACCATTTTTATGTATGGAGTAATAATGTGTTATTTATTCATGTTTATAAATGTGTAAACTTGATTTTAACAGGGGGGCAACTTCGACACTGAATACATCAAAAGCCACTTAAAGTACATCAAAGACACAGAGCAACTAGACCCCAACCATACACACTTTCTCCTCGTTGATGATGGAACGTATGGCAATCTTGGAATAGAAAAAGAAGAAGAATTTAGAAACGCATTCGAAGATTATATATCCGAGAAGGAAGTACCTGATCCACTTGGAAATCAAGGAATTAATCGTAAGTATACTGCTTAATATCAACAAATGAATAAATCAGTCAGTTAATAGAGTTTATAAAAGTTGTTGAAAATGATTTTTTTCTGCTGACGATAGTGTCATATATTGCTCAAATCCAAAAGATTTAAAATACAGTATATCAGTAGTATAGTATGTATCGGAACGGGACTATAGTTAAGTACTGTTTATTACTCAATCGATATGCAGCCAATCAGAGGCCTCCATTTGGTCACGTGACCCGTTGCCATGGTAACTTGACCTACTTAGGACTCTCAGCCAATCAGAAGCCAGCATTCTGGGTGACCTACTGACCTACTTAGAAGCTCTCAGCCAATCAGAGGCCGGCATTCTGGTAACCATGGTAATGTGACCTACTTACGTCACGTGACCTACTTAGGCTCAGCCAATCAGAAGCCGGCATTCTGGTAACTAGGGTAACGTGACCTACTTAGGGTTTGTTTGTAAACAACACCACGTGGCTCTCTTGTTTGTAAACAACACCACGTGACACGTGACTGTTTGTAAACAAACAAACGAAAAAAAAGTTATGTAACTTATATATAGAAATAAAAACACAACAAGATAATTTCTTTCTTTTCATTTTATTCTTTATTTTCATTTCAATCAGAAAAAACACACAAGTTTATGCTTTTTTAGCTTGCTTCTTCGATTTGCAGCAACCCAACAGGCCGCAAAGTCTCACGCCGCCGTCACTCGCACCACCACACCCCGGACGACTTCTCTCCAATAGACATTGCACGACTTTGGATAAATCCAACACCATTTCGGCAAGGCAGAGAATCTTTGCCTCCATGAAACGGCCGCCATCGCAACAACCCGTCACAACAGCATCATCGATAGCTTCTGACTCACGGCCCGGTCGCTCAGCTTTGGGATTTTGCTCATGCGCATGACGCACTTCTTGGGGTTTCTTGTTCGACATGCTTCAATTAGGAAATGAACGCAATGAGGTCCACAGGTGTCAGCAGAAGTGTCTTGTAGTTGAATGCGGTTTCTTTGCCACTTGAACGGAGCAGAGCGTTCCACGAAAGACAAGAACTCCGCACTCAGCGGCGGTAAGCCGAAGGAATCAAAGTAGTACACTTCACCCGTGCTCGACACGTAAAACGCCACCCAATGCTGACCTGGTAAATGTTGCGGATCTGTGTTGCTCACGAAACAAGTGTCTTTGATAGGGTGCTTCGGAATAGTGTCACAAGAGAAAACGCCCAGGAAACGATGTTTTGTGTGAACGTTTTCCTTCAACACTCTGCTTATTTCAAGCGTGTTCATACGATACGCCAAGTACCGCTGTCTTGTCTTCAGTTCATGTGGTAGTCGGTGATGGGGTGTCGATCTCGGGTCAGCTCGACGACGTTGTCGTACACCAAGTAGAGTAGCACCGTTGTTGTCGCTTGTAGCGCCGAGCGGAAACTGACTTCCACCCTCAGCTGACCCGCTCTTATAAGGTTCACGCGACACCCGTCGTGCGATCTGTCTGGGGTTAAGTCGAGGGGGAACACCGTGTAACCGTTCAGGAATTGATCGTATGAAATACCGCAGGAGCGCGCGCCCTCGTACATCCCCGTTTCCGTGTGTAGCGCCAAGTACTCTCTCACGGCCGCTTTGGTCTTAAAGTCGGGCACGTACGCGTCGTTCGGCACTTTCTGATCGTTCACTATCACTTGAAGCAAGCTGATGTCGTAATGCTTCATCTCGAACGGGTTCTTGGTGTAGCTACCGTTGAAGGCGTCGTGGTCCAGGAAGCAAATCATCATCGACTTGGGAAGCTGGCCTGTGTTGGAGTGCGTGTAGCTGTGATCTCTGTTACCTTGAGGGATGGCATACGTCGTCACCTCCACTCTGTTCACCGGGTAGTCGAAGGGTCCGTGTTCTATCACCGCTCTCTCGTGCGTTTCCGCTACAGCGTCCGCCACCAACACGCGTCGCACGTAGAGCTTTGCTTTGTAGATCTTCAAGCTGTAGCCTCCGTCAGCGGCGCACATCAGATAGAAAGAGGGCGCCGCCTGTTTCAGAGTGAGATTGATTTCTGTCTCTCCAACGATGAGCTTCGGTTGATGAGCCAGGTCAAAGTGCAGTCGCGCCATCAGCGAAAAGCGCTTGTTGGAGATTAGCTTCTTGCGCGCTTTGTACCCCGCATTCGCGTCAGTCAACGTGTCAAACTGACCGGGCGTATCTTCATGCCACCCCTGGGCGCTCATGACGCCGTCCTTCACGTCTTTGTTGTAGTTGAGTAACCCTTCCAAGTAAGCTCGGTAAGGGTAGGTCTCGGTGTTGCCAGACACTTTGAAACCGCCGATGGAGACTTGGACGTCTTTGAAGAGCGAGTGAGCCAAGTTGTTCACCGGAGCTACTGCGTCGGTGTCCTCGATCGCCGCTCCGTTCGCTTTCAGCACTTGACATTCCAGATGAAGGTAATTCTCGTTCAGGTCTGTGTACTCTTGCGACTTGTTGATGGTGAAATTTATGTTACCTCCATCCTCTAAAGAGTTTTTTGTTTCTATCCCCAGGAAAGACGACTTTAAGATAGTAGTCTGAGTCGGCGCTACGGTGTGCAGGTCGAGCTCAGAGAGCGCACACTCGTTACTGCTCTCGTGTACGTAAGCCATTGTGTTCTCTCTTCACGCGGCCGACAGACTGACGCCGACCGCCTCCAGTCTTTACTATTTATACCTGAACGCCTAGGCGCTTACCGCTCGAATACATCCCCTCTACGTCTCTTGCAAGAGCCACCGCCCGTCTGAGGGGAATGCCGACGACGTTTCGACCCTTTCTTAGACGCGACAGTCGTCTTTCCTCCCGAGAACGCCGTACTCGCCAGTCTCTTCAGAGCGCCTGCGCCTCGGTCTTTCACGCTGCTCTTTAAAGTCCGACCCGCCAGCACATCTTTAGCTACGCCCACACCGGCGCGGAGCAGCGTTTTTCCCACAGTCTTCAATAGCGGGGTAGCCGAGCGCATCAGACCTAACAGAGCGCCGCCCAAACCGTGCCCGCTCTGGAAAGAGCGCCCGCTGTACACGTTCACGCCGTTGCCCAGCTGCGCGTTGTAGTAATCGCTGTACCCTCTGCCGACGGTGCGCCTGGGTGGAAAGTACGGAACGCGTTGACGCATCATTTTTTTCTCTTTCAGCGCTCAATAGGTCTCAGATGAAGTGTCACGGTCACCTCGCCTCTACCGAATGGGATGGAATGACCGGATCGGTCTCTTAAATAGATGCCGACCTCGGTAAACCTCTTGGATTTCAAGGGGAAATAATCCAAATGGGGAAAACTGATAGCTTGCACGCCACCTCGACGCTTTCCGCCTCTGTCCACCGCCACGCAGCGCAACAGCGGCACTTGCATGTCGCCCACACGTCTCTCCTGGATCATGTCGGTGTATATGTACACAGAGTGCACGTCTCCGTAAACATCCATCGAGTAGGCGCCGGTAGTCGGCGACGCGAAACACGTCTTCTCTCCGAAGCCTAGAACGCATGCGAGATGCTGAGTCAGCAGGACAGCACAGTGTCTCGGCGGTTTGATGGTGACGCGTTTCGTCTTGGCGTCGTACGATAAGATCCGCATCGGTTTGAGCAAGAAGCTGTCGCCCTCTAGTCTGTCATCTCGCAACGTCTCACTCAAGCGCTCGATTAGGGTGTGGTTGCTTCCGGTGAAAATAGGAGGTATCTCGAATATGTTTGGCATGAAACTGCGCACGCCCATGTCTTTCTCCATCTCTTCGATCATCTGTCTTGCTTGATCGCTGATCGCCTTCTTCTTCACCGCCGGGGACAAGAACTTCTTGTATACGGCATTCGTCTGTCTCAAGTCGACCTCTCTCTTGAACCTTTTTGTTTCCGGTTTCAATTGCTGCTCTTCCGACGTGTCTGATATCTCTTCCACCGTTACATAGCTCGCTTCCTTCCAGCTCAGCGGGAATTTTGAGCTGAACGTTAGCTTGCTCAGACCGTTCGCGTTTCTCATTTCCCGCCAGTCTACCTGTGGTTTTTTTCCTTCGGCGAATTTAGTTTCTTTTAAAACCTGGATCGCCTCCTCTAGCGAACCCTTGGTGCGCAGAGGAACAACGATGATCAAGTCGTCGTCGTGCACGTTAGTCCATTCTGTAGGGAGGATGATCTCAGTCAGAGCCGCTTCGAACGCTTCGGGCAGAAGGAGCGGCGAGTGGAAGTGAGTTCGGAAAGACGTCAAGCTGTTGTCAGGATAATACTCCATAGAGCTGTTGCTAGGTAGAGTGATGTTCATTTTTTTTTTTTTTTCTACGTTATTTTTTTGACGGGGATCCACTCGTTGAACTTGTCGTCGTAACCTAACCAACGTACGAAAGCTAACTCTTTACCGTCGACGGTCTTGCGGCGCAACACCTCGTCTATCAGGTAGTTCTTGTCGTAACGACTCTTGTACACCTTCTGAACCTCTTCCGGGTAGAAGACGCCTTTTATCTCCTCGCCCTTGTCGTCTTTCAGCTCGAACCCTCTGCTTCCCAACGTCTTAGCAACGTCGACCACTTCCTCGGGCCAGTTTCCCTCGTACCCTTTGTCGAAGGCGCCTTTAGTTCTCAACATCCTCACTCTGTCACCTGGAGCGATGACGTCGACGGCGGACGTCTTTGTTTTTTTCTTCTTTTTCCATATTTTGTCGATTTGTTTGTTAGTTGGGAGATCTTGTCGGTAGAAAACTGTTTCGCTGTTTTCCGAGCTGACTTGAGCCGGCGCCATTTTCAACGTCTTGTGGTGAGTGCGATTGTAAGAAGACACTACATGGTGCAGTACGTCTACGTAGCGATACGTGCGCTTGTGTGTGAAATAACGCCACAGCTTCTCCTTCAGACTGCGGTTCAAGCGCTCCACTAGACTAGCTTTGATGTCGTCGTTCTCGCCAGTGAAGAACTCTATGCCCTCGCTCTTCAAGTGATCTTGAAAGATCTTGTTCAAAAACTCTTTCCCCTTGTCTGTCTGAACAGTGCGCGGTCGTCTCTCGCCAGTGCCTGTCATCTCTCGGAAGGCCTCGGTGACATCAGCGCTGCTCTTGGATTTAATGGGAACGGCCCACGCGTACCTAGAGAAAACGTCGATCGCCGTCACCACGTACCGGAAGCGGTCGTTGTGAGACGCCAAAGCTTGCATGTCCATCAGATCTATCTGCCACTGCTGATCGATTGCGCCGGTTATAGTCTTGTTCCTTGCGAATTTTCTCCGAATGGGTTTATGTTTAGTGTAGGCGTCCAGCGACACTAAAGCATCTCGGATGACGGCGGGGTTCAGGTGGCGAAAATGATGTTTCTGGAGTTTAGTCACGCTAGTGAAACTGGAGGGCGCTTTGACGTCGGTATATCTAGCTACTACGCGCTTCTTTTCTTTTTCCTTCTTGGTCAGTCTCTTCACTGGTTTGCCCATGGTGGGCCTGTTGAGGGCGTGAACGACGAGCTCGCCGCTAGGCGGTTGCGCCCTTTCCTTTTCTTACGCGGCACGCTCCTATAGGAAGTCGGAGTTTGGAAAAGTTCACTGTCATCCTCCTCGTCGTCAGAGGATTGATCGTCCACCTGGAGAGAAGAGTCTGCTGCTGCTACTGCTGCTGCTGCTGCTGCTGCTGCTTCTCCTTCTTCCGAGTCGAAGCTCGGTCGTTTCCGACCTCTGTCAGCAAGCCGTGTGTCCAAACTTTGGCCAGGTCCGCTCGCTTTATACAGATGGTTCCCGATCAAGGAGTCTGTGGGAACTGCTTCGCGCAGCGCTTTCGTGAACGGCGAGTAGCCCGCCGGTCTGGGCGCCGTCTTCCTGAACCTGGCGGCGTCGTTCAGTAAGTCCACTATGTTGATGCGATGCTCAGGTGGTATTCTCCGACCCGACATCTCGCGCACTGCACCGTCCTCGTTCCACTTGATCACACCGGATTTCTCCAATTGTTTGTACAGCGCCACGGTCCGGGTGCGATTCCTCTTGGGAACTTGGTTCGCCAACCGCTCGAGTAGGGACGCGCTGGCCTCTTCAGCAGACTGACGGAGGTGAGCCGGGGGCGAAGAAGAGTAGGACGAAGAGATGTTGCTGTTGTGGGGATTCGCGAGAAAAAATTGCAATCTATTCAACAACCTTCGGTATTTCAACATTTTCTCGCGCGATTCCAAAGTGGGGTCGTTCAACACTAAATCCAAGTCCCTGTAGATAAACTGTAGCACCTGGTGCAAGGCCGTGTCGGGATGAAGGGACTGTTCTGCCTGCTTGTGGTAATAGGCCATGTCGGCAGGTAGGCGGGCGGCGGTGGCAGGAGCGGAACTCTCGTTCTTTTCAGTGCGCTCATCAGGAAGAGGAGGAAGGTTTGGAGCAGTAGAAGTACTAGCAGCAGCGACTGCAGTAGTAGCAGCGCTAGTAGTAGCAGCAGCAGCGGGCACATGATGAAGTAGACCTGCTCGTGATGATTTGTAGAGCGTCTCAGGATCCACGAGCGCTAAGCGTTTGTAGTGTTGTTGCTGCTCTGAGTCCGTCATGGGGACGACGATGGCAATGACGCTGGTGGTGGCGGTAGTGGTGGTGGTGGTGCTGTCGGCGAGTAGGTGTCGAATGAGGTGTCTCATATACGGAGAATGCTCTTTATAAGCGGTAAGGCCATCCCTATGAGAGCCGGAATGAGGAAACCTCCCTCTTGTACCAAGACGCGTCTCTTTTTTTTGATGGGCGTAGATTTTTTGCCGACCTCCCTCAACACGTCAGCCGATTCTCGAAGCTTGTCCAGTTGTTTGTCGCTGAGCGGGATGTTCCCTACCAGTAAATTGTGACAGATCTCACTCAACGCTGCGATCAGATCGTCGCTTCCAGAGTCTATTAGATGCGAGCAGTCCTTTGGCGAGCACTTAGCTAAGTGCTTGAGAGTACCAAAGTGTCTTTCGAGTAGATGAGAAGACATTTTTTGCTACTGCTTTCTCTTGTTCTTTTTTTTGTCTAGCGGTACGAACACTAGCTGAGAGTGTATGGACGTCAAAGAGGAGCGTATTCTCAGATCGTCAGGTGTTGACTGCTTGAAGTCCAGAAGGAGGTATGAGTGAGGTCGCTTGAGTTCATGGGTAAATATACTAGAGAGGGCCGCCGCGTTGGACGGAAACACCTGGCGAGACAGACTAGCTATTTGCCCCATGTCGCGCGGGTTCTTGAAAACGATCATGTAGTGAGCGTTCAGACTCATAGTTCGAAAGTCGGGTGATTTCTGGAATAGGTTCTGAGTGATGTATATGACGCTCACGTTCCAGTGATGCGAGTATTTAGTAAAGATGTCGGCTACCACTTGCTGATTGGAACTGCTCATCAGATCGTCCAATATCAGTAGAGTGTGGGGTCGTAAGGCGTCTTCTGCTACTTCCACGTCTCCCGCTATAGTCTCTTTGCTAGGAAGACCTTCTCTGAATTCCACACCGTACTGATTTTGCCACTCGCCGTAATGGTAAAAAGTCTTTTCCACCGGCGGCGTGACCAAATTGTTCACGTCGCTCAGAAATTGATCCACCAAGCGCGATTTTCCACAACCCGACGGACCGCTAATGATACAACTGAAGGGTCCTTGTAGTCGAGCGTCGAAATGAATTTCTGTGAAAAGTTTGCTTCTACTGCTCGACATTTTTTTTTTTCAGCACGCGTGAGAGAGCGGTTGTGTGTGTGACTGTCTGCTGTGTTTCTCACTCGAACGGTCGGTAGTGAATGGTTGTGGAGAAAAGTCCGCCGACCTTTTTATTGATTCCGGCCGGTGTCACAGTAGCGGCGGCAGAAGTGTCTTTTTTTTCTTTTTATTTTTTGCGATAAAATTCTATTTTCACTCAATAGTCATAAATGTTTTGTATCAGACTCCAGAGGAGTCTGATACAAATATTTATTTTTTTTTAAAAAAAGAAGAGGGAGAGGAGGAGGAGGAGGAGGAGGAGGAGGAGGAGGAGGAGGAGGAGGAGGAGAAAAGCGCAGATTAATTTTTTTTTTTTTTTTTCCTTAGGCAAAGCTCGTCGCTTTGCCGCTTTCTTTTCTATTTCTGTGTTGTGACAGGATCGTCTCGAAAAAGCAATAAGGCGTGTGAGCGCGGCGGTGACAAATACATATCGGTGCGTATGGTATAAAATAGTGCGTCCCTATCTTCTTCGATTCGGCTGCGTTGCAATAAGCGGGATAACAAGTGACGACGTCGAAACGTTTAGTTACCGTGTTCACGTCGGCCACAACGCGCGCCCACCGAGTGGGAGCTGCAGTCACTCCCAAGAATCCGATCGGTTTGCGGAATCGTTTCATAGCGCTTATTCTCACTTTATAAGAGGAGGCGGGGTGAGGAGAGTGGCGGCGCTCTTTCTGTTCATGAAACGCCCAACGAGTGGGGGCGCTGAGAGCGGCTATTATGCAACGGTAGAGTAAATACAGTTCTGAGAAGACGGCTCTCGGCCATGCCGCTACGTTTTCCTTTTCCGCTCTTGTATAACGACGCTTTGCGGCTTTGCTTTTCTCGAGAATTTTGTACGCTTCAAAAGAAGCGTGAACCTCAACTACGTGACGCTCTCTCTTTTGAGATAAAAAAATAGCCAGGCAGTTGAGGAGGAGGGCTTTTTGTTCGCGCGACCGTCTTTCAGAAACTCGCGCCCTCTGCAGTGCCATATTTCTTTCCTCCGAAACAAAAAAGACTGAGTGAAAATAAAAAAAATTTAAAACAAAAAGCTCAAAGAAAAAAAAAAAAAAAAAAAAAAGCAATAAGCAGACTCAGCTCGAAATTCCCTGCCGGCGTGATGACGGTGACTGCAGGCGGTGGCGGCGGTCGGCTGGCGATGGGCGGTGGCGGTGTCGGCGGCGATGGTAGAAGGGCGTGTGGAAAGAGAGACGCATCTCAGTCTTTTATAGGAGCGGCGAGTCTGACATTTTCAGCTGTCGCATGCTGACCTGCTGCTATCATAAGAGAAACAAAAGCCCTAATCACACTTTTCAGCTGGATCCTTCCACCCCGCCAGACATGGATCCCGATGGGAAGGTGGTTTAAAATTAAATCCGTGTACCGACTGTCATACAATAGGGTAATTAGTTGAACGCGTGTTACCTGTATAAAGGATTAGCGGGTCATGGGCTCAGCGTGTGTATAGAAAAACAACTACAGGTAGCGTGAACAAAGCGACCCCCTCCCTTTCTGTCACTCTGTCTGTGACTAGAGGGTGCGCGTGTGGTAAGCGGCTTAAATCTAAAGAAAAACAAATCACCCTCTCCTGTCGTCAGCAGTCAGCCGGCCGGCGGCTGGAAAATGCGATTAGAGGGATGATGAGCCACGTAGTAAGCGACTTAAGGCTGATCTAAAGACCTGCCGTGAGGGGGCAGCTGGCCGGTGGCTTGAAAAAAAAAGGAGGGGAGTAAGGGTATATAAGGGGGAGTGAAACCACATTCAGCATCGTCATCATCGTTCACGCTACTACTACTACTACTACTACTACTACTACTACTACTACTACTACTACTACCACCACCAGCACCGCGCCTCAATTTGCAGATCCTCGTGATGGAAAGTTGCTACCGTGACATGAAGCGGAATGACGAAGCGGCGCGCGAATGTGAGGCTGATGCTGTAGCCTCTGCTACTGCTGCTGCTAGTGCTGCTCAGCGTGCTACTGCTGCATTTACTGCGGCTGTTAGTGACGCTGGTTGTGATGACGTTGTTGTTGTTGCCGCTGCGGCTGTGACTGCTGCTGTTGCTGCCGCCGATGCAGCTACTCATGCCACCGATGCCGACGCTGCTGCTGCTGATGCTGTTGCGGCTGCCGATGTCGCCGCTGATAACGCTACTAGTGCCCGCTCTGCCGCCCTTGCTACTGTCGCTGCTGCTGTTGTTGCTAATGCTCACGCTACTGCTGCTGCCGCTGCTGCTGCTGCTGCTACCGCTGCTGCCGAGGCTGCTGCCGCTGCTGCCGATGCTGCTGCCGATGCTGCCGATGCTGCTGATGCTGCTGATGTTAGCAGTCGCGTCGACAAAGAATCGTCATTTGTCACTCTTAAAGCCGCTCCAGTTGAACGCGCGACGGGTAGTAGGGCTACCAACGCGACGGCCGGATGGTGCAAATGGTGTCGTCGCTTCTGCTCGTGCGCTTGCTTTTCTTCCGGTCCTACCTGCTGCTGCTACGGTATGATAGTGTTATAGTGTTTGAATGAGAACGCGCGTAGTTACACATAGACGCTGTTACAGATGTGCTTTTTTTAACATAACATGGAACTTGTTGTGTTTATTTTCTATATATAAGTTGTTTGTTTACAAACAGTCACGTGTCACGTGGTGTTGTTTACAAACAAGAGAGCCACGTGGTGTTGTTTACAAACAAACCCTAAGTAGGTCACGTTACCCTAGTTACCAGAATGCCAGCTTCTGATTGGCTGAGCCTAAGTAGGTCACGTGACGTAAGTAGGTCACGTTACCATGGTTACCAGAATGCCGGCCTCTCATTGGCTGAGAGCTTCTAAGTAGGTCAGTAGGTCACCCAGAATGCTGGCTTCTGATTGGCTGAGAGCCCTAAGTAGGTCACGTTACCATGGCAACGGGTCACGTGACCCAATGGCGGCCTCTGATTGGCTGCATATCGATTGAGTAATAAACAGTACTTAACTATAGTCCCGTTCCGATACATACTATACTACTTATATCCATCATTTGAAACAATTTGGATCCTTGTAAAATAGGTGTTCAACAATGTTAACAAAGGCATGACCTCATAGCTTCAATTTTAACTTTTTATTCAATAAAAGTCTCAAATATGTGTTAGGCCTTGTGTTTCTTCATAATTGTACACAATATTGCATCGCATTATTTTTGCTGAATGGGACAACAACTCATGAGGGGGGACCAAAAAAATTGCACCCCTTTTTAGTGGAAAAGCCCGCACGTTATTATAGCTCAAAGGGGTCGGCTGCGTTCAATTTCAACCTGCCTGGAGGGGGGGGACTGTAAAACTGTCAACCCCTCTTGCTGGGGGGACCAAAATAATTCCGCTCGTGTGAAAATCCACCGATCCCCCCAGTTGTTGAAAAATGACCACTCCCTAAAGAGAACCTATGTTGGAACAGCTGAACTATGAACTGCACATGCGCACTGGACCATGCCTACAGGATTGATCACTGCCTGCCTGCCTGCACCTGGCCACTTCTTCATTAGTCACTACCCACAACAGTCACACCACCTCTCCTGTCAATATGGCATGTTTAGTTACTTGTTCAGAGTGTGGCAACTCTCATAAGCCATCCTAGATGCCCTTATGTGACCGTTGCAAGGAGCGGGTGCCGTGAGAGGAACCTCCCTGAGATTGAATTCCTTTTGTTTTATGAGTTTTTGGGTGCGGTGAACCTCAGAATCCAAATCTGGGGGTAAGAGCCCCAAAGCCTCCTCCAGTAAGAAGGGCCGGAAGTTCGAGTTTTATTAGGCCTATAACTCGGCTAAGGGATGTTCTGCAGAGCCCTGTCCCCTTAACATAGGCACGCCTGTACTGAGTGTGGGGGCCAGCATGGTTGCCTCAACTGCCCTTCTAGGAATAGGATGAGGTGGGTCCCAGCCAGTGCTGTGTGGGTCCCCTCAGTGGAATACTCATAGTATCCCAAAGTTATAAGATCTTTTTTCATTGCAGCAATTGTAACATTTACTATGTTCCATAGGAATATCATTGAGACACTGTAAAAAAATACTGTATTTAAACAGCACAATTTGCTGTACATTTACAGCGCTCTTTGCTGTAGTTGGTATTACAGCACTATTTGCTGTGTAATTACAGCATTATGTACTGTAAATTGGGTCTCTAGCAATGTTGCTGTATATTTACAGTTTATTTTTTATCAAATACAACAGCTTCATTGATATAACCAAGGCGTGCCGTATTTAACACCCCCCTTGAAATAACCCATGGTTGTATTTAACGGCCTGTGACGTCACTGTTTGTTTACATTTGAACGGCATAGAGAGAGGTAATTTTAGCCTTTTTAGGCTCCCCGCTACCATAATTTCGGTATTTTGAATCCGAGAAGATAAAATATTAACACAAAGGTGCACGCCTTTAAGTCTGTTGACTGGGTTATTTTACTTGTTTACCCTTTGGCCACATTTCACTCGGCCTGCGACCTCGTGAAATACGGCCCAAGGTCAACTCGTGAAATAACCCAGCCAACAGACTGAAAAATTGTGCACCTTTGTCTATATATTGTGCTGTAGATTTCTGCCGCTAGGTGGCAGCAGTATACCTTTTTTGTAGTAATTATTCCGCCCAACTCTTTCCCGAGTCAAATAAAGCCTCACAAACTCTCAAGACATTGTAAAATAAGAATGGATGAGAGGGACTGAATGCAGTTATCATAAAGTTTATTGATATTTGCATATTTGTGTTCAATAATACAAAAAAACAGCAAAAGTATAGAATAGACACCACATTGGTGGGAAAAGTTAAATGCTTAAGTGCCTGGACTGGAAAAAAGCTAGTATCACATACAGTTTAGCTGTATTAAAGCAGGATTCTATAGATTAAAAGGTGCTGAAAAGTATAGGATATCGCTCCAATTTTTGACTTCTACATTTTGAGCTATTTTTAGTATATTACATAATTAACTGCAATTCTAGCTAACTAGAGTTCTTTCTCCCTTCACAAAATAGAGCTATCAGCAATCTAACAACACCTACCCCCCTTATATTCGATATAGGGAATGCGGTGTGTGGTTCTCTTTTTTAGTATAACCAATGGTTGCTTAGTAAATTATTATGCACAGCAACAAAACAATTGTGCCACTTAAATGTGCAGCACATAAGGATGTCATCTTCAACTGTTATAAATTGGTTATATCAATAGATACACACAGAAAAGTAAAGGAGTCGCCATGACTCTGACAGCCAGAGTCACAGTTTGTCTCCTACGTGACACCTATAGAGGAGAGTCGAACAAGTTTGACTCTCCGTTCCTGAAGAGTCAACAGCAGTTGACCCATCAAAAGAGGGGGAGTCAAAATCTAATACCTGAGTGCATGCAGGTCAGGTGGATTGTGTATTCATGTCTGGAAAGCTTATTCATTGACATCCCTTAACCACACTTTTTAGACTTGGTGGACCTATCTACAAAGAATCAAAACTGTGTGGTTTGTAACGATTATCTCCAGTATAGATAGTGGCTCTGCCTTGTGGTTGCAACTGGTGCCAAACTAGTGTTGGTTGCCCCACAAGGAGGTTTCATATGCACTTGACTCTGCACTTGACTCTGTCAAGAGATAGAGTCAATTTGTACAAGGAATAAGGGGTATGACTGGAGTAGCTATGACCCCTCCACCAGAGTGATTATGACTCTGGTACCAGAGTCAACTAGAGTCGACTATGGTAAAAGAGTCATGGCGACGTCTTTACTTCTCTCTGTGTATATGCATGCATATCCGTTAGCTTATGTTGCCTCGCAATTTGCATATCTTTCTTATTGTGCTTGGCAACCGCATGGATTACAGTTATATATATTAGGATGATATCATTGAGACATACAGGTTATTTTAGCAGGTGCCTAGCATGTCACCCGTCTCAGCAAACATTCTTTATCAGCACACATCAAGGAGGATACAACACTTTTGTATAGCAACAGTGCATATTTCAGTAACAGTAAAGAAGCCATGGGGGACTCAACTGGTATCTGGTATGCTTTTCAAGTCGTATAAGGTTACCTTGCCATTTAGATGTAAATAATATGTCAGTTTCCTGTCAAACTACTATGTAAAAGGATTTACTCCCTCAAGATGTCGTCATGAGGTCATTTTCACGTATTAACATGAATATGACCAGTAAAAGACGTGCTTTTTACATAAGGTGCGAGCTGGGTAGTTATAGACATGGCGATGTTTTGGCTTAGGAATTAAGATAGCTCATTTGTCCATAGCTAGTTTCCAACATTATAAGAGCTTAATGCCAAATTAATTCCTTATTTGTATGACTACTATGGAGACACAATCTGTGATAACTCGATATCCAAGGCAGTCCATTACGAGCCAGAGACGTTCAGCATGCCTCCATAAGATAGCGAGTATACAATTTTACACTGGGTAATGCAGACAATCCATGCAACCCACACATACCACAAACTGCAACCATTTTGTACACATACCCAAGTAGGGGTATGTGTGTGCATTATGTACATACATACCCCTACTTGTGCGACACCTCCTCACTTTCCTTAAAGGGACAGTGTAAACGTGTGTTTGTCCGCCATTGCTGGCCGTTTTAGGTGACCTTCACCCTGTTTTGCATAGTAGATCCCACCCCCCCCCCCCCACAGCATAGTGGATCCCGCCCACAGGTCACTGCTGGTCATAGTATGCAACATTTCTAGAGTACCCAATAATCTGGGTCACCTGGAGCGACCTCTCTGTACCAGGTTCAGTACACCTGTGTTATTTGTGGAATGGAGTGGTCATTATTGTATATATTGTGTCGGTGGGGGGGGGGAATAAATACACCCCTTTTGGTGGGACACAACTTAATGAACGCCCTAAATTGTGGGAAATTCGAGATTTTTTCAGAGGAAATTTTAGTATCTTAGTGCTGCAACCTCTCTCTCCAGTCTAGATTGCACCCATGTCCATGTCCCATGCCCTATTTCCTAACTCATTCCACTGAATCCCTCCTTTACTATCCACTGGCAAAACACAGAAGACACCCCAGGGGCAGATTTAGGGGGGGCGGACCCAGCGTGCGCCCCTTTTTTTTCTGTACATTTTGATGTAAATACCCCTCCATACATTGCCTATATCACGCCTTCCCTTTTCCAAATTCTTAGATCCGCCCCTGCACCCCTCCCCCCCCCCATGTGTATACATGACCACTCCCTTACCCTACACTATCACTCAGGCCAGAGAGCTGGGTGGTGCTGCTGCCTGCAGAGTTACATAACCAAGCAGTGAAGTGCCCACCACCCCATTACATGTAGTAACATAGAACGGTCAAGGAAAGTTCTCCTTCAGTGAACTGTGACAACCTAGTTCTGCACTGGGGTGCCACTTGATGTGTGGTATAACGGTGTACTGGGAGTGGACCGTGTTAAACACGTGTACGCTGGAGAAATTCGGTGGACAGAACTTCTATGGCTACAAACACAGAAAGAAACCACCCAGGTAACAAGTTGAGGTTATTTGAACCTTATTTCAACGTCATTTAAAGAGTGAAAAAACGTGCATTTTGCATCTAGCCATTTCGTGGACTCAAATCAATGTTGAATTAACATTAAATAAACGTTCAACTAGGGGTAGTAGTATAATATGTATCGGATCGGGACTATACTAAGTACTGGTTATTACTCACTCGACATGCAGCCAATCAGAGGCCTCCATTCAAATCAAATCATTAGGGGAGACCGGAAGTGACGTTACATGACCTACTTAAAGGTCAAGTGACCGGAAGTGACCTGATTAACCAATCAGTGACCTTCATTTTGTCACGTAACCGGAAGTGACGTCACATGACCTAATTAGGGGATTAGCGTTACGTCACATGCCCTATTTAGGGGAGACCGGAAGTGACGTCATGTGACCTACTTAAGGGTCAAGTGACCGGAAGTGACCTGATAAACTCGACATGCAACTAATCAGTGACCTCCATTTTCTAAACACAAAAAAAACTGAGCTCTTTTCCCTGAGGAACACTCTCCCTTTTATGATGTAACAGCAGAGGTCAGGTGAAAATCAGATTTATAGACATCCTACTGTGATAACAACCTTAGCGCTCTTTCTTCTAAGAGTCAGCAAAACCAGCAGGTGTCCAGAAGCAGTCGTATATATATAAGGGAGGTGGAAAACTACCATTCACTCACTCACTCTTTTCTCTACACACACCATCATGAGCAGAAGACAACCGTGTAAGCAACAGCTACCCAAGAAGACGAGGAAGAGGGGTCGTTTAGCGTCTTCTCTTGCTACTGAAGATGGTGCTACCACCGCAACCTCATGGACTTATGACCCTCGCGGTGTAGTGAGTACTAGTGGTGGTACCAGTGGTGGTACTAGTGGTAGTAGTGTTACTACACCTGCTGCTGCTACGCATGCTGGTGCTGCTCTTGCTGCTGCTGCACCTGCTGCACCTGCTACGCATGCTGCTGCTACGCATGCTACTGCTACTGCTACGACATTGACAAGGACCCCTACTGCGCACGCCTCGCTTGCCACTGCTACACCTACTGCTGCACCTACACTGCTACACCTAGCTACTGCTGCTGCTACTGCTAATGCACCTACTGCTGCTGCTGCTGCTGCTACTGCTACTGCTGCACCTACTGCTGCTGCTGCTGCTGCTGCTGCTGCACCTGCTACTGCTACTACTACTGACAACGGGTCACCTCTCACAACAACACCTACCTGGCAACCTGGAGATCTGGTTGGATGTGGTTAGACTGTCTAGGGAGCGCTACAGCATCAAACACACAACTCCAATCCCAACCAAACAAGTGCACTTCACCATCAACGCGCTGCTCAAGCTAATAGCGAACATCGCCAACATCCACCAGGTGGCACGGATACGCGATGCGGCGGCTACGCAAGGTCTCTCCTTTCACAAACCCTGGTTTATGGTGCTGGACGGGGAAAGGGAAGTGTATGCAGCTGTCAGCTTCTACAAGGGTAAGAACCTGATCCACGTGCGCAAGTACGAAGGCCTCGACAAAACCCCCACACTGGAGGGTGTGACGCTGTCCAACAAGGCGCTCAAAGAGTTGGATGACAAAAGAGAGATTATTCTCAAATTTCTCGGTAGAGTTCTGGAATGAGAGGCATGCGCACACATGTGCGCGCGAGATAGTGTTTGATGGATGCGTAAACGGAAAGAATAAGATAGATAGATAGATAGATAGATAGATAGTTAGAAAAAGATAGCTAGTGATTGACAGCTAGGTAGATGAAAAAAAAAAAGAATAATTTCTCTTCACATATTATATTGGTAACTCAGTGAAAACATGACGCAGTACGTCTGCGAAAAGTGTTTCAAAAGTTTTAAAAGGTCATACAATCACGACAGACACGTGGAACAATGTAGGGTAATACCTAGGTTTTGCCCTCTATGCGGCGAAGGTACTTGCCGAAAAATCACCTGTCGACGCGAATCTCTCAACGGAGTAACTATCCCTCCGATGATATGCGCTTTACCGAACGGTGAGGAAATATTCACCGCGAATTGGTCTGCAATACAAACAGGTGTCAGGGTGCACGGGACTCGCGTGAGTGTCACAAACTTAAGACTACCAATCTTACAACACAAAGAAGACAAAAGCAAACTATGGTACTTTCACGCCTCCCAAAACAACGCAACTCCTATACAACCGCTCCCCACCATAACTAATTCAGAAACTTTAGAAGAGGTCCTCTCGCTCATGCAAAACACCATCGCTTGCGAAGAAGTACAGAAACTTTGTGACTCTGACACCAAGTGGCACATTCTTTTTCCCACCAATTTGAACATTTGCGTTTACATGGGACCTAGGCAATTTCCCATAGGTGGTAGGGTTACCCATTCGGGTTGAGTTGGAAAGAGAAGCGGTGTGCTAGATTTTTCCAACGCGGACAAACTATGCGTCTTTCGCTACATTTCCTTTCACTTATACAAGACTGGCAAACGCGCTTCGGAATCGTTACGTCAGTTCGATCCTGCTGCCAAACCTGAAACCTTTTGAACATCCGCAACTTACCCGTGTTAGAGAACTTGTTTGATATACAAATAGCGCTTTACACCACTCATGCAGTGAGAGGACAGAAGTTGAAAAGACGAGTTAGTCTGATCAGACCACCTTCGAAAACTCAGGCCGCCCGAGGTAAAGTCAACCTACACCTGACGGCGAAAGACAGTTTGCACGTGTCTCTGTTTAACGGATTTCAATGCATACGCAGGCATCTACGAGTGTTGCAAGTGTAAGGCGACGTTCACCACCGAGTTCTTACTGAAAAGAAACAGGAACCAGCTTTCCTCTTATAGACAAGTCAAATTGAGATACGTTGGTGGAATCTACCACAATTCGAAAACGATTTTCGAAGCGCTAGCAGATTTCTCCAAGATCACCTTCGATTTTGAGGCTTTCTTCAGACCGTCCAAAGAATCATCCACCGAACACGTGTCTGTGCTAAGGGATCACATCCCTTTGTCGGCTAGCGTCGCATCCGACTTTCCCGGGAGGGAAGGTCTGGTCTGCTTCGTGAGAGAATCCGATGCAGATTCAGACCCCTTGTTGGACAGAGTCTTAAATCACATATATGACACTGCCAAAGTCATCGGGGCAAGGATGCTAGAAGTTTACCGACCGACGTTAACGAAGTTAGATGCAGCGATACGTGAAGCTCTCCTGCTAGAGCAGGGGGTGTTCAGACTTTCTCCCGGTAGAGGCGGCTGTAGAGGCAGCGGTGACGGCCGTGGCGGCAATGGCGGCGGTGGCGGCAGTGGCGGCGGTGGCGGCTGTGGCGGCTGTGGTGACCACGACTTCACTGCAACTCGACACAGACACCCGTTAGTTCAACTGAAGCAGAGGCTTTTGAGATATCTCTGTTAAGTTCCGGTCATAGGTTTCAACTTGACGTGTTACGACTTGAACCTGATCAAAATACAGCTTCACGTGTTCTTCGTCTCCAAAGACCAAAATAAGGAAGAATTCAGCGTCATAAAAAGAAGTAACCAACACCTAGCAGTTTACACGCAGCACACGGTTTTCTTAGACATAGTAAACTATTTGGCACCTGGTTACAACTACGTGAATTATTTGCTAGCTTTCACCAGAAATCAAGAGAAAGGTCACTTTCCTTACGAATGGATGACGTCTACCAGGACACTGGAAAACAGAACACTACCACAGAGATCGGCTTTTGACAGCAAACTGACCGGTACCAAGATGACCGAATCCGACTACGCCAAATGTGGAAACTGGAAAACAGAACACTACCACAGAGATCGGCTTTTGACAGCAAACTGACCAGTACCAAGATGACCGAATCCGACTACGCCAAATGTGGAAAAGTTTGGTCCGATCAGAACATGCAAACTGTGAGAGATTATTTGATATACTACAACAACAAAGACGTGAAACCTTTCATTGAGGCTCTGAATAATCACGCTAAATTTTTCAGAGATCGCAGAATTGACATGTTCAAAGACGGAGTCTCCCTTCCGGGTTTGACTTTACGGTTCCTATTCCAAAACACAGAGGCTATGCTCATAATACGGTTTTCCAGTTTCACGGGTGTTGGTTCCACGCTCACGAGTGCATACCACTGCACCGATATCCGTGCGCTTTATTCAAGGATGAGGGATGCGACAGAACGGTTAGAGTAGGTGCTTACTTGAAAGCACTAGGTTACAAGCTGATCGTCGTGTGGGAGTGTGAAACGTTGAGATCCACAGGTAAAGGCATCCGAACAACACTGGAAGGTTGACGCTTTGAAAGTGTCTCAAAATGCCATGACCCAGAGCAACATTCTTTCCGCTGTCAAAGACGGGAAAATGTTGGGTTTAATTCAAGTGGACATCACTACACCGCCTCACCAACGAGAATACTTCGAAGTGATGACTCCCGTTTTCAAGAACGTAAAGGTTTCGGAATCCGACATAGGGAGGAAGAAAAGTTGTTGAACACACCTCAGAGAAGTCTGATAGGGAGTAAATATTCTCTTGGGAACGCCGCTTCTTCAGTGGTATTTGGATCACGGTTTGATAGTCACCCAAGTACAGCTGTTCGTAGAATACCTTCCTAGATGACCCTTTGCCGGTTTCACAGACAAAGTAACCGCAGTGCGAAGATGTGGCGACGTGAACGCAAACGAGAAAATCCTGTCAGACTGTTACAAGATAATGGGAAATGCCACGTACGGTAAAAACAATTTGCAACAAAGAAAGACACACCACTGTGAAATACACTAACGGTCTAAAGTTCCAATTATTGGCCAATTCGTGGCGCTTCAAAAAGGGGGCCGAGTTGACCTCGGATCTCTTTAATGTCGAACCGCAACCAAAAACGTTCAAGAACAACCTCCCTATTCAAATAGGGTTCATGGTGTACCAGTACGCTAAGTTGATATTGTTAGAGTTCACGTACGACTTTTTGGATAGATTCATCGATCGGCGTGATTATGCTCTTTGTCAAATGGACACCGATAGTCTTTACATGGCTCTCAGCGGTGAAATGCTGGATGACCTGGTAAAACCCGAGCTGAGAGAAACGTACTTCAGAGAGAAATGAAAGTGGATTCCAACAGCGGTGTGCGACGATCACTTAGAACTTTTCGTAAAGATAAAAACCGAAGGTGTGCGAGAATGGCTCCCTCCACCCGCCGGTTGTTGTGAGAGACGTTACGTTCACGATCTGAGAACTTCGGGGCTTTTGAAATCTGAGTGGGAAGGTGACGGGATTCTAAGTCTCAACCCTAAGACTTACATTTGCTACGATAAAGACTTGACAGATGAAAGAAAATGCAAAAAATGGAGTGCAAAAGTTATACAGAAAAAACAAAACCTTAAAAACCCGAAAGACTTCTTGGATGTTCTTTCCAACCGAAAATCTATCCTTACTGTTAATAGAAATTTTAAAGTAGTACGAAACAAAATGGTCACTTACACAATAGAGAAAACTGGAGTGCAATACTTATATTTTAAGCGTCGCGTGCATTCTGACAGAGTGACAATGAGTCCTTTAGAGTTATGAAAAATGAAAATGAAAAGAAAAAAAGAGGTGTATCGGTGTTGGAAAAAAATCGCAACAAGACAACGTCGCGTAATTGCTTGGTTGCTTGCTTACTTGGTTGCTTGCTTGCTTGCTTGCTTACTTGCTTGCTTGCTTGCTTGCGATCTCTATTTTTTGCTTGGAAATTATTAGGTGTGTGTTGTTATTGTTCTTTAAGACGGTTTGATTCATTGAGTGTGTGTTTTCAAAGAGTGTTTAGTATATTATCAACGCATGTGAGACTGACAAGGTGAAACTTTTTTTGCGGTCTGCTCGAGTGTTAAAAAAAAAGGTTGATTGGAATGAAAAAAAAAAAAAAAAGAAGTAAATAGCTATAAATATTGTTGTGTTTTTATTTTCATACGTACTCTTTATTTAGACTAATCGACTCATTGTCGTCGTCAATTTTTTTTATTTCCTGCCAAAAAAAAGAGAGTCGCTCGCCTCCGATTTAGTCTATTCAAAATTGAGTCATGTGATGTTATTTGTATAATAGTGGTCAGGTGGCCTAAAACAACCTTTATGCAAAATGCGAGGTCACGTGAGTGTAAATGGAGGGTTCTCATTGGCTAAGAGGGTGTGTCATGTTTAATTGTCACTTCCGATCACGTCGCTCCGCGTGACCCCTTAAGTAGGTCACATCCAGTCACGTGACCCATAATTAGGTCACTTCCGGTCATGCGCCCCCCTTAAGGACGTCACGTGACGTCACTTCCGGTCATCGCTAATCCCCTAAGTAAGTCACGTAACGTCACTTCCGGTCACGTGACCAAATGGAGGTCACTGATTGGTTAATCAGGTCAGTTCCGATCACATGACCTTTAAGGAGGTCACGTGATGTCACTTCCAGTCTCCCCTAATTAGGTCAAGTGACGTCACTTCCGGTCACGTGACCAAATGGAGGCCTCTGATTGGCTGCATGTCCAGTGAGTAATAACCAGTACTTAGTATAGTCCCGTTCCGATACATATTATACTACTAGAGGTGAGTTAATAAACATATTCTGGTGCAGGAAGGATCATATACTGTTCAATAGTATTTACATTTATTTTACACTGTTTCCCCAAGCTTACAAGCGCTCAGGTTGAGATTAGAATAATCTCCACCAGAGATTTATGGATACTAAAAATAGCCTTTATCTATCTCTGAATGTTACAGAGTGGGTGCGTCTACATGACACATCATCAAACAGGCCTAATATTATTATTTTATCAGATTCTTTAGTCTAGACATATTTATATACTAAATTTTCGTTTCAGTGAGCTCTAAATGAGGCTCTTTTATTACAAAGTATCACATGGTTACAAGCCGAGCAATGTTTTCATTTGTTACTGAAAGAAAGTGGTATGAATCTTAATAAATTTCAAAGAGGCTATTTGGTACATGCACAGAAATATAGGCATATTGTCCATTTTTGGAGATAATATATAGTCCTTTAGTGTTCATTGTAACATTATGTTACACAATAATTGTGACAAGTCACTTTGGCCCTTTGGTCAGTCCAGTATGGGAAGATATAAATATGAAAGGACTACAACAAGTGTTGTCCAGTGTTACTCTAACTGTGTGGTAACAAATTGCATTTTTGACCATGCTTTATGATTTATAGCCACTGGATGGGCTATTTTGTCGACTGATCAAAATCTTAATCTCTAAATAACCTTGTTAATGAAAATTTATAATATTTTCGGATGCTCTGGCCCTAAATCCCTGTTATTTTTATTGTCAACGTTGGAACTATTTGCCATTGTGCTTGCGCATGAATACACTTCAATTTGTAACAAGGAATCTCATTGGCTAATGGCTCCCAGCATCGCAACAGACAATGGCGTCGTCGGAGCTTTCTGCTACGATTATTAGCTTCTAATTATGGTTATTTCAATGGTTTAATGGCCATTTTGCACTCAATTCTTGAATGGAATGGATAAATGTAGGACTATGGCGCTGGATTAAATTATGATCGTTTCTATTAGAGGTTGCAAAAGAAAACAATTTAACCTTTTAGGGATCGCCATATCCGAAAAGAGAAAGAAAATGAAGACTTGTTGATTTCGGAGGAAATTTGGTACAATTCTTGGTTTAGTTTCATGGTTATTTTAATGGTTTAATGGGCCTGCGGCGCTAGATTCTTGGGGTGAACAGATGCAGCTAGGCCTGCGGCACTAGATTCATCAAGATTTAAATTGATATGACTATTTTTCCTTTAAAATCCATGCCTATAAGGGACCATTCCCTGAAATGGTGTAAGGCCCATATTTCAGCATTACCATGATCTCTGTGCACCTTTTTGAGTACTGTGTCTAGCTCAGCAAGGAAATCAACCACTTTGCACTTAGGGGGTCTGTATACATTCAGAATCACCTTAAAGGCTATGTCATTTTTCAAATAAATTAATAGACCAGCTGCTCTGCTATCCCTGTCACAACGATGATATTGTCTGCCTGGCCACAGAATATTAGCATTGGTATGCGTATCATTCAGCCAGGTTTCTGTTAGGCAACAAACATCTAAAGCGCCCAGTGTACTTTTTTAACTACAGGTCTAGTTTCTTCGTTAAAACTCCTACAATTCACATGCCCTATCTTGAAGCCCTTCGCAGCCTGTAGCATGGACCTATCGCTGCCCGCACAGAGTGGGGGGGTTGACTATTCTAAGGGAGGAACACCATTCATAAGAGATAGAGATGTAGACAAGATAGAAAGACATAGCGTAGGAATACATATATAAAACAGTGTAGTTCTCTGAACTGACAGCAGCTGGACCCATAAGTGTAGCCTCATTAAGGCACTCTAGCTTGGGCGCCAGGTCCCTGTGTGACCGAGTGTATTTGTTGGTCTCATAGGGATCTTGTGGCTGCACTGTACCTAATGTACAGATAAAATCGTATACAAAAATATAGATATATCAGAAATGATTAATATTGCTTTTTTTAGGCGAATATATGAGGACATCATCAAAACGAGTTCTATCAATGACTAAACTGCCATCTGGTGGGTTGGGTTGTAATTTCAAAAAAACATTAAATTAACGTTAATTCAATTGGTTAAATGAACGTTGATTTGAGTCCACAGAAGAATGTTGAGCAAAGTTCAATATAGGTTGCCTGAAAAAACGTTAGTTTGCAAACTGTTTTCTAACATTAAACCAACGTTTCTAAAATCACATCTTCCACAAAAATGTTGTTTCAACATTGAAATAATGCAAATAAAAAAACGTTGGTCCAATTAACCTAAAGTGAACGTTGATCAACGGTCATCAAACGTTTCTTGTTACCTGGGCAGAACCATCGTTATAGGTCGAGTTACATGGTCTGCTATGTCACAGTGTGGGCAAACACAGCCTACACGTGGCCAGGTAACTGCACCATGATAGCCACACACCTGGGTCATTAGATTTATCTCTATATCTAACTGTCTTTGGGTTATAGTGATTCATAGCTTTCAATATACAGTATAATATGATAGGCATGTGATCATATGTACCTCATGATGTACATGTATGGCTATTTATATCTATATACCCAGGTAGAAAAATATCATGATAAATATCATGATTTTATCACGGGGAAATAATTGTGCGTTTTTCACGGATATCATGATTTTTAAAACATGACACATCATGGTCAATAACATGATATATCATGATAAATAACATGACAAATCATGATATAAGATGGTTTACTATATTAAATCTTCCATGCTATATGATAATTTATCATGATTTACCATACCTAATCATAATATCAATCATGATGTAGTATGCTTTATCGTGATCAATATTATGATGCTAACACATTAATTATTGTGATAAATTATGGTTTTTTTTAATCACATTTTCCGTGAAAAAAAAACATGATTTATTTAATATGATATTCATCATAATTTATTATGCTTTATCATAAAAAATATATTCCAATTTACTTGTTTAAAATCATGATTACCATGAGAAAACTTTGATTAATCTGACATGATATTCATCATGATTTATTATATTCAATCATGATATATAATTATTATTGTTTTTTAATCATGATAAATAATATGATAATGGAATGCAATTGAATGGTACTTTTCTTTATTAGGGGGCGCTGTTAACATAATTTCATCAATTTCATCATATTTGGGATCAGGGCCAGGGCCCTGCCAGCTTAGGAGGCTTGGGGGAGGGGGAGGTTCGGGTAACCTGCAAATGAAAAAAAGGAAATAAACCATTTTTTTTGTGATTTTAACGACATATAGCTATACAACACAACTAGCATCATTGAACCAATATCATATCAAATGTATTACTTTCATTTAAAATGTCATTGACCATTAGACATTTTAGATACTGTGTCTGTGTATTATAAGTAGTGCTTTCTGTATCATTCTAAGTATGCAGTAAACCTACCTGGAACAAGGTAATACTACATGTATTACTTTGTATATCATGTTAGCATTCGTACTTGTCCATGTCCAACTGTTTACTAGTTCAAACTGCCCATATACTTCTGCTGCTGTGTTCCTATTGGTTAGTTATAATGTATGTAGGTCACATGACTGTGCTACATGTTTAAAGCCATAGGTCTATATACGTTATAACACCTCCCATTGTTGTAGCAGTGTGGCGGTCTGGTAGGGGTGTTGGTGGGGGGGGGGGGGTGCTATTGTCTTAAGGGTGCATTGTTTTGTGGTCGCACCTCTGCCCCTATCACAATGGGCGTCATGGTGGCCTTTTCACAGCTAGCTCCAGACAGACCTGTTACAACAAGGGTCGGTTTGGGGGAGGAGGGGGAGGGTGATAACCAACTAAAACAATGCACATCCTTATTATTATAAATTAATTGTCAAAGATAGTATCATCTAGTTTTATACATTGTTAGCATTATGGACATATTTTTTATTTTTTCTCGGTGACAATAAGGTCAATAAGAAGGAATTTTACCATGTATAGTACATATAATGCTAAAGGCCCAGGTTGTGCTCCTCCAGAAGCCTTAAAGTAATGTACAATAATGGGATGAGTCTCCCCATAGCTGCCCTGGTTAGTATCACGGCTTGTGCCCCTCCAGAAGCCTTAAAATAATGTATAATAACGGGATGAGTCTCCCCATAGCTCCCCTGGTTAGTATCACCGCTTGTGCCCCTCCAGATGCCTTAAAATAATGTATAATAACGGGAAGAGTCTCCCCATAGCTGCCCTGGTTAGTATCACGGCTTGTGCCCCTCCAGAAGCCTTAAAATAATGTATAATAACGGGAAGAGTCTCCCCATAGCTCCCCTGGTTAGTATCACGGCTTGTGCCCCTCCAGAAGCCTTGAGATAATGTATAATAACGGGATGAGTTATTTATGATAATGTGATCTGCACTTTCCAAAGCTGTCCACCGCCTCCTCCAGTAGCCCAGGATTTGTTTCCTCTCAAAGTGTGATATCATGATGACATATTATGAAATATCATGATTACTCATGGTAATATGCATGTTTTCTCCATCAATGGGAGATATCATAATAAATCATGCTGTATTCATTGTGGTCAAATAAAATCATGATAACTCATGCTTGCTCTCGATGTGTAAAATCATGATAAATCATGATAATAATATTATGATTAATTATGGTAAGATAAAATCACGATAAATCATGTTTTCCTCTCATTAGGTGAGATCATGGTGAATCATGATACACCGTGATTAATCATAAGCAGGTGAAATCGTGATTAATTATGTTTTTCCTATCAATGGGAAAGCTCATAATAAATCATGATACATTATGATTAATTATGGTCAAATAAAACCGTGATAAACCATGTTTTCTCTCTCAATATGTAAAATCATGATTAAGAATGATATATTATGAATAATTATGGTAAGTAAAATCATAATAAAACAAGTTTCCGTCTCATTGGGTGAGATTATGATAAATCATGATCAGGTAAAATTGTGATAAATCATGTTTTTCCTATCAATGCAAAATATCATAGTAAATCATGATATATCATGGTTAAATGAAATCATGATGAATCATGTTTTCTCTCTCGATGTGCAAAATCATGATAAATCATGAAATATTATGATAAATTATGGTAAGGTAAAAGCATGATAAATCATGTTTTCCCTCTCGGTGGGTAAGATCATGACCAATCATAATACATTATGATAAATCATGGTCAGGTAGAATCATGATATATCACATCTTCCTTCCCAATGGATAATAACATGATAAATCATGATAAATTATTAGGTAAAATCATGATGAATCATGTTTCCCCTCTCAAGAGGTTAGATCTTGATAAAGTATGGTTAATAATGACATAATATCATGAAAAAATATAAAATGATTTATCATGAGGAGAGAAGATCATAATGTAGTATGATTAACCATGATTAATCATGGTAGGAGAAAACATGATTAATCATGATGTCCCCTCCCAAGAGGTAATATCATAATAAAGTATGATTTATCATGATAGAAGAAAACATGATTTATCATGATTTTGCCCCTCAGGAGGTAAGATCATGATATAGTATGACTAATCATATTTGATCGTGGTAGAAGGAAACGTGATTAATCATGATTTCCCCTCTCAAAATATCATAATAAAGTATGATTTATCATGATTAATCATGGTAGACGAAAGCATGCTTGATTATAATTTATCATGATAGATCATGATAGATCATGGTTCAACACAATAAACCGTTTTATTCAGGCCAGTCAGAGATGGCACCCGGTCAGAGACGTTGACATTGGTCCAAGTTCGTGAGACACAGCCTGGTATTTAAGCAGCAACGTCCATTGTTTTAAAACACAAACGTTTGTTTCCAAACCATATACAAACATTTTAAAACGTTGTAACACAAACGTTTGTTTCCAAATCTAGAAACGTTTTTTGTTAGCTGGGATGTACGGTGCTGTTTGTGGAATCTTTGAGAGAGAGATTCAAATTTGCTTACAAAGCAGTTTTTTTTTGCTCAAAGCTGCAAAGGCCAAATTAAAAAAAAGCTTTGTTTCAGGTAGCATGGGAAGAAACTCTAGGGTCGGTAGGTCGGCTTTTTTTTTTTTTTAACTTTTTTTTTTTTACGTACCCTAAAATTGACCCAAAAAAGTGTAAAAATTGGAAATTTTCCCAAAATTTGAAATTGACCCCAAAAAAGTGTAAAATGTAAAAATTTCTTCAAAATTGAAAAAAAACACATAGGGTCGGCCCTGTTTAGATAGGGTCAGTCAGGTGACCTGAAACAAACCTTTTTTTTTTGGCCCAAGTGGCAGAAAGCTGGGTATGACACTGGCTTGAAGATTCGGCGGTTCCAGGTGGGGAATGAGGTTATCTGCCTTCACGAACCGCTGTGCAATGTCAAGTTGGGAAACAATTGGGACGGGCCACACACTGTGGTTAAGTCCATCACTCAGATGACTGTATTTATCCAGTCCGAGTCTGGATGTGTTCGGACTAGTCATGTGGCACGACTGTGTGCATGCACTGGGAGTGATCTCACCACCGATATGGAGGACGGTGAGATTGAGAAAACAGTGATGGGGGGATGGTACTCCTGACATTCTGCTTCCCCCTAGGAAGGGTCAAAGGTCCATAGTATACCTCAGGCTGCCACTACTGGCGCTTCTGTTTCTGCAATTGGTCACGCCCACCTGACCCAGTCTGTAAGTACCAACATCACACACTAGGTGGCACCCAAGTGCAGAACTAGGTTGTCACAGTTCAGTAGTTTTCATCTATTTTTAAAGCTACGTCCAATTGACCCAGTCTGTCGGTACCAATAGGTCGAGTTACATTTATATACTGATTGTTTCTATTTATATGGGAGGTGTGCTGGGCAAGCAAACTGGTCACAGGACTGTAACATCTAGGTAGGGTAACTCTGATTCAGCCAGTTATACCCAGGTAGAAAAATATCATGATAAATATCATGACTTATTTAGCAGGTCCCGGCAAAGCCGGCCTCCTGGTACATGGCTACCTCTATGGGCACCCTCATGACGGAGGACGCCCAGGGTATGAGCTATAGTGATGCAATAATGTCAGTTTGGAAGAGCACGCGTGAGGTATATCTGGCAATAATGAACGAGGCGAAGCCGAGTTCATTATTAGCTAGATATACCTCACAAGTGCTCTCCCAAACTGTCATTAATGCGTTTATACCACTATTTCTTCAAATATATGAATATCATATCGTATAAGGCCTACCTTTTCCAATTGTCCATTTTGTCTCGCCGACTGGCAGACTCGATCCGCATAGCCAAGCGCCATGATTCTCCCAGCGGTACCAAATACGTAGTGAATAACATCCAAATGTAGCAAAATTAGACCATGACAGGGTTAATCCTTCAATCTGGTACATGCTAAGATCTCCTTGTTGATGTTTTCGTGCAGTATTCGCCTTATGATAGCGTAAATTCCTCATATTTCGACATTTTGCGATCGATACCAGCCCGGTTAGACTTGTACACAGCGGGACGGCATGTAAAGCCAACACGTCAAGTCGAGTAACCAATGGGGCCGATTGACCCACTTTCCGCGGTGGCTTCGATCAGCTGATCGTCGTTTCTAGTCCATTGGTCTCTCGAATTCACTGTGTTGGTTGCGTCAGTCGGTCACGTGATCACACGCGTCCCGCTGTTTACAATTCTACCCGGCTGGCGGCCTTCACAAAATGTCGAAATATGAAGATTTTACGCAATTAAAAGGGTAAAACGGCACGGCATCATCAACAAGGAGCTCTAAACATGTTCTGTATTGGAGGAATAAGCTTGACATGCTCTAATTTCGCCGCATTTGAATGTTATTCATTATGTATCGACCGGACAATGAAAGACAAGGTATGGAAAGCTAAGGTTTCATCTACTCTAAATGTCCAGCCCCCGCGGCGCTGTGGCTTCGCTGCTCACTTATGGCGTGCGCGGTCCGGGTTCGGATCCCGGACGAATTTCGTAGCCAAAATGGCTATGCCTATCTTTCATTACCTTGTTAATATATATAGAAGCGTCTTGGTGTAAAAAATAAATTCTGAGCGTGCGTATATCCTGAGATAACCGAACGGCAAATATCCACTCTCGGCACGGGAAAAGCCAGAATCGTGGTATAACAGCGTCCTAATAAATGACTGTCATCCAAGAGTTCAATTTGGAATTTGAAATTTAACCATGTTATTTTCCTTCCTGACGCTTAAAACACATATGATGGAAAGCAAAATATATTATTTAAATAATCCTGTGGTTTTTAAGTGTGTAAATCACATAACAAATGAGCAAATTGTCTTTATTTGACCAGCTTTATCGAAAATTCATTAAATGTGGAACTATAACTCAATTGTGATTTTTTTTTTGCCAAGTTTGAGAAAGAATTCACTTTTATGGATTGATAAACACATATCTCATCTAAGTGAATCCTGAAGATGTAAGGTCCCCTTACTGGAGCAACTGAGATATTTCGAGATAAATGATGTTACACCAATACACACTGAGCAGGGCTTGGACGGTTCTGTGGTAGGCGGCAGCTAGACCTGTCCCTCCCGCTGTGTTTGTCCACCCCTCCCTGCCACCGATGCAGGCCGACACATAACTTGTGTCATAAGTCACATAAGCCATACCAAGGACTTGACACCTAGATATCTCTATGGCACTACAAAGTAAACCTTAGGCCAAATAGAATAGAGGTTTGTTTCTGGTAACAAAGCAGGCCTGGCCGGTCGGAGTAGCAAAAAACAAGAGAAAAAGGGACCCGGAACTGTTTTGCTAGACCCGGTCTGGTTTCCGGAAAGAGACCTTTATTAAAAATTTGGCCTTACCTCCAGCATGGAGTGTACAGTAGACTTTATAGCCTCCCTGCCTCCAGTAACAAATCTCAAATACTAATAGTCCCTGTGCACATAACGTCAATGGTTATAATCCATGCAAACACAGCTTGTTTCTGAGAGTGTCAGTCTCCACCAAGCTTACAGGAACAACTGACCAACTTGGCATTGTAGATGCCAACTCCCCCAAGCATCCACACCTCAGGTATGATGCACCTGTGAGACACTTCCTCCCCCCTCCCCTGGCTAACTCGGACCAAGAGAAAGCTGTTAGGGCTCCCGGTCTGCATGCCCCCCTCCCCCTCTTGCATGCTGAAGCGTACCGCACCTCAGCGGACAGGTGGGGGTAGGGGACTGGGGGGGGGGGGAGCAGACCCCGGGAATGAGGACAGACTTTTCAATCCAGGATGTACTATCTTGTCGGCTGTTGCTTAGACCTGTTTAGGGCAGATGATGATGCAAATAGATCTATCTCTGATTGCAAAGCAGGCATCATAACCACTACACTACAGATTACGGTGGAGATCTGAAGAACTGGTGTGTTATTATTCCATACAATTCTTATTGACATATATGCCATGAGAGGTCCCCGAGAGGGCTAGCTACATAGTAGAGAACTTTAGCAAACCCGACGTAGCTCATTTAAACAGACGTATCCTATGCTTTTAGCACTGCTACGTCTACGTTTTGTGAGCTTTTACGTGGATCGCTAAAGGTCCCTATTACCTGGGACTATAGTGGGAGGCCGTTGCTTTAATGGGCTATCCCAGTGGGCATAAAAATCAGTTCAACATTGAATCAATGTTGAATCAACATTGAATCAACATTGACAACCAGTTATCAACGTTGATTCAATGTTTTGTGCCCACTGGGATGCCCTCATTGTCTTGATAAGAATCCCTTCAGGCTTATATGGTGCCTCAGCCATCAGCCTCGTTAGCTCATGAAGGAGAGCCTGGGACTCCCAATCTATAGATCCTGGGTTCGGTTCTCAGCCTGGCTTTTAGATGGTCATCCAAAGTCATCTGCAAAAGTTTGCTTGCAAACCTTTTGCAAACCTTTTGCAAACCTTTTTCCAAACCTTTTCCAAACGTTTATAAAATGTTTTAAAATGTTCTAACACAAACGTTTGTTTCTGTCAACGTTTTAACGTTTAAAAACGTTTTATAAACGTTTTTTGCAAATGTTTGTAAACCTCCAGCAAACGTTTTCCAACCGTTAGGAAAACGTTTTTTTGTTCGCTGGGATGGTGCTTCTAGACTGATCCCTACTACCCCGAGCACCAAATCCACAGGTATAATCATATCCTCCCCGAAAACCCTTATGTTCAGGGTACATTTCGCAGAACTATGCACCGTATTATTGTACTCATGCACTACAAACTCACATTGCTTGTCCCAGTCACCCATGTGAGTATTTACCAAAGGTTTCAAGACCTGGATCAAGGTCTGATTGAACCTTTCCACTTGGCCATTCGATTGGTCCTGGTTTTACAAATAGCTAGCTGATGGCACATAGCTGTCCATAACTGTGCCTCTACATGGGTAAAAATCGACACGTGCGACACAGCGACACAGGGGGTTTAAAAATCGACACGTGCGACACGGGGGGTTAAAAATCGACGGACACAGACATTATTATCAGGGCCTAGTCTATTCTATAGGTATAAAAATCAACACGGCGACACTGCGATCCTGCTAAAAATCGACACGGTAAAAAAAACGGGTACCCATGTAGAGGCACATAACTTTGACTGAAATTCCCTCCCCTGATGTAGCATCAGAGAAGCCCCAAGATGGAGTTTCCAGTCTTTCACCAGTGCTTCTGTGCAGGTCGCAGCGGTATGACCTTCCAAGGGGTACACCCGCATGCACTTCGTACAGTAGTAGGAAACTACCATCATACACGTACTACCTTTCGGTTTGACCCTACTCATAATATCCACAGTTATAACACGACTTACTATGATCTCGCCAAGAAGCTAGACACTAACCGGCGCTCTGATTGGTTGAGAATCATTGATGGGCACTTTTGACCAATCAGTGAAGTTCTTAGCCACTGTGGGGTGAGTGGCTAGACACTGTGGTATATCTAGATGGATAGACCACACCTAGCACTGAACATAATCATTTTAATGGCCGACATTCCTCGATTCAAACTCATTTCAGGGTTTAATCAAGCTTTGGGCGACTTCGTTTTTTTTTAGCCGTGTTCATTCATGTTTATACCATGTTTATACCATGTTTACATATATCCCTGTGTTTATTCACGTTTCTAACGGATTTGGACTAAATTTTATATCTGAGATTGTTTACGTTTTGTTGTGCTTATTCAGTCAGTAATTACAGGCTGCTTTGAAGGGCCTAATCATCTGCTGCCGCCACTATGTCTGCCTCCTTTCATTGGGTACTTCACGGCTTTGATTGGGTGCCGTCCAGCCTTGATTGGGTGGTCAGTAACATCGATTGCCAATGTAATTTTCATTTATTTATGATAACAAGTCGTCTGCGCTAACTAGCACTGCGTTTTCTGATGTACAGGTGTAGTACTTAACATCTAGAGAACATTTTAAGAGAATAATTGTGTCATAACGTGAATAGAGCACTTATCCTCTGAGCCTTCCTCAATGTCTCTATCCAGTCTAGAGCACACCCACGTCCATGGCCCGTGCCCTATTCCCTAACTATACTGGTGAATCTCACCCCGAATAGCTCCTGCTGCAGAGGCAATATACCCAGTCCCGGACCAGGTTTTCCCATGCAGCAAGCTGGACAAGTGACAATCCATCGTAACAGATCACTGGACATGCCCGGCCAGTAGTAACGTCTACTTAGTCTCTCCAAGAAAAGTTTCTTTCCGAACTACCCACTCGTTGAGTGTCGATGACAGTAATAGAGGACATCCCGTCACATCGCAGTTTGGATTACCATTTGTAATACCCTCCTCTTCCGGGGACAGCAATTAGTCACACATCTCTAGTTCAGCAAATTGAGCTAGGAAGCGCCGCATCTTCCGGTTTCCAATGATATTTCGGGTCTGACTGGGCAGACCTCTCCGGCAACTAGCTCCCGTAATCTCACAATGGTAGGATCAGCCATTTGATATGCCCTTATAGTATCACCAGACAAGTGCAATAGGTTTAGTAACAACCCATCATATGGCAAACATATACTTGCCACTACTGCTTTGTGAACTCCACAGTCCCCTCAGTCTGGGCGCACGCACCTGCGTGTCAGATGCCTGCTGAGACAATCAGCATTAATATGCTTAGTCCCGGCCCAGTGCTGGATATGAGAGTTCTCCAGCCCGAACTCACTCAAGTGGTTCAGCCACCGACCTATCATCCTGTCTGCATCCTTAAAGTTAAGGAGATACCGCAATGCAGAATGATCAGTTCATCGACTTCCTGAAAAGTATACATTTCTTGGGCTTCACGGTCAACCCGTTGGACCAAATTTGTTCCAACACCTCCCCTAGATTCAATGCACATTCTTCAAACGTCTTTCTGAAGACTATGACATCATCCAAGTAGACTAAACACTTCCACCATAACAGATCATTCAACAGCATCTCCATCATGGCCTCAAAGGTAGCTGATTCATTGCACAATCCAAAAGGCATCAGTTTGAATTGAATGGCTGGTGAAAGCCGTTTTCTCTTTATCCACCTCCTTCATCCTGATTCAGACGTCTGTAAACTATACAAAACCATATCAACCCGTTCTTCTCCGTGACCATCTGGACCGACCCGTTGTACTTCCAGGGCTTCCTTCTGTTCCTTCCAGATCTGCTTCTGTTGCTCTTCCAGGGCACGTTGCCGCTGGAGAATCTTATGATGCTGATCTGCCTGCATTTTTTTCGGTTCCTCCTGTGAAGACATACCTCGACCCCATGCTTGATTAAGCCTCTCCTGAACTCTCACTGGACCCCCTTAGTATTATTTGCTCTTTGCCTTTACTCTGATTATATATGTGCAGGGAACGCAAATCCCATGATAAGGTTAATGAATGCTATTATGGTGGTAGTGCCGGGGGTGCAGGTAGCTATTGGTGTAAAACAGGCTGTTCCCTGGAGGTCAAGCAGACCCGACTAAGTCTCCGACAGTGTGGGCATGGAATACCTGTGATCAATGAAGTAATCAATAGAGACACCTGAATCGTTGGATGTTTGCGGTTTTTTCCGTCTTGTTACATGAATGGTGACCACCTGCCGTCCTGTGTTGCCCTCCTCCTCCAGTAGGGCACCTTCCATAGTGGTCCCATCCGGGGGGCGGCTCATGACGTCACAGGGGTGGTATATGGTACATGCATGGTGATTGGATAATCATCTTAATAATAATATGTCACCTGTTACATGATTGGTTGATAGTGGTCAGTGGAAGTCAGTTGGAGTATGCGCCACCTGGCGGTGGCTTTCCCAGCCGTCCTCCAGGGGTGCTGGCGCCAACTACAGTTATGTTTACTAAATCTCCCGATGGTGCTTTACCACCTGGAGGATTACATGTGTAGAGGGTTTAATTAATAACCGCCGCTTTGTCTGGGCGGCGCACCTGGATTAATTGTGTCTGGGTGTTTTACTCAGCTTGGCTAGTGTGAGGTACCTGGGGGGATTACATGTGGTAATTATTCGAATTTAATAATGATATATCCCTATAACTGGGTCAATAAATGATATTAACTGATAAGTATGAATTATTATTATTAATAATTCATAGGTGTGACGTAATGTTACATAATGGTACATAATCATGCAATCTATAGTTATTAGGGAATAGGATACGGGACAGGGACGTTGGGGTGATTGGATAGAAATGTCGAGGAAGGCTCAAAGGATGGCGCAGCCATCTGCTGAGCTGAGCCTTCCGAGATGTCTCTATGCAGTCTAGAGCACCCCCACGTCCCTGTCCAATAACCCTATTCACGTTATGACACAATAATTCTTTTAAGGCATTAAAATAACCCTAACTGCACCTGCAGACTGAAAATACAAGGCCAGTTTGCCCAAACAACGTTCAACCATAACAACATGAAATGTACCACTGACAATCAGAGGAGGATGATTACCCAATCAAAGCAGGACGCCACCCTATCAAGGCAGTGGAGTACCCACTCAAAGGGGGCAGATATAGAGGTGGCAGCAGACAATTACGCCCTTCAAATTTGCCTCAAACATTGCAATTGTTGATTCAATGAGCACAGGAAAATCGCAAATAAACACAGCCAAAAACGTAATTTAAGTTCACCAAAAGCACCAATAAACACATACAGGAATTTAAACACAGTAGAATGTGGATAAACACAATTAAAACGTAGATAAACTCGCCGAAAAACGTGGTTAAGCATTAACATATGTTTGAATCGATGGGTGTCCACCATTGCAAATTAATTCTTCAGTATTGGTCAAGGCTGCCCATCACAGACTCTCATCCATGTATTGGCTGGATCAGAGCAAGTCGTGTTATAATCGGGGTTAAAGGAAAGAGGGTTGTGCAGTGTGACAACAGGAAGGCTTCTAGACTGAGCAGGGTAATAACCATGAACCACTAAAGACACAGCCTTAGATTTTTGTACATAGAACCGGTAATTAAAGGGACGGTCATCCTGCCGTAGATCCAAACCTCTAGGCCAGCCTTGTTAGGTTTATATAACACCTTAGTTATATTTAGAATCCCCCAAACAGAAACCTCTAACATGCAGACATATCCTTGGTGCTCTCTCTAAAGTTGTATTAAAACACAAAACTTCGCTAGATCTAGGATACTACATAGACTAGATATTCCAAGGCATGAAGTTCAACTAAAACAATAATCTACTCTTTCTACCCTTCTCATTTATTTGCATCTAGGTAAGCTACCAGATTCCTATACATGACATAGTACTGCAAATGAAAGGTAGGGAGTACGGTTATGATATTATTATCTCCTGTAATATTTTTGTTGCGCTGCTTGATCGTCTTTTGTTTCTGAAATAGATTAGGCGTCACTTGATCTTTTTGTAGTTTTTAAGTAACAACAATACCACAAGGGTTCCTCAATTAAGGGGCCACGTGGTGTTGTTTTCTCTCGCCTCCACCGCTTTGGTTAGGCTGGGTTTTGTGTACATTATTTTTTGTTCATCTTTATACATTTCTTGAATTTTGATACCGTTGACTGTAAATACTAACTGATTGCAAATTTTGTGAAAATTCAAACATGGGCACCACAAGGCTACGAGAATTCTCAGAGCTTAAGGGCCTAAAAATGGTGCATTACAACACCAGAAGTTTCTATTTAAAAAGGGTGGAACTCTTTGAAGCTTTCAAAGATGTTGATATTCTTTGCATTAGTGAATCATGGTTAACAGAGCTACATGACGATGATATTATTCTGTGGGATGGTTACGAACTCTTTCGAAGAGATAGGAATCTAAAAAAAGGAGGGGGTGTTGCGATTTACATTAGAAATCACATCGCCCAGTATGTGACACGAGTGGAGACGTCAACCAAGACAACTCCGGATACTGAAATGCTAACTGTTAGGATAGATCAACCAAGAAGGAAACCCATGGTAGTGTCCTGTGTTTACAGACCGCCAAAAGGGGATCTAAATGAGTTTATCGAAGATCTGGACATCTTGTATACCAACTTCTCTGACCCCAGCTTAGAACTTTGGGTTCTAGGTGACACCAATATCAATACCCTCGTTGAGGATAGTACCAAAACAGAGAAGTTGGTGGATAAGTGTGGGGACTTTGGGCTCCGTAATCTGATACATCATTGTACACGGCCTTTTAGTGCTCAGGGAAGTTGTATCGACCACATTCTGACCAATTCAACCAAGACACTGAAAAGTGGTGTCCTAAATAATCTAGTCTCTGATCATTTACCCGTGTATGTAGTGCTACAATCTGATATACAAGAGTGTGTCGTTACCAAATACTGGTCTAGGAACTATAAACTACATTCAACAGACAATCTGATCGACTGGGTACTGTTTTGGGATTGGGAAGAATTCTGGGGATGTGAGGACGTTGACAGATCATGGGCGATAGTTCAAGACTGTATAACAGAATACCTAGATAATTACTGTCCTTTAGGGGAAAAGTTATACAAGGATAGTGGTAAGTCCTGGATGACGAATGAAATTCTCAATCTGTGTGAAGAAAGGGCTGATCTCCTAGATTCTTTCTTTAGAACTAAACATCTCCACTATCTACATAGTGCTAAGAGGCTGAGGAACCAGATCTCAAAAAAGGTTAGGTGTGCCAAATCAGCGGAGGTCAAAAATGCCCTGGATGAGCACAGGGCGAATCCCAAAAAGTTTTGGAATGCATTGAATGGAATTCTGAAACCCAAAGGCTCAGTCATACCGCCAAAATTGTTAGGAGAGGATGGGGAGTTAAAAGGTAACCAGCAATCTGTGGAATATCTAAATAGCTTCTTTGCCAATATTGGCGAAAAACTGTCAAATAACTTGACTGCTTCTGGCCATCCAAAAAAGGTTTTCAGTGCCAACTACCATCCAAACCCAGAAAACACCTTCCACTCACTAGCGGTAGCCCCGGAACTCGTAGAAATTCTAGTAAGGGACATCAATGAGAACAAAACATCAGGTATGAGGGATATTAGGAGTAAATTCCTGAAAGAGGCTTTATTGCTGATGATTGACCAGCTAACACAAGTCCTAAACCTTTCTTTCAAAACTGGTGTGGTGCCTCAAATCTGGAAAGAGGCTCGTGTGTCTCCCATACCTAAAACAGGAAATCTAAAGGACATCAACAATTGGAGACCAATCTCATTGTTATCCGTTGTGTCAAAGCTTGCAGAAAAATGCATGCACTTCCACCTAGTAGAATGTATGGAACGGAACCAAAGTCTGTCAAGTAGACAGTATGGGTACCGTAGTGGGCTTGGCACTGGTGATGCTATATTTGAGTTGGCCACTGACCTATATAAGAACAGAGACCTAGGTCACACTACAGCCATGTGTTATGTTGACCTGCGCAAGGCTTTCGATTCAGTCGATCACTCATACCTACTAGAAAAGCTAAAAAGGCTTAATCTACAGGTCAGTGAATTTTGCTGGTTGAGGAGCTACTTAACAGGTATAACTCAATATACGCAGATTGGAAACTTTCAGTCGGAACATTGTGGAGTGAACTATGGCGTCCCCCAAGGGTCCGTTTTGGGGCCTCTTTTGTTCATATACTACATAAATGACCTAGGCTCAGATCTTGAACATTGCCGTAGTTTAATGTATGCAGACGATCTGGTTTTCTACTGTGCGGATGTTTTACCACAGACTGCTGTGAATCACCTCCAGACAGATCTAGATAAGATAGTAGCAAAATGCAATGACTTAAGGCTTACTATTAATCGCGACAAAACCAAGTTCATGATGAGTGGTAGCAAGGACAGGATGAAAATACCAATACCCAATGTTCCTGTGATAGAAGGCTCAAAGCTATGTAGGGTACAGAACTACTGTTACTTAGGTGTCAGATTGGGTGAAACAATGACTATGGAGGAAGTGGTAAAGGATGTAATCCGCAAGGTAAATCACAAACTAATAAGGTTTGCCAGACAAAGAGATTGCCTTTCCAGGAATGATGCAATTTTAGTCTATAAGAGCTGTATCCTAAGTCAATTTGACTATGGCAGTTTCCTCCATGGTGGAGCCAACCAAGACTTGCTAGCCAAACTACAGAGGCTTCAAAACCGAGGCCTGCGCATTTGTCTGAAAACCGCTGTTAGAGACAAGTCTGTTGATGATCTACACTTTGAATGTGGTGTCCCTAGGCTGGACAGGAGACGCGATGAGTTGCACCTCGTCTACATGTACAAGTGTGCTGCAAATGGCAACCACTTAAAAAGGAACCTCAATCAAAACCGCGTAACAAGAAGCAGTGGCAAAAAGCGTTTCAATGTCAAACGACCGAGACGGGACTTTTTCAAACGCTCTCCTCTCTACAGGGGCTCCAAGATGTGGGACCTCCTGGACAAGTGGTACCAGGAAACGGACCAGAAAGAAAAGTTCAAGGCCAGAATAAGACGAATTGCGGACCTGCACACCAAGAGCAACAGGCCTGGCGATGACAGTGGAAGTGAATTGGATGAAGAAGATGAGGATGAGAGGGATGTCGGAGATCCCTTGGAAACTCGGGACTCCAGTCTAATTATTATCGCATGATTGAATCCTGTCAAAGATCCTAGAATGATGAATGCAACTGGCATGACCTAAGATCTACTCTTACATAACTATGGGCGGGAGGCAATTGGTCACACCCAATACAACTATCTTTTTTTTTTGAGGTGGCCAAACACACATATAATTATTAATGTCAATTAACAACTAGATAGTTACCAAGCACTGTAAGATTATGCAGTCATATTCCAAACACGGTTCAATGACGTCTCTGTCAGAAAAGCCTAAACAAAGTTGGTCCCATCTTAGGGACTGGCCTATCGTGTTATCACGATATATGTACATATGTCAACGGTTTCTTTTTTCTTTTTTCTTTTTTCTTTTTTCTTTTTTGTATGTGTATCTTTATTATGACTTTAGATGTTGAATATTTTGTATATTATCTTAATTGTATTTTTGTGCCAATATGTCTTTTCATCACCAAATGGTCAATTAAGACCATCCCAGTGCCATGGGCACATCCTGTTTACACATCATTCCATCCTTGTACATACCCATCTTTAAATCTCAATAACATTGATTTCATTATAGTAACTACAACTACAAAGGCCACCTCAATTGGTTGTATTTATTATCACTGCTTCTGCAGTGGATCAGTCAATAAACTTTATTATCAAAAAAAAATATCCTAGCCCTGTGAGCCTGTATTACCCAGCACCAGTACCCCATGTATAAAGGCTCAGGCAACCAACAAATAGTTTGCTGGTTGTTCCTTCCCAGTAATGCTCTGGCCTAAATGAGTTGCACTGGTGTGACCAGCAGTTGGACTGTGCCAGTGGTATAGTATTGAGTACTAGTGATACCCACCAGTGTACTAACTGCCACCAGTGTGCCCAAAGAAAACGGTATACTCCCCCTTGAATAGGCCACCTGCTATTATTTTGGGTGAAAGAAGAACATCTATACACAATGGTACCATTACATAATGTCTATACCTAGAAGCCAATGTGTAATCATCAAATCTAATAGGGTGCTATAGTTTCATTATGCTTTTATAGACTATTTAATTCCAAGGAAAGCCTGGTTCATGGTCCCCCTACTGAAGTCACCTGGCCAGGACAGCATGATTACCTGGTCTCACTGTTCACTGCACCCTTCACCCATACACTGTAAAAGAATGTGACTATAATTTAAACACTTTCACCCAAACATATTGATGGCAAGCTTTTTTCTAGCTATGCGTAGGGATATGGCTGCCAGTGAGGGGTGAGCTACAACAATGAAAAACTGTGGGAGAGGGCAGTTTAACTAGCCCACTGGTATTATTCTCCTATTCCTTGTTCAGGCTTTTGCCCATGTACAGGCTCTCCTTAGTCAAATATAGTACCCATTGTATTGGTTGACATCAATGACAATTTAGATAATGTCAACAATAATAAGTACATAGTGCTGTCCAAAATAATCCAGTGGACATTCAAACTGGCCTTGTCCACCAATATTTCACTTTTGTAGGCTCAACCACCACCAGCAGCCATATCCCTGGACCTGCTGACAGAAGAAAGTGCTGAGATTCTGAGATTCAGTGAAAGTGTCTAACTTTAATATGTTTGGGTAAATGTGTTTTAAAATTAGAAACACTTTTTTACAGTGTATGTTTGAAGGCTGTCAGCACACTCAAGACTGCAGTCTATTAAGTGGCCTTTGGTGGCTTGGGGCCTTGTTTACAGACACATCTGAAAGGTCACTTGGTTATGAACGACATGCTCTACTCTAAGCTGTTGGATCTACGGCAGGAGCACGGCCCCTTTAAAGTACCTCTTTTTTGCATCCTAAAGAAAGCGATTCAAGTTGTCTTTTCAAATATATGCAAACTGTACACTAGTCCCGCGACCAATTATAGGATAGCGAGTCAGCCTGGCAGAGGCACGATCAGAAATGAGGTAAGGGCTGAACCAATATAAGAAAGGAAGAAATGAATCGTTAGAAGATGGGGAACTGGACTGCAGCATGGCTAATATTGAACGGGTGTGGGCAAAGGCAGTTGCATACACTAGCAGGAATGCTCTCTCAATAAGGAATCTGGTAGATTTCCTGGGGCTCATCACTTCAGGTTTTTTTTTTAATAGGGGCGAGAACGGAAGGAAGTCACGAGGAAAAGCTTACTAGCAATTCCTGGGCTGAGTCAATCACGTTTGATGAGCAGCAGAGATGGTTAAATTATGATCTGGCGAGAAGAAATGGAAGGGAGGAAGAGGACAGGAAATTTCAAGAAAGGTTGAAAGCAGATTAGGAAACTATGCAACAGCAGTATACAGCTATGAAGGAGGAGTTAAATCGTTAAGACAAATAAAAAAGAATAGAGAAATAAACCTGGAAATTCAGGAGGACACAGATCGATTGACACATGATAGGATATACTTGTACCATTTTAGATCAATTATGATTTTCTATGCTTAAAAAGTTTTAAAATGCGTTTTTTGGCCATGGCAGCCATCTTGGATTTTTCCAACTTTTCAGAATGGGTCCATTTTGTGCGGTTTATTTTTTTATTCCTTCTGAAAATGATTTTGTATCAAGAAAGTAGATAGGACTGAAACACTAAGGGAATGATCAGGCGTGGGGGGGGGGGGGGGGGGGGTTGGTTCTCCATCTGAGCCTTCTTTGTTTTCAGTTCCTCCACCTCTTTACAGATTATTGATCGCTCTTGCTGTTGACCAGACTTGTTTTCCATATGAGCTAGCTCATCAGATGTTTGTTCTAACCTTTCTCTCTTTCTCATGGATTCATAATCTAGGTTGTATATATATACAACTAGCCCAGCTAACACCTTACGTAAAACTTGCATATGATTTTTTTACGTAGGTCTTTTTTTTTTTTTTGTTTCAATGAGCCCTCGCAAGACTCGTTTATTAACAAAATACGCGCTTGTGACGCGGCATAACATTTGTTAACGTATGATACAAAAAATCATTACTCCAGATAAACAGTGTCAGGGCATGTACATCAGTGTTTTTCCTCTCTTAAATATTCAGGCACCTTTAATAGAGCAATCATCAGATGAGGTTGTAGATAATAATGGTATGATAAAGTAGTAGATCGGCACTCATGGCCTATAGAATAGAGTTAGAACAGAAAGTACATGTTATACAATGTAGTGCACAACAACTGTGCTATCTTTAGACTTTACCTCACGATAGAGCCAAAGGCTTCGTTTTGTTACCAAGATGTCTTAAATGCAAATGGTTTTTACGTGGTTTTGGTATGGGTTTCTCATGTGTTTTATGATGTCTGAAATGTCTCTCAGAGGTGAAAAGGGAATATGTTGTAAATATGACGTAATATGACGTAAATATGACGTATATATGACATAAAAGGGCCTAGTGTCCACCTGGGCCTAATGGTTTTCCGGGCCTCATGGACAGGGGCCTGATTACCAAGGGCCTGATTGACAGGGGCCTAATGGTTGCGTGTCGTAGAAAACTGACCCTTCTGTCCGTAACTCTCAGGCAGTCTTGGCCCCGTATGAGCGCTACAGCCATTCCCAGCCTTTGTCCCACATCATACTTAGCCCCAAGACACTTGGCCACCTGTTTATTGGCCCCCTGAGCTTTGGCCCCCATGTACCTATGGCCTCCGGACATTTGGCCCCCTTTTCATGGTACTTTAGCTTTGTGCATCATTTGTCACCTAATGTGCGTCATCTGTGCATCATCTGTGCGTCATCTATGCATCAGCCTAGTTTGAAAATCTCCTTTATCTTATATTCCTTTTTTTAAACCAAATTTCTGGAGAAAAGTTGGTGTGCACCATCTGTGCATCATCTGTGCATCAGCCTGGTAGGAAATTCTGTCTTTTTATATTTTCTTTTCTTCACCCAATTTCTGGAGAAGAAATGTGTGCATCATCTGTGCATCATCTGTGCATCACCAGTGCGTCATCTGTGCATCATCTGTGCATCATCTGTGTGTCGGCTGTGCATCCTTATTCTAGAACTTCTTTGACTTCATTTTCTTGATAAATTTGTTGGAAGTACATCTGTGCACAGATCATACACACGCACATTTTGCCACTCACATTAAACACTCTAGTCCACTTTGTGTCTGAGACGTCCATATGCTAGTCCCGCGCCTGGTTCAGCTGCGCTGCATAGGCGCCAGTGACCACCAATATTTCACCTGTCAATCATCCAGGTTCAGACCCTTCATACCAGATGGCACAAATGGTTGACACCGATTGCTTTGGTCTATTGTGTCCACAGGACAGGAGAGTCTTAGGTGGGGATGGGGGGTAGGGGTGGGGGGGGGGGGGGAGTGTATCAACGTAATACAAATACTACTGGGGGTAGGCTATAATCCTGTTCAGGTGACCCTGGCCGGACTGGTGTTGGTAGGACTTTTGTGTACACCTAGTACCTAAATTCGAATTACAGTTATCGAAGATGGCTACATTGGAGTTTGACTATGAATAGAAGGGGTTTGATGTAGACTACAAAGATGCAGTTATATAAGTCGTTACTGCACAATATGCTTATAGGAAATATATATATTGCCATAGGTTTGGTATTTTAGATGCCACTTGCTTTGTTTCTGTGTAGCAGGCTTGGGAAATCTTCACATCTATTACCTATCTAAACCCCTCAGTGAAGATGGAGGACTTTGTTTTAACAATTAAGGCATTCTGCAATAATTATCATCGGACTTTTATGTATAGATTGTTGTTATGTTGTTGTTATTTCATTTATTTTTATCCTGAGGAGATACATAACCTTATAGATTGTATTCTTGTATTCCACAGCATTATTATTATATTGATAGTTCCGTTAAGCGGTAGATTAGTTCCACATGCCCTATTATAGGGGGGTGGTAATGGGGTGTGGGGCTATCCAGGGTATAGCTGGATAGTCCCACTACCATTAGGTTAGATTACAATGAGAGTTAGTTAAATTTTGAATAGTAGATAGAAATTCTATAGCTCAAGGCTAGAGTGAGGCTTGGTATTAAAGTCTTTGTCATTTGTACTTAAGGTACTGACAGCCTCTAGAGAGTAATGATAATAATATAAGAAGGAAAGTAGAGATAGAAGGTATAGTGAAGAAGGGAAAGTAAAAAGTTGGTATAGAAGAAAATCAGAGATGAGAAAAAAAAACAAAAATATATATAATGGATGAGTGGGGGCCACATCAGTGGCGCCCACTCATCATTTATGCAAGGGCCTCGGATGTTATACTACAGGCTGGCAACATAGCAACAAAGACATACATAAGTATATGTGTCAGTAGAGGGGGTATATGTGTGTGCGCGGGGGTTTACTCACCCCACCTTCCCGGGGGAGGGGGCGAGTGAGGGATAGGGGGGGGGCTGGTCATACATCTGGCAAGGACGCAATTTTCTTGTCAAATTCTTTTGTCAACCAAGTATTGAACCCAGTGACTGTCCTATTTAGTCTAGTTGAGACCTTCTGTTGGTTCCATAGCATGGCATCTCTATGACACAGGCTCTTCCTATAAATGGGATTTTTTACCCTGATTATTTTTAGGAGTCTGGCGTCATGTGCTCTTGTCCTTAATGGACGCTTATCTATCCTGTCATCTTTCAGGGAGGCATCAAATGCATGCTTTAAGAGATGTATTTCCCTTCTATCTTTCATTAGATTAAGCTCAGCCAATTTATGTAACTTTTCATGATTTCGTGTGCCTTTATTCCAATACACAGCCCTTAATGCATTACTAATCGTGGGCTGAAGAGTATCAAGGAGGGTAGCCGGAGCAACACTGTAGATAACATCACCTTAATCTATGATAGGCAACATCATGGTCTTTACTACATCAAGTCTGGCTTTCTCAGGCAGGTTTCTACAATTTCTTCTGAAAATATACAGCTTGTGTTCAGAATTCCTCCTGGTAATCCCAATCTGCTTTTTCAGGTTCAATTGATTATCCAGGGTAATACCAAGATAATTATATGACGGGGTTACATCAATCCTATCAGTACCTATACTTAACTGCGGTTTTCTATGCAGTTTTCTAAGGGCTTTATTAGCAAAAATAACACATTTTGTTTTTTTGGCATTTAGGGATAGTTTATTTTTAACACACCAGACTCTTATGTTTTCCAGGTCATTATTAATAAGCATAGGAACAAGGTTCGAATCAGGGTTGTGTGCCAGGTGGACTACAGTATCATCAGCATAATGCTGTACCTGAAGATGCTCTAGGCAGTGTCCAAAGTCATTGATATATGTTAGAAATAACAATGGGCCTAGGACCGAGCCCTGGGGGACACCACATGTTATAGGATGGGGTTGTGAAATAATATTATTAGCCTTTGTACGTTGCATTCTATTAGTTAGGTAATTTTTAAATAGATTTATACTTTTCCTATTAAATCCTAAGAATTCCAATTTTTTGTACAATATATTGTGGTTTAAGGTATCAAAGGCTTTTTTGAAGTCTAGGAAGATAGCTGTTGTTATTTTGAGTTTATTGAGCTCTGTATAGATAGTATTTGTTAGTTTCTCAAGACTATTAATGGTTGATCGAGCGGGCCTAAATCCATCTTGATTTTCAGATAATAAGTTATAGTTATTTAGGTAATTTATTGTCTGTTTATGAATAATCTTTTCTGTTAGTTTAGCTGGTAGTGGTAAGGTAGAAATGGGTCTTAGGTTATTTACATCTGTGGTGTCCCCACCCTTGGGTAGAGGTTTGACTAAAGCAATCTTCCAAGGGTCTGGAAATTTGGATGAATCTAGGACTAAATTTACTATGTGAAGAAAGTGTGTTGGTAAGGTTAGTAGGGCATCTTTAAGGGTCTGGGTATTTACATGTTCAAGGCCTGAAGATTTGCTTGTATTTATTCTTTTAATTAATGGGGTTAGTTCATCAAGTTTTACAGGATTAAATGAAAATTGGGGGTCAATTTTATTACCTGAGGGAGTCCATGGTAGATCAAAATTTTCAGCTAATTTATCTCCTATTGTTGCAAAGTATGAGTTAATAAAGTCAGCTGTCTCTTCTTGATTTATTTGCTCATTTGTTTCCTGGTTGACTAGACAATAAGTGGGGTCATTTACTTTAGGGTTCATCAATTTATTTATACTAGCCCAGTAAGCCTTTGGATTACGCCTATTTATCTCAATTTCATTGAGGTGATAATCACTTTTGGCCTTTCTACAAAGTGCCCGACATCTCTTAACATGAAACTCTGATATTCTTTTATCATCCTCATTATGTGTCCTCTTATATTTGCTTAGGGCTGCATTTTTGTCATTAATTATCTGTAACAGTCTATTATCAACCCAAGGTTCTTTTGTCTTTTTACATACAAATGTTTTTATTGGGCAAGTAAAATTTAGGAGGTATACTATTTGTTTTTGTAAGATATCCCAGGCTTTCTCTGGGCATTTGGTTTTCCAGAATAAGGTCCAGTCAGAATTTTTTAAACCTGTAGTGAAATTTTCTTTGACATATCTAATATAGGATCTACCAGTAAAGGTGATGGGAATCTTAGGGGGGGACAGGTGCCTTCTTGTCAGATATATCATTTCATGATCACTTATACCCGTTCCTATTGTTCCTGACTGAGCAATATGTAGCGAATTGGTAAAAATAAGATCTATGGTGGTATGTTCCCCGTTCAAGTTATATCTTGTTATATCAGTAATAAGCTGATTGAGACCAAGACCCGATGTCATTCTAAATAACTTTTCTTTTTTGGGGTTAGCTACTCTGCTGTTGACATTAAAGTCCCCTAACATAATAATCTCAGCATACTTATTTCTATCTAGAGATTGGATTTTTTCCTTGAGTAGTCTAATAGCAGTAGGAAGGTCACCCTCCTTATCAGGTCTGTACACATTCATGACTAAGAGGGGTTTTGACATACCTTTGGAAATTGTGAGCATTTGCAACTCAAGGTCATTATCATTGTGATCCATTAATCCTTTATTGTATCGACTGTAGGTAATATCATTGCTCAAGTAAACCATGAGACCACCTCCAACTTTGATTTCACCTTTTTTATTTAATGCCTGCCTGTCATTTCTTATAAACTGGTAGCCCGGTACTGCTATATCACCGTCCCTTATATCCTTATGATACCATGTTTCTGAAAGTGTCAGGCAATCAATCCCTATTTCTTTTATTTCAACAAAAAATTGATTTCTATCACTAAATAGGCTCCTACAGTTCTGATGGGCTATATGGATACCACGGGAACCATTTAACCTAAGAGAAGAGATGATGGATCCAACCTCCCTCCCTCAAACCCCCTCCTCCCCCCTTTGGGTAGTAGGGTTTTCTTCCCACACACACACACACACACACCCAATCCCCAACCCAGACCCGGGTCTGTGCTAATTTAGCTACCCAGGTCCTAATAAGTGTCCCATAATTTTCTGTTGCCACCCTATAGGAGAGGGAGGTCATAGAGGGGTCAGAAAGGGGGGAAAATGGTGTCCGGAATAGGTTATAATTTCTGATGTCTAATATAGTTGATTTATGAGCCAGGTTATAGTTTAAACGAGATCCCTGCAATAGCAAACAAATACAGTAAGTGTTTTAAAGCAAAGTATTTATATCACAATATATATGTATGCAAGGGTTCCATATAGTATAACTACACTCTTACTGGTTGGAGTCCAAATTGTCCATTATATGAGCAACCATATGAGTAGAGAAAATACCGGTAGTATGAATTAAACAGATAACAAGTACCGGTAAGTGTATACTATGTAATCATTGTTCATGCCCTCAAAAGGGGCGTACCAGGTCGGTGGACGTCAGCCAATGTTCGTTATACAGTCACCATCATGGAGCAATTATATAGAAAGACTAAGTGCAGGGCGTTTTGAATACTAAAAGCCTAGTATAAGTTGGACATACGAGCAAGTACCCTAATGAACAGAGGTTATACAGGCAGGGATAGTTTTACCGAGAGAGAAAGAATTAATATTTATTGTTATAAAGGGGGGGGAGGGGTGTTTGTGGCCATTGGCACTTCCTACTTGGTCAAGTATCCTAATAGGGTTATTGTACCAGGGCCATTAACACATAATTTATATGCTTAGGTTATTAAATAACCAGTCTTAATCATCAATATCAGTGAGATATACGCTCAATTAAACTTATACTCAGCATCAATGTCAGATCAAGTTGGTTTAGCATTATTGTTACAATAACATAGTTTTGGCAGGTGTTTTACTTTTACATGAACAATTAGTAGGGAGGGGTATAAAGTGCATCTCACGTGTCCTTATGGGTGTAGGTTCGCCGCCGCCAGCTTCTCACAGTTATTGGTAATACACTGTACATAGAGTCCGGCCCATTCATCTTTGGTTGTACCATCTCCATGGATCCCATCAGGCATTTTTCCATATTTGTTTTCCCTCTTGAGTTTTCCTTTTCCTTTGGACTTATGGATGCTGTTTTGAAGCCAAGGGCCTATTAGAGCATTCTCCGCATTGAGGTTGACTATTACCCTATTAATATTGGGCATCCCAGTGTTAATAACATCTTGCTGGAGAGTGAATGGGTCAGTATTAAGGCACACCCCATTTTCATCTAGGGCGTAGACAGAGCTGTACTTCTTAATATTAACCCCGACAAGTTGAGCGAAGACCATTCTTTGTGCTTTGATGTTGGTTACTTGCTTCTTGAATGATTCCAGTTTCAGGGTTAGGCAATGGGTTAAGTGTCCTACTTCAGCATATATTGGGGTAATGGCCTTGTTGGTATGCTTATTGGATAGATCATTCACGCCAACACATACAATTAAAAGGCTATACCGCAATCCATTAAGTTCTTCCATTACAATTGGTAGGAGAGAAGAAATTGTTGCACCAGATTCATGCCTCACTCTTATGTAGTACTCGTCCGCCTGACCCGCCAGCTCCAAGATTGCTCGTATCCTTTTCTGTAAGCCTCTGCCCCGACTGTCACTTACCACCAGTACTGAGAACATATTGAGTCTATATATTAGAATCTAAAGTCTCACTGTATGTATGTGGCGGTGTGTATACGCTGTGAGTGCTAAACCACAATGAATCCTATAGTGCTGGCTTGGGGCGGGCAGGTATTATAATGCGGGCGCTGTACATAATAGTGACTTACATAACCAAACGGGGTCAGTGCGTCCCTTCTAGGTTCCAGTTAAGGCTGCTCGTACCTTACCCAGAGAGACTCCACATTTGTTGTTTCCGGGTCTGTTTAATACATCTTCATTCTTCTCAGGACCATCAAGCAGGGTTAGGCCTGATCCAAAGTCGTTATTTTTAACACACTCTATCAGTTCCCTATCACCAGTGCTCTTGATGTATGTCTTACAGTCCTCATTCTGACTAAACTTAGCCATTTGAAGTTCCTCCAGGGTTGTGTAGGCCAAGTCTTTGTCCCATTTGTCATCATTTGGTAGGTCTCCAGTCAGCCTCTTGGCTTCATAGGGGCAGGTGGTAATGAGTATGCTTCTAGCAAGATCCTTTTTCTTGTGAAATAGGGCTTTTTTGTGGCTGAACCCTTGTTCCACACTTAGGTACTGGTAGCCATCTTGGATGAGGGTCGCTGGGTACATATTACTCAATACGCTATGCTTACTTTGAAAACAGACGCTGTTATCAGTCCAGATAGTTTTTGCATCAGTTAATTTGAGTCCATCTGGTAGGCTATCCAGCGAGTTGTAGTCATATGCTGTACCGTTGAGCACCATTCCCTTCCCTTTGACTTTGGCATTTTGATTTTGAGACTTGGCGTGAGACACAGCCACCTTAACATCTCGCACCTTGTCCTGTTCAAGCGGAGTCATATCGTCGCTGATTGAGAGGTTAGACCACTTAGGCATGACGGGTAGTTTGGATATATTGGTGTATATTTGACCCTTTGCCCCAGATGATTTGAATGTTATTTTAATAGTGCGTGTCTTTTGCTGTCCTGGTCTGCCCATACGGTGTGCATCAAGTACATCATTTTGGCATGTCAAGGTGGTACCCATATCACTCCAGAGGGTGTCTAGTGCAATTTTTAGATCTGGAAAATCCGTTTCACTAAGCCCTCGCATGATTATATTGGGTCTACGCTTATCCAATTCATCCCTTTCTCTCAAGACACTCTGGAATTGAATGATGTCTGAGTTAGTATTGACTCTAGCTTCCACCTTGGTTAGTCTATCACCAACTCCGTCTTCAATCCCTCCTCCAGGGCGGGCTTCAATAGCGTCAAGTCTGGTTTTAAGGGACGTAATTGTTGCTTCTTGGGCAATCAGTTTGGTGGCTTGGGCTTCAATCAATTGTTTATGATTATCTACCTCGGTGAACAATGTCTTGATGTTAGTTACATTGTCGTTGGTCACTTTGACCATGTTATTGGTGTTTGAGACTAGGGCATTTATACCATCGGTCATACTATTTAGCTTCACAAGTAATGACCCTTCTAATTCTTTGATGGTTTTGGCCCCTATGGGCTCAATGAGACGTTCATCATCGACACTTGCCTTTTGGGTAGCTATGTCTAGCTTAGAGAGGATCTGGAGAGGTGAGGATGGGAGCAGTAGTTTGCTAAGACCGAACATGTTGGTAAGCTTGGCGGTAATGGATCCAGGTGGTGTAGCCGGCATAGGTTGGCGCTGGGGCGAGACAAAGGGAACCTCTGTATTGTCGCCCATAGCAAGCGGTGACCTGTTAATCTCCGTAAGGTGGGTAATATTTGCAGTAATTCCCTCCATTTGTGCAGTAAATCACTCACAGAGTAGTAGTAGCTTAGGTAAGTAGGCTTTTGCTCCTTAAATCTGACTCAATCCATTAAATTCCGGACTTTCCCTCGGGACCACCTCACAACATGTCCGCTCTGTATGAGGCCATCTTGCAAGATGCACATACATGTATTTTTGAAAAGTAGTCCACGTGCAAAAGTCCCTTTTCATCCTAATTGGCAGGGGCATGGCAACCAGGAGGGGGAGCACACTTTTTCCCACCCCTAAAAAATGTCAAACCTTAAAAGGTCAAGCCAAAAAAGAGTCCAGGTCCATTCGTAATCTGTTGATCTTGCAATACAAGGGCCTAATGACCCCAAAGGTAGGCTTGTTGACTGAATTGAGGGATCTATGAGCTCATATGAGGGCCTGGTGAATCTAGCAAGGGCTGTACGAGCCCATACAAAGGCCTGCTGAACCTAGCGATGGCTGTACGAGCCCAAACAAGGGCCTGGCAACTGAATTGAGGCATCTGCGAGCTCCTACGAGAGCCTGGTGAACCTGGCAAGGGCTGTACGAGCCCATACTAGGGCCTGGTGACCCCAGCAAGGGCTGTACAAGCCCAAACAAGGATCTAATAACGCTAGCAATGGCTGTGCAAGACCAAACAAGGGCAGTATGACGCCAGTGAATGCTGTATGAGCCCATGCAAGGACGTGGTGAACCTAGTGAGGGCTGTATGAGCCCAAACAAGGGCCTTATGACCCCAGCGATAGCTGTATGAGCCTACATGAGGGCTGTACGAGCCCATACAAGGGCCTGGTGAACCTAGCAATGGCTGTACGAGCCCATACAAGGGCCCGATGACCTCGGCAATGGCTGTACGAGCCCATACGAGGGCCTGGTGACTGAATTGAGGGATCTGCGAGCTCATACGAGAGCCTGGTGAACTTAGCGAGGGCCGTATGAGCCAATATTAGGACCTGGTGACCCCAGCAAGGGCTGTACAAGCCTAAACAAGGACCCACTAACGCTAGCGATGACTGTGCGAGACCAAACAAGGGCCTTATGACTGGATGAGCCCATACGATTGCCTGGTGATCCCAGCGAGGGCTGTATAAGCCCATACAAGGGCTTGGTGAACCTAGCGAGGGCTGCATCAGCCCAAACAAGGGTCTGATGACCCCAGCAATGGCTGTATGAGCCCATACGAGAGCCTGGTGAACCTAGGGAGGGGTGTGCGAGCCCATACTAGTAAGGGACTGGTGACTGAATTCAGGGATCAATGATTTTTCGTTTGGCCTTGCGCATCCTAGTTTTAGCTTTTTTGGCCTCCGCATCCCATATTTATCTATCTGACCCTTCATTTGGCATAGCCCATCCCCTTTTGGCCTCTCTTACCCGGTTCTTTGCTATATCCCTCCTCCTTTGATCTCTCCCACCAAATATTTAGCTATCTGATCCTATGCTTGGCTGCTCTCTATCTGACCCCTTGTTTAGCCTCTCTTAACAAATTCTTAGCTATCTGACCCCTCGTCAGGCCTTGCTTACTCCATTCTTAGCTATCTGAACCCTCGTTTGAAGTAGCCCACTCTAATTTCTGGTATCTGACCCCTTGTTTGGCCTGTCCCATCCAATATTTAACTATCTGGCCCTTCGTTTGGCTACTCCTGGTACCAGGCCTGGACAATCCGGGGACTTCTCCACTACAGGTATAATACCCCACAGGGGAAGATTTCCCAGCAAGGAGAGATTTTCCCTTACTTAGGGCAGCTCCGTAGCCGGCGCACAGCCCTTATCTATACAGAGATAAGGGCCGCTAGAGATAACGGCCGCTGGTAAAGATAAGGGCCGCCGCCTGCTCGCACCACCAAGGGGGAATCTCCCAGTGCAGTATCTTATCCAGGTAAGGTAGTGAGGCAGGGGTGAGGAGGGGGGTAGAGTCCACGTATAAATATACCTTATTTCAGCCATATTTTGTCATTTAAATCATTATATTTCACGAAATACAAGACTGTCATACAAGCCCATTCACATATAACTAAATACCTACATTGTCCACCTGTATATAGCTTAATCATTTTCAGTAAATAATGTTTAGATATCAGCAAATTGGATTTCCTGGTTGAACCTAAAATTACATATTACATATATTGACCCAAATCAAGGGGAGAAAAGCCGTTATTGGACTTTACCCCTGCAATGGGTTAAAAGTCAGATTTTCCCCACCTGGGTACATTTTTCACTATATGGCGCCTTGTTTGGCCTCTCTTACCCTATTCTTGGCTATATGACCCTTCATTTGTCCTCTCGCACCCATTTCTAGCACATCTCAGATTCCATTGTTTGTTTAGCTATCTCTCCCACCTCATTCTAAACGATAATGCAGTGTAGTGCCATATAATGGTCACCAGGGTTGTGGCATGGACATGCAAGTCATAACAGTCATAAGTCTGGTAATGTGACAAAAAAATGGAATCGGAGAGGCAAAAGAAGAGGTCGTATACATGTAGCTAAAGATGGGATTGGCGAGGCCAAACGAGTGTTCAGATAGCTAGAAATGAGTGGTTGAGGACGAATGAAGGGTCATATAGCTACGAATAGGGTAAGAAAGGCCAAACGAGGGGTCAGATAGCTAAAACTGGGGTGGGAGAGGCCAAACGAAGGTTTAGATAGCTGGGAATGGAGTAAGCAAGGCCCGACGAGGGGCAGATAGCTAAGAATTGGTTAAGAGAGGCCAAACAAGGGGTCAGATAGCTAAAAATGGGAGGAGTGCTAAAACTAGGACGTGCAAGGCCAGACGAGATATCATTGATCCCTCAATACAGTCACCAGGCCCTCCTATGGGCTCGCACAGCAGTCGCTGGGGTCATCAGGCCCTTGTATGGGCTTGCACAGCCATCACTAGGGTCATTGGGCCCTGGTATGGGCTTGTACAGCCCTCGCTGGGGTCATGAGGCCCTTGGGTGGGCTCGTAAAGCACTCACTAGGTTCACCAGGCCCTTGTATGGGCTGATACAGCCATCTGAAGGGTCATAAGGCCCTTGTATGGGCTCATACAGCCATCGCTGTGGTCATAATTTAAGGCCCTTGTTTGGTCTCGCACAGCCATATCTAGCATTTTGACGTCCTTGTTTCAATGTTTGGGCTTGTACAGCCCTCACTAGGTTCACCAGGCTCTTGTATGAGCTCGCAGATCCCTCAATTCAGTCATCAGACCCTTGTTTGGGCTTGTATAGCCCTCGCTGGGGTTATGAGGCCCTAGTATCGGCTCGTACAGCCCTCGCTAGGTTCACCAGGCTCTCGTATGAGCTTGCAGAACCTCAATTCAGTTACCAGGCGCTTATCTTCGTTTTAAAGTCGTTGCGACTACTCGGCATAAGAGCATAAGAGTTTGAGGAGATAAAGGAGTGGCTATCTCCGGTATCTACTAAAAACTCGCCTGCCCTACCGGCCACAGTAACCAACACATACCACCGTCTCCCCCCAGCGGAGACGGGTTCACAGTGAAGCGTTTAAAGTCCTCTGGAGCAGCCAAATCTAACCCATATTTCTTCAAATGGTCAAAACATGGATGATCAGGGGAAAGCTGGGTACTTCCTACCCACTACCACTAGGCTCTACCTCTCTGGTATGTTGGCGTACTTCACTACCAGGGGTCGTCCGCTTACCAGCTCGGTCCACCCCACTTAGTTTCCCTCCTTCCCGGGAATCTTTGAGCTCGGTGCTGTGCACTCCGCAGCAAAGTGACCTATCTCCAAGCACCTATAGCACTTGGTGGTCCTCCGGTTGATCTTCCTCCGGTTAGGCTGGGTAGCCCCCTGAATGGAAGTCGTCATCTTCTCAAATAATGCCGAAGAGAACGCGGCATCCATCATCGGAGCCTTCTTCTCCGAGGACTCCTTTTTCGGAGGTGGGTCTCCTACCCCCTCCTGCTTCATCCCCTTCCACAGAGTTTTAGAGGATTTCCCGTTCCTCTTAAACTGTGCTGCGGAAGCCGATGCCTCCTCCCCACTGCTCTCCCCTTCAGATTGCTCTGGAGAACACTCCTGAATGGCGGATGATCGAGTAGGCACCCGATCCCCCAGCAGTGACTTTTTAAGGGCATGTATCTCGATGGCCTTAAAAAGGTCATCCAAAGACGTATCTGCCCTCCACCCATCGTACACCATGTGTTGTACATCAGGATCCCTCAGTCCGCCGACGAACTGAGAGAACAGTTCCTTAGAGAATAAGGCATCATGTATACCCGAAGAAGGATGAACCTTTTTCAGGAGTCTCATCAACGCAAGCCCGAACACCCTAGGAGCCTCGTTCTTGCCTTGCACGCGTGTTTTTTTTTCGGACCGCAAGCATCCTTCCACTGTCCAACAGCTATGAGGCCGTCTCCCAGTTGCAAACCTTTACAGATGTAAGGGATGGCGTCATTTTGATCCCAACCACTCAGTTGATATCTTCCACAGTGGCTCCCAGCCAGTCCTCCCACGAGTTCCTCTGCCAGTATGGGCTATGCTCACTAGCTATCCGCCTGGCTGCATTGGTCGATCCCCTAATTTTAGAGGTGATCGACAGGCACTTAGAAATGGCCGACGAAGCGTCCTGTTCTACCCCCACATTGTGCAATCCTATCCCAGCTATAGCAGGGTTTGTATCATACAGCTCCTTCATCGCTGTACTCAGGATTGATCTCCTTGGAGCCTTTTTCGGACTTGTTGGTCCGGCGGACCCTCCAGGTGGGGCTGAGCCTTTCAGCCGTTCCAGATACGCCTGGTATGTACCATATGCTACTACCTCCTTGGTTGGATCAATCCCTTGAGTGAACCACCAATTCTTCTCCATATCTGTCATTTACTGACACTGTTGTGACAGTGCAAGTAACACCTGATGCTCCGCCTTCTCCTTCTCAAGCTCTTTAGCTTGCTTCTCTACCTCCTGCTCTTGTTCAGCCTGCGCAAGTTTGGCTTTCGCAGCCTCACCGGCAGCCCTCAATCCCTCTGCTCGGGCTTTGAGTACTGCAGCTTCTTGTTCGGCCAACTCCTCGGCCAACACAGCATTCTCGTTCATTCGTTTCCTTTGCTGGTCTATGGCCGCTTCCTGTTGTCGGAACAACTCTCGTCTCTGATCTTCCAGAGCTTTCTGCTCCTGAAACATTTTTTCTGTTTGACATGTTTGTCACTCAGCCAAGCTTATCGGAGTATGATATTTCTTGGCTGCTGCTTCTTGGATCGCCGCCTTCTTTTGACGTTCCGCCTCTAACAACTCTTCTTGCTTTTGCAACTTCTCATGCTGAGTCGCTACCCAGGTCGTCAAAGGATTTTGCACCTTCGGACCCCCTGCTCCAGATGCTGCGGAGGCTACCTCCTTTGGTATTTGCCGGATGCCAGGCATACCCACCTTCGGAGAGTATACGCTGGCCATTCCCCTACTCCTAGCTCGGCCTACCCTTCCGGGTCTCCCCGGAGTTGAGGCAAAAAGGGCACTTTCAATCGCCACTCCTCGTCCACCTGGTAGACCTGGAGGTACTACTACAGTCCGCCCTACTGTCCTGGATGCTCTGGCGAGCTTCCAACAAGAATTTCTGCATTGCAGTTTTCTTAGTCCTCAACAATTCGCATTCAGCGGCTAGACTGTGGCGAGCTTCCTTAAGAGTGCCTGTATCCTGGATGATTTCCACCCGCAGACCCTCAGCTTCATTTGCCATTCGATCTCTGGCCTCGCAAATCTGGTTCAGATCCGTGTTCGCATTATGGAATTCGGACCTGACCACGCTCAAGGACTGCGTCAGTCTCTCATTCTCCCCTAGCAGAGTTGACAACTTTGCATCTTTCTCCTTAATCCTCAGTCGGAATATAAAAAGATGTGATTCATTCCTTAATTATAACATTCATTTTATGCATACACACACCTTCTTTTAGCTTTGTAATGTTTAGCTTTATAGAAGAATTAAATACTTCTTGGTTGATATTACTTGGGGGGGCGGGGGGGTGGATGAAGATGAATGATGAATGGCGTGCACATTTATCACCTGACATATTTACTTTAAACAGATTATTATATGCACAAAATATATCCCCAAGAATGGTACTCTAGTTATGTATTTATTTTTACAACTCAATGCATAATCCATATAATTAAGTTAGATATATACCCTCACACCAAAGTATAATTTTTAGGCTTACAATACTGTTGTTGTAATACTAACTAGTATAGCCCCAAAGAAACTGTTTTAATACAAGTTTTTGGGGATAGCAGACTACCATTTTATGAAGCACATTGATTAATGAACTTAATCCAAGTTTATGTAGATATTTTCTGGAGCTTCATTAGTGAATTGCAATATATGCAGCCATTTCTTTACAAAGAATTTCATGACCGCCTTTTTCAGTGCCCTTTTAAAACATTCCTTATTTTCAGACAATCTAATTTTGGATGGAATCATATTCCATTCATTCACTGCATTAACAGGGGGGATTTCCTTACTCTCTCTGTATGTGCTAGATAAGTAACAACAAGTGGACCGTCAGCTGCCCTTGTTTGCCTATTATTGACCAAATCCAATGCACCAATGGCAATCATCCTATAACATAAAATTCCTTGCAAATATTTCCTTCTGAGATCAATAGGCAGTATATCAGCTTTTTCACGAAGGTTTTTAATTGAGATTTCAGTCGGATCATAAATCTGAAAGCACACTCTTATAGCTGTATTTTGCAATACCTGAAGCCTTTTTTGGTCCGTCAGGCTGATCCCAGAAAAGAATAATATGCTACTATCAATATAAGGCAGAAGCATTGCCTTCAATATTATTACAGCTGTCTCATCATCAAAACAACTTCTGAAGTGCCCTAAAATCCAAATCTTATGATTAACCCTACTTATGACTTTGTTCAACTCTTTTTTGAAAGCTAAACCACTCTCCAAAGTTATACCTAAATATCTATAAGAATCAACCATTTCTAACTTTTTACCTTTAACTTATAAATTTCCTAGTTTCTTATTCTCCTCATATGTGTAAAGAATAGACTTTGTCTCAAAAGCATTTATTGTTAACTGATTTTTATTACAATAGTCTACTAAAACATTTAAATCTTGCTGTAAAATTTGTGTTATCTCTTCTATCGAATATCCCTCGACATACAGAACAGTGTCATCAGCATATTGTAATACTTTGCTCTTTATATTTAAAGTAGATAGGTCATTTACATATAATATAAATAGTAAAGGCCCTAGAATAGACCCTTGTGGGACTCCATCAGTAACATCTAACCAGTTTGAAGAGACATTATTTGCTATTGTTTTTTGAACTCTACTTGACAAGTAATTTTCAAACCATTTAATTACACTCGCAGCAAAACCAAAACCAGGCAATTTGTCTAGTAATTTTTTATGATTGATGGTATCAAATGCCTTGCGATAATCAATATAAACCGCCCCTATATATTTACCTTTATTCAGATTTTCATACAAATCATTTACTAATCTAATTACAGTATTCTGAGCACCCCTCTTAGATCTAAACCCATTTTGACAATCAGTAAATAAGTTATTACCTTCTACAAATGTCATTGCTTGTTTATGTACAAACTTTTCTAAAACTTCCCCTGTTATAGGCAATAAAGATATAGGTCTTAGGTCCGTAACACTTATAGGATTGTTAACTTTAGGAATTGGAGTGATCTTAGCCTTTTTCCACTCAGAAGGGAATATACCAGACTTTAGTTAAAGATTTAAGATATGCAGGAAATGTGTATTTAAACCAATAAGACACTCTTTTAGCACTTTTGCTGACAAATGATCAAACCCAGAGGACTTTTCCTCATCAATTGCATTCAATTCCTTATTCAGATCCTCTAGTGTAATTTCATTAAATGCAAAAGTCAAATTCTCTCTGTTTCCATTATCTAAGACTGTCTCTTCCTCCTCAACATGGGTTATTTTATCTGCTAAATTTTTACCCACATTTGCAAAAAATTGGTTTATAAGCAGAGGCTTCCCCATTATCATTTTTCAGCTTCAAACTCGCTATCTTAGCCCCTTTAGGTAGTAATCTTTGCGATTCCGCCCAGAAGGTTTTTGGATCCTTTAAATTAGCTGTTAATCTATTCTTAACATAAATATCATGTGCTTTCTTAGATTTGTTTTTTTAGCCCTTTTTAACGCCAAATCTCTATCCTTCATTAATTGGGCAATCTCTGGGGTGAGCCAATCCGGTTTTACTTTCTTGAATATACTTCTACGAATAGGGCATTTATCATCTAAATACTTCAAAAAATGCTTAAAAAATATTTTCCAAGCCTTGTCAGGGTCGAGACACCTAAAGAATTCATCCCAATTCAACCCTTTCATGTGCATTAGCATATCCTCTTTCAAATATCTTCTATAAGATCTGCCAAGAAAATCTGAACCAACTATGCCCTTTTTAATTCTTTTTCTTACAATGAATACCGGGATATGATCACTAATACTAACATCTAATACCCCATTTTGTGCTACATCATTCATATTACTAAATATTAAATCTAAGATTGCTTCACTATGTAATGGCCTAGTTGGCTCTTTGATATATTGAGCTAACCCAAAGGCAGCCTCCACTAACTGTAACCTCTCTTTAGCTTTAGAACTTTTTCCATAATCTATGTTAAAGTCCCCACCAAAAATAATATCTGCCTCCTTTTTTCCCATTAACTTTTTTATTTTAGCCAAGGCCGTAATCATATGTAAGAAGAAAGCATCCATTTTACCTGAAGGGGGTCTATATGCATTAAGTATAAAAATACTTCGAGTAAAAGGTAGACTCACTTTAGCCACTAATAACTCAAAATTGCTGTTCATGACATTTAGCTCTTCCTCTTTCATTATCTCATGCCTAATGTCATTCTTTACTAATGTAGCCAACCCTCCTCCTCGTTTTTCTTCACCTTCATCATTAAAATAGAGCCTATCTAATCGATGTGTGACATAACCTTTCAGGTTAAATATATTCTCACCCATTTTCTCTTTTAACCATTTTCACATATATTAACAATGTTAGAATTCAAACTATTTAGGTAGTCATGTACACTAACTTCTTTAGGTGACATTAAACTCTGTGCATTCCAAAAAACATTTTTGAACCCTTTCATTACTGCAGACATTTAAATTTGACTGGCTTGAGTAGCTTCCAACTTTGAAAACTACTTAGATACATATTAGAATATACATACCAATTATGACAATAATGAGTGATGGAGGGGGGATGGGGAAATTACATATATTGCATTGATTCAATCGACATATCGACATACATTGAATATTTGGATTAACAACTGGCTTCAGCTTCCCAATACCTAAGACCCTACAAGTAGATACCATTACCTTTATATCTTTCAAAAATGTATATACATCACATTTACATATGTACATTTTCCAATTGTGATTTACCAATTGATTAATTAACATCAGATCCTATAAGGATCTATTATCAAAGACATAAATATGCCACTAACTATAAATGATTAATTAATATGTGTAAATTGTTAATTAACATGAATTGCTTGATATTATATATACAATCAGCACCGTATAACAGGTTTAAATTTGAGAGCTTACAATTGAACTCCTCATATACAAAAATGAGTGTACCGTTAACAATTATTAATGAAAGATGAACTATTTCAAAGTGTATTCACTGTAAGTATCCTTATTGTCAGCTAAAATTATTTAAATTACAACCTTGCTTCATTTCATATATCACAAACTAACATGAAATCTATAGTTAACTATATGGCAGTAAATGATAAAGTTCATTCCATTCATATTGACACAAACTCTCTTAACAAATAACTATTCCCAGAGTGAGGTCATTCTGTTATAATACGAGAATGCCAAGTCAAGTTTGCATGAATCACTTTCTTAGAAAGGCAGCAATTTTCATAGCTTATTGTAATACAAAGCTATCACTCAATTACTTATATCACCAAATTACCATTTCCGTTACACATTATATCCCCTCATATTTATGAATTGCCGACACAAATCTCTAACCCAACATTTTTTGAGATAGTCCCCAGGTGAATGACTATCAGTAAGTAAGTCATAGCAAATTCGAGGTATAGGAGCCGCTTCACGGGATCCGCCAATATTAAACATTGACAGGTTCATCTCTTCTAATGAGCGACTCATTATCTCGGGCCCTCACGTTGGGGTTTCTGCCTCCTCTATGGCAGGTGTCCCCTTCGGAGATGAAGCTTCCGCTTCATTGGGAGACCTCCGTACTTCGTGCAGAGTACGTGGTCGGTGCTTCGCACAGGCTAACCTGTGTTTTCACTCAGAACTGGTCACTGCACCAGTGTAATAAACGATACTTTGTCCTTTATAATACTGTTATATTACATGCATTAAGTAAAGACCCAAAGTCGACACAGTTCGGATCAAGTGTACAGGTTGCGAATCACAGGTTTATTCAGGAACCTAGACAGGCAAAGCTATATCAATGCGAACTCCCTATAGAGTTCAGAGTGGGTCAGTAGGCTTGTAACCGATATGATTGCAGGGCCTCTGTCCAAGCGTGGATCCAGAGTGACCGACGAGTCCTATCGGATGCCAGCTATATATAGGCAGCCAGCCTGCGTGGGCACACGCAGACCATAAGCCTATAGCGACCTCTGTCCATACCCCCCACCCGGGGCAGGTGCTGCCACCTGCCGTCGGACTGAAGGGTTCGGACGGAGTTCGCAACACAGCATCCAACAGAACCCGCCATATAAACTACGTATAACCCTAGCCCCTACACTAGTTTTCAAGGATAGTATTATCTAGCTCTATGCATTGTACTACTACGGGCATATCCTCCCCCCCTGTTATAATAAAAAAGAAAATTCTCAAAATCTTCTGTAAATGTAATCTTCGGTTAATGTACTTGAACTCAAATGCTATGGGACATTTAAGAGATGCTTACAATTCCATATATATCATGGAAAGTTACAAAACGTTCATGCAGTGCTAGCGATAATTTCCGACTTTGTAAACCATGACTTTCAACTCATCAAAATGGTGCATGTGCTGTGGAGTGGTCATTTTTTAACAATGGGGAGGGGGGGGTCAGTGGATTTTCGCACGAGCGTGTTGGAATTACTTTGGTCCCCCCCCCGCGAGAGGGGTTGATATTTTTTCAGTCCCCCCCCCTCTAGGCAGGTTGAAATTGAGTGCGGCCGACCCCTTTGGGCTATAGGGAGGATAGCCTACATGGCATGGGAGCCGCCATTTTCTTTCTGTCCCCTGACTCAGAGCAGTGCATTGTGGGTAAATCTGTTATCAGCCACTGTTCACACCTGAAACAATGGCCACAGATAACACTGATAAGACTGATGGGTGACATCCCACCCCTATCTTAATCACCTTAATCACCCCCCCCCCCCATTGTCTCAGGTGTGAAGTGAGGGACTTAGCCTGATTGAGAGACAATGCATTAATTACACACTGACTGACTGACATGTGGTCACCCACAGAGGTGTTAATGCTCTATTTCTCTAAAATTTGAAATATTCACATTGTTGTAAGCTTATCTAATTAAAGACCATGTCATGGGGGAAAAAATTGATCTAATTTATGCAGAATATAAACAGATAGGGTAAGCTCACCTATCTCCGACCACCTACCGTAAGTCGACCATGTACAGCACCATATTGCTACCATACTGTGCTATATGGGGGTGCAGAAGCTATTTGAATTTGAAGTTGAACTGTTAATGGTCCCCATAGCTTCCTAATTTTTCACCAATGTCATTTTATTGATATAAATACACATTGCAGAAGAGAAGGTGTATGACCCATTTTGACCACAGACAAAACATAAATTTTTCATAAATATTTGACTTTGGTGCTAGTTAACTATACATCTCAGTCGATTTATATACTAATTGTGATGTTAAATGAATGGATACACATCTTTTAAACACATATCACGTTTCCTTATAATAAAACATTCACATTCTAAAGTGATAGGGCTCATAAGCTACCACCTACTAATTTCACCATGACCTGACCAGAATTTCACCATAAGACGACCTTAGTCTACAAGGTATTAGCATTACACCCATAAGAACGGTTATTCTGTAAAGAATGCTACCTTTATACCTACTTTGCAAAGGCTCAAAGGTTTAAGAAAATTTACCCGTAATAAGAAAATAATGAACCTGCTTGAATCTAACATTATTCTATTGAGTAAATCCAGTTAATCTAGATATGAATTGAAAATGATTCATATTGTTTTGATTGAGATAAGACTGGTCGCCTCTAGGTCAATTTTGGTCGACATTAAGTGAAAATAGACCGAGATTTCCAAATGTAAGGGAAATAATCTATACATAATATTGTTTATTATATCATCAAACATGATCAATTGAGACCCCTGGACCATCCCCCCATCTCTGGTACAACAGATATGAGCCAATAGTGGTTTTACTTTATACAATGAAGCATCTGCTAAAGGTCATGAAAAACTGTGACGGGAAGGGTCGACTTATGGTGAATCTACCCTAGTAAATGAGAGAGAACCCTCCAAAGTAAACTACACAAAGGGGGAAAATGGAGGCTTGACACACGACTACCTGAGCCTCCTGGTACATGCCTCTGGAACCAGCATAGGCTCTCCTCCTTATATTAATGCACTGGCTTTTCCGCCAAAAAGGGGTGTAATTGTTTTGGTCCCCCCCCCCCAAGAGGGGTCTATATTTTTTTGGTCCCCCCCCCCTTCAAGGGGTCCAAATATTTTTAGTCCCCCCCACAGATCCACCAACCCCATCCTGTTGTTAAAAAATGACCACTCCCTAAGAGCCTTTAGAACTTATGTGTGTGTGTGTGAACGGCATTTTGTGGTATCAAATACACCATTGCATACAAAAATAACACAGCTACATCCTCAGGTAAACAGGTCATAATATGCATGGAACAGGAGTCCATCAATGAACCAACAGGATGGAGATGTGTATAGCATTAACGGGAATTGCACTGCTGGAATGGCCAATAAAATAGAATATAGGCTCAATCAGATATGTAGTTAACAACCACCTGCACACCATTAACTTTTCAGCGAGGCTGAATGAACACACCATCTCTCCCTGAAATAATGGTATTCTTTTCTTCTCACAGGTGTTACAGTGCCAGTCGTAATGTTGGTGCTGGGTGGTGGATACGAAACACTGGATAAGGTGCTTCAAGCCCTTGAGAACAAGACACCAGTCGTGATTGTTGAGCACTCAGGTGGCGCTGCAGGATGTATTGCAGCATTTGACCCTCCGAACAGTCACTATCAGTAAGTTCCGAGTTTTCAAAATGACCTAGTTGTCATTTTCAATGTAGGCCAGTACCCAACCTACTTTGTCAGCTAGCATTCTGATGTTATGCCAACATTGGCGGCATTGGCATGACGTTGGATGTTGTCGTTGGCTGAGGTGCTTTTTGGCTCTCCATTACTGCTATTTGCCAAGGGCACCAACATGTTGTATTAATTTCTGATGTTGATGTAAAAAAAAAATTTCATATCGAGGCCTACTTTTGTACTTTTATATCTATTGCAACCTACTGTGCAAGAGAGGTCAATTAAATCTAAAAAAAAGACACAAAGACAGGCAGTCCCCCCCCCCCCCGTTAAATCATGACCACTCCCTTATCGAATGCTACCTGAGGTGTGGTTGAAGTGGGACATAGGGGTCACTTCAGACCACCTGATCTTGCCAATTTTTCTGGTCGTGATCCACCATGCTGTGGGAGGGATCCGCTATGCAAAGCAGGCTCAAAGGTAGCCTTAAGGTGGATCAATCCCATGGTGTAAAAGTAGCTAGATTTTCATCAGGTTTTTGCCAAAAGACCATAATAGCATACACTTTCCAACAAAGCTGAGAAAATGGGAGGGTCCTGAGCTGTTTTCTGAGATATTCAAGCCTTAAGTCAGTGTTTCTCATATAATAGGAGTATATAGTGTTTTGCCACATATGTACATAAAATAATATTGAAAAGTAGCTAAATATCTCTATAACGCTCTCAGGATATAGGTTTTAATGTTCTCTCACCAGAGAATCCCTTTAGAACATATGGTCCCTGGCATATTTCTAAAGTTTTTGTCTATTGAAAAAAAAAATGAAAGGAAATAGAAATATACTAAGGGCTAGTTATGTATGACTTCTGAATGAGAACCACCACCACAGACTCCATAGCACAGTGGCAGAATGCATGCCTTCATATCCAAAGGTTGATGGTTCTCACCCCGGTCAGCTTTGTCGATTTTATATTGATGCACCTTAATCTGCAATGAAGGGTAAATCCCCGCATAAACTGTGTCCCTTTAGGTTGAGATCAAAGTGAAATATAACTAAGGAAATGGCTTTTTTTAAATGATGAAATCGAAATTTATATGTATTCTGAAGTCCATAGTAGCAGAAACATATTAATTACGAAACAGAAATGATTATTTAGAGACCTTCAAAAGATATGATGTAATTACACCCTGAGTCGGACACAACTGTACCTTGAGTTTTTCTTTTTGTCTAAACTATAGAAGATACAAACTATTGGTATTCCAGTACATATTATCAAATTTATGTCACTCAAAATATATTTTCAGATTAAAGGGGCTAATTAAAACAAATTTTTATCAGAATAAAAGAAGTATATATCGAATTTCTACATTTGGTATGTTTAACAGTACTAAAACACATTCCAAAGGTGAATGTGGTGGATATCTTTAATATTACATAAAGGCTCAATGAATCATAGTATATCTGCTATGTTAGTAAGACAGATCATTGACTATTACTCTATTGATAACTCTAAGTGAAATATTAACAGAACTATAGCCCAGAGAAAAGGAGTCACATTGCCACTGCCAACGAGCGTCCGTCAGTGGTGAATCTACCCTATATGGACTGTGAGTTAGGGCCAGCGGGAACACAGGCTAACTTACCCAGGTCGGTGCCTTTACTGTGGGTATGACTCAACGGACTAGGGGCCACATACACAGTAGCCTGGATCCCGACCCCACTCCCTTACCACTGCGTTCCCGTTACTTCATTATAGCCAGTGGGACCAGGTTACACATACAGTGCCAAAGGTCCTGGTGCAAAGCATGTCAGGGCAGTATGTTGCCACTTCGCGGCTGCAAAAAAATGGGGTTTTGATCAAGGTCCGGATGGCAAACCCAACACGTGTTCAAAGCCACATTTTTCTTGTTTCTACTGTAAAATGATATAGATCTTCCTGTAAACACTAACTATGTAACTAATCATCATAACTCTGGTCTATAGCGGGGATGAGTACCAAAAAGATGTGAAGAGAGAGCTCCTCAGCAAACTGTCAGGAGAAGACTATGTAGATGAAGAAGAAGAAGTGGGTGATGAAGACATCGAGGGTAGAGAAGAAGAAGTGGGTGATGAAGACATCGAGGGTAGAGAAGAAGAAGTGGGTGATGAAGACATCGAGGGTAGAGAAGAAGAAGTGGATGATGAAGACATCGAGGGTAGAGAAGAAGAAGTGGATGATGAAGACATCGAGGGTAGAGAAGAAGAAGTGGATGATGAAGACATCGAGGGTAGAGAAGAAGAAGTGGGTGATGAAGACATCGAGGGTAGAGAAGAAGAAGTGGGTGATGAAGACATCGAGGGTAGAGAAGAAGAAGTGGATGATGAAGACATCGAGGGTAGAGAAGAAGAAGAGGAAGACATCGACAAAGCTGTAAAAACCTTCATAGAGATACTTCAGCCAAAATATCAGCCTTGGGTGAGTACTGTTTCACTGTAAAAATTATCCTGCAGAAGTTACGGTGATCACTGGCATAAATGGAAGCCAGAGTTCATGGTCGCCATGTTTTCCAAGTCTGCATAAATTTAGCGGGAATATAACATTTTCATTGATAGTAAGAGTAGTATAGAGGAGCAAACTCAGCGCATAGAAATAGCTACTACCCCAAAGTTGACATACTTACCAAACGGATGTGACATCACTTGACCTACTTAGAAGGCTCTCAGCCAATCAGAGAGCAGTATTCACAGGAAGTGACGTCATATGACCTACTTATACAATGTCAATGACCTACTAACCTACTAACCTACTCTACATTAGTATTGCACCATATTGTGCAATACCTTGACTTACTAACCTACTCTAGTTTCTTATTGCATAATATTGCGCAATACCTGACTTACTAACCAACATTGTTATTGCACTCCATTGTGTAATACTGGATTGGAATTGAATTGGAGGGGTGGGTGTGTAAGGTGTGAAGGGTTTCGTGAGTGAGCGGAGTAAGCGGAAATTCACTATGGAGGACTTATTCATTAGGGGGTTCAACATCGCCAGCCTGCTGCAGCATATCTCGTACATTTCTTGGATGGCATCTACGGGGATTTATGCCACCGAGGCCCTCGTTGAGTACGATTATGAGATGCGTGACAGGGCCAGAGAATTTGGTTGCAAGGCCTTTGTGGGGGGTGACACCCATTTATCGAACATGTATTTGGGTACCAGTGGTACAAAAGCTCACAGGTACCAATCTAACAAAGGTCCCAGTTCTCGAGGAGGCAGGAGTCAGGGATATCCTTAGGAGCGCCAGGGCTTTATGTAGAGGGGCTACCAAAACGTTCTGATGTGTGTAGTAAAAATGGCCTCCCAAATGCCAGTGCTTTATGTTGGGGGGCTACCAAAACGTTCTGATGTGTGTAGTAAAAGTAGGCTACCATATGCCAGGGCTTTATATTGGGGGGCTACCAAAACGTAATATGTGTAATGGATTTTTGAAGTTTTTGGCTTCCATACAGTAATGATGTGTATTCAAGGATTAATTTCTCTCTATTTTAATATAAATTCCCCTGCCTAATACACATGAACCCACTCTGGTAACTCTAGCTGCAAAAGCAAAACGTTTTACAACATTTTCGCAATACTGTCATTAGAAAGGTTTTTTAAAGGTAAAACGTTTTAGAACGTTTTGACAGTAGCAATTATTAACAATGGCAAAATGCCAAAACGTATTAGACCGTACTGAGGGTTAAAATCATTTAAAGGAAAAACGTTTTAGAACGTTTTGGCAACAGCATTTATAAACAATGGCCAAATGCCAAAATGTACTAGACCGTATTGAGGGTTAAAATCATTTAAAGGAAAACGTTTTAGAACGTTTTGGTAGCCGCATACATATAGAATCGTATCAGACTGTATTAAAGATTAAAGCCATGAGGGTCGAAACTACAAAAGTCGTGTTGACACTCCTGAAAGCCATTTCATAAGATCTAGGAAATTCACGAGAGCTGTCTAGAATAACGATAGAAGTATTACAATATCGTTAAGTGAGTGTATTTCATAAGCTGAACGTATTTCAGCTTTCTTAAAACTGAAATACATAGATTTAACTATATTGTAAACTTGCCTTATGAAAAGGCTCTCTATTGGGTCAACCACTGTACTATAAAGGCAAAACTGCCACAAAATAGTACATGACCCATCTCTACCCTAAGTACAAACAAAAATATACCGTATTCGACGTAATAAGCGCCCTCCCCCTAATAAGCGCCCCCCCCCCTTTTTGGGGCATTTTTCGACAAAGGCCCAAATTTCCGGATTTTTGAGACAATTAAACTCTTAGGTACTTAAAATGCCTTGAAAATAATTTTATAAGCACCCAGGGCGCTTATTACGTCAAATAAGGTAAATATATACTCAATAGCACCCCTGAGCTTCAGCCCTCCGGATTTCCAGCCCCCTGATGTTCAGCCCTGATGATCTTAAACGCCCTAAATATAGGCCATGTACCTAACATACATATTCAAATTTCCAATCATAGAAGCAGGTAATGTATAGATCACCTGAGAGCCATTTCATAAGATCTAGGAAATTAATGAGAGCTGTCTAGAATAACGATAGCAGTTTAGAGATATTGTTAAGTTAAGAAAGTGAGTGTATTTCATAAGCTGAACGTATTTCAGCTCTCTTAAAAATGAGAGAATGGTAACATATTGGACAAATATATACCAGGTAGAAACAATATACAAAGTCTTTTCTCAAATACATATAGGTTCTATTCAGGAAAATCAACTTACCGTAAAACCCCGCCTATAAGCCAAATTTAATTTGGCGTTTTTATTTCATATAAGCCGAATTTTCTCCTCAAAACACACATTCGGCTTATAGGCAGGGTTTTCTAAAATATTATTCTAAAATCATGTCTGGAAAAATATGAAATCTTTGTTACAATAATGACTAAACTTTTGTATCCTTTAATTCACTTAAAAGTATTTTCCAAAAGGAGGTAGATCTATACACGTTACATTAAAGAGACTTAGTATTTCAGTGAAAAAAATTATCAACCTGTATAAAAAGGGTTATTGTTTATAGCCAAGGTAGGGGCTAAGCATACCCCAAGACCCTCAAAGTCCAATTCGGCCTATAGGCGGGGTTTTCTAAAATGTGAAAACATTTTTATATAAGCCAAATTTTTTCTCTCCAAATCACTTTCGGCTTATTGGTGGGGCGGCTTAAAGGCGGGGGTTTACGGTAATATAATTTATTAATAAGTCTAGGTGTTTGGAAATTACGATAACAAGAAAATGACAGTCCAAAATCGTTGGTAAGGCCACTCAAAAAAAAGAAGTGGTTTCTCATCACCAAGGTCTGATAAATCTGACAAGGGAGGATTTTTTTATTTTTTTTTGGCGTTTTTATTTCATATAAGCCTTTTTTTTTTGGCGTTTTTATTTCATATAAGCCGGCCAAAATGTATAGGATAATTTAAGGGCTTCTTTGGCCAAAATTCAAATTTTCTTGGTTAAGAATTAATTGATCCTTGAAAGTGGGGAAAATGTAAGTTATTTCTATACCACTACATTGCTGGCATTATTAGCTTTAATTTTATACCAAGTATGACCAATTTTGTCCATTTTGATGAGTTTTTTCATCAAAATTTGGCAAAAAAAAAAAAAGGCTTTCCCCAAAACCTGATTTCTATGATGCGCGCGGTGATGAGAAACCATTTTATTTCTTTGAGTGGCCTAAAACTTGAATGAAAAGGTTTATGAGTCAATTTTCTTTCACCATATCTGAGATAGAATCTCACTGCTGCATGTATTAGATGGTCCCATCACTTGTATCTCAACAATCAAATATTTTTTCCATTATCAGCAGGGGTCAAGGTCTAGATAAATAAGGGATACGAAAGACTAAATCGCTCTCTTTAAACCAAAATCGCTCTCGTTAAATATCAGTTCGCTCTCGTAAAAAGGCTCTCGTAATTCCTTATGAAATAAAACTCAATTTAGCTGTTTAAGGATAGCAAATGCAAATAAACGAGAGCTTTAAGGAGAGCTGAAATAACGATATCTCCTTATGAAATACATACATATTTAACGATATCGTAAACTTGCCTTATGAAAAGGCTCTCAGAGAGTCTTTTCATAAGTTTTGGAGTTTTTACAATAGCTATAAAAAATAACGATAGCAGAGTTACAATATCGTAAAAAGGTAAAAGGGAGTCCATTTCATAAGCTGAATGCATTTCAGCTCTCTTAATATAACGATAGCAGATGTCATTTTAACGATAGCAGATGTCATTTTAACGATAGCAGATTGTGAAACACTGTACATATTTAGCCAATTCGCTATCTTAATTCCACAAGTTTATTAAAGATATAATTTAAAATTTCTATATGATTAAGGACCATATCAGCCTCCTGGAAATGAAAGCATTTTGTAGATATTCCAACCAAAGTGCACTTTAATGCCATTTTTATATGGTACTATAATCTTGATTTTCTTGTACAAAAGCATTAGGGATTTACTAGGGCAGACAAATGATAATTATATATAAAGTTACAAACCAATTATGAATTAACATGATGCAGAAAAAACATATTTTCATTCATCTTATTAGGCATATTTTGGGATTTACGATAGCGAAAAAAATACAAAATCGGTGGTAAAACTTAAATAAAATGTTTTCTTTTCAACTTCTGTCCACAATATCTGAGATAGAATATCATTGATACATGTATCATATGGTCCAATCATCTATGTCTAAGAAATCAAATATTTTTTCCTTCATCAGCAGGGGTCAAGGTCTAGATAAATATGGTTTATGAAAAGCTAAATCGCTCTCTTTAAATCAAAATCGCTCTCGTTAAATATCAGTTCGCTCTCGTAAAAACGCTATCTTAATTTCTTATGAAATACACTCAATTTTGCTTTTTAACGATAGAGAATGCATTTAACAATAGCAGGATTAAAGAGAGCTTTAAAGAGAGCTAAAATAATGATAGCCCCTCATGAAACACACAAAGTTAACAATATCGTAATTCCTTCTTATGAAATGACTCTCAGAGCAGGTTATCCTCTTCAGACACCCAGTAACCCAATGTCCAATCAGGCATATTTACATTCATTTCTGGCTTTTCAAACACCCAGTAACCAAACGTCCGAGATGGTTATAAAACGCACATGTTTTAATACATTTTTGGCTTTTCACTCATTATTGAATCTACAGTACAGGATCACATGTAACTGCAAGTAGACACGACAGAGCCCTCTTCATAAAGCGTATGCATTTGTATATGTATCTGGGATAATTCCCTATAAAATGGTGTATGTTATAGGATTATTATATTGTGCTAGAAGGGCTACAATAGGTAGGAATTGACTGTACATGGTATAGAGTATGAGTAGTATAGTATGTATCGGAACGGGACTATAGTTAAGTACTGTTTATTACTCAATCGACATGCAGCCAATCAGAGGCCTCCATTTGGTCACGTGACCCGTTGCCATGGTAACGTGACCTACTTAGGGCTCTCAGCCAATCAGAAGCCAGCATTCTGGGTGACCTACTGACCTACTTAGAAGCTCTCAGCCAATCAGAGGCCGGCATTCTGGTAACCATGGTAACGTGACCTACTTACGTCACGTGACCTACTTAGGCTCAGCCAATCAGAAGCCGGCATTCTGGTAACTAGGGAAACGTGACCTACTTAGGGTTTGTTTGTAAACAACACCACGTGGCTTTCTTGTTTGTAAACAACACCACGTGACACGTGACTGTTTGTAAACAAACAAACAAAAAAAAGTTATGTAACTTATATATAGAAATAAAAACACAACAAGATAATTTCTTTTCTTTTCATTTTATTCTTTATTTTCATTTCAATCAGAAAAAACACACAAGTTTATGCTTTTTTAGCTTGCTTCTTCGATTTGCAGCAACTCAACAGGCCGCAAAGTCTCACGCCGCCGTCACTCGCACCACCACACCCCGGACGACTTTTCTCCAATAGACATTGCACGACTTTGGATAAATCCAACACCATTTCGGCAAGGCAGAGAATCTTTGCCTCCATGAAACGGCCGCCATCGCAACAACCCGTCACAACAGCATCATCGATAGCTTCTGACTCACGACCCGGTCGCTCAGCTTTGGGATTTTGCTCATGCGCATGACGCACTTCTTGGGGTTTCTTGTTCGACATGCTTCAATTAGGAAATGAACGCAATGAGGTCCACAGGTGTCAGCAGAAGTGTCTTGTAGTTGAATGCGGTTTCTTTGCCACTTGAACGGAGCAGAGCGTTCCACGAAAGACAAGAACTCCGCACTCAGCGGCGGTAAGCCGAAGGAATCAAAGTAGTACACTTCACCCGTGCTCGACACGTAAAACGCCACCCAATGCTGACCTGGTAAATGTTGCGGATCTGTGTTGCTCACGAAACAAGTGTCTTTGATAGGGTGCTTCGGAATAGTGTCACAAGAGAAAACGCCCAGGAAACGATGTTTTGTGTGAACGTTTTCCTTCAACACTCTGCTTATTTCAAGCGTGTTCATACGATACGCCAAGTACCGCCGTCTTGTCTTCAGTTCATGTGGTAGTCGGTGACGGGGTGTCGATCTCGGGTCAGCTCGACGACGTTGTCGTACACCAAGTAGAGTAGCACCGTTGTTGTCGCTTGTAGCGCCGAGCGGAAACTGACTTCCACCCTCAGCTGACCCGCTCTTATAAGGTTCACGCGACACCCGTCGTGCGATCTGTCTGGGGTTAAGTCGAGGGGGAACACCGTGTAACCGTTCAGGAATTGTTCGTATGAAATACCGCAGGAGCGCGCGCCCTCGTACATCCCCGTTTCCGTGTGTAGCGCCAAGTACTCTCTCACGGCCGCTTTGGTCTTAAAGTCGGGCACGTAGGCGTCGTTCGGCACTTTCTGATCGTTCACTATCACTTGAAGCGAGCTGATGTCGTAATGCTTCATCTCGAACGGGTTCTTGGTGTAGCTACCGTTGAAGGCGTCGTGGTCAAGGAAGCAAATCATCATCGACTTGGGAAGCTGGCCTGTGTTGGAGTGCGTGTAGCTGTGATCTCTGTTACCTTGAGGGATGGCGTAGGTCGTCACCTCCACTCTGTTCACCGGGTAGTCGAAGGGCCCGTGTTCTATCACCGCTCTCTCGTGCGTTTCCGCTACAGCGTCCGCCACCAGCACGCGTCGCACGTAGAGCTTTGCTTTGTAGATCTTCAAGCTGTAGCCTCCGTCAGCGGCGCACATCAGATAGAAAGAGGGCGCCGCTTGTTTCAGAGTGAGATTGATTTCTGTCTCTCCAACGATGAGCTTCGGTTGATGAGCCAGGTCAAAGTGCAGTCGCGCCATCAGCGAAAAGCGCTTGTTGGAGATTAGCTTCTTGCGCGCTTTGTACCCCGCATTCGCGTCAGTCAACGTGTCAAACTGACCGGGCGTATCTTCATGCCACCCCTGGGCGCTCATGACGCCGTCCTTCACGTCTTTGTTGTAGTTGAGTAACCCTTCCAAGTAAGCTCGGTAAGGGTAGGTCTCGGTGTTGCCAGACACTTTGAAACCGCCGATGGAGACTTGGACGTCTTTGAAGAGCGAGTGAGCCAAGTTGTTCACCGGAGCTACCGCGTCGGTGTCCTCGATCGCCGCTCCGTCCTTTAGCACTTGACATTCCAGATGAAGGTAATTCTCGTTCAGGTCTGTGTACTCTTGCGACTTGTTGATGGTGAAATTTATGTTACCTCCATCCTCTAAAGAGTTTTTTGTTTCTATCCCCAGGAAAGACGACTTTAAGATAGTAGTCTGAGTCGGCGCTACGGTGTGCAGGTCGAGCTCAGAGAGCGCGCACTCGTTACTGCTCTCGTGTACGTAAGCCATTGTGTTCTCTCTTCATGCGGCCGACAGACTGACGCCGGCCGCCTCCAGTCTTTTTATTTATACCTGAACGCCTAGGCGCTTACCGGTCGAATACATCCCCTCTACGTCTCTTGCAAGAGCCACCGCCCGTCTGAGGAGAATGCCGGCGACGTTTCGACCCTTTCTTAGACGCGACAGGCGTCTTTCCTCCCGAGAACGCCGTACTCGCCAGTCTCTTCAGAGCGCCTGCGCCTCGGTCTTTCACGCTGCTCTTTAAAGTCCGACCCGCCAGCACATCTTTAGCTACGCCCACACCGGCGCGGAGCAGCGTTTTTCCCACCGACTTCAATAGCGGGGTAGCCGAGCGCATCAGACCTAACAGAGCGCCGCCTAAACCGTGCCCGCTCTGGAAAGAGCGCCCGCTGTACACGTTGACGCCGTTGCCCAGCTGCGCGTTGTAGTAATCGCTGTACCCTCTGCCGACGGTGCGCCTGGGTGGAAAGTACGGAACGTGTTGACGCATCATTTTTCTCTCTTTCAGCGCTCAATAGGTCTCAGATGAAGTGTCACGGTCACCTCGCCTCTACCGAATGGGATGGAATGACCGGATCGGTCTCTTAAATAGATGCCGACCTCGGTAAACCTCTTGGATTTCAAGGGGAAATAATCCAAATGGGGAAAACTGATAGCTTGCACGCCACCTCGACGCTTTCCGCCTCTGTCCACCGCCACGCAGCGCAACAGCGGCACTTGCATGTCGCCCACACGTCTCTCCTGGATCATGTCGGTGTATATGTACACAGAGTGCACGTCCCCGTAAACATCCATCGAGTAGGCGCCGGTAGTCGGCGACGCGAAACACGTCTTCTCTCCGAAGCCTAGAACGCATGCGAGATGCTGACTCAGCAGGACAGCACAGTGTCTCGGCGGTTTGATGGTGACGCGTTTCGTCTTGGCGTCGTACGATAAGATCCGCATCGGTTTGAGCAAGAAGCTGTCGCCCTCTAGTCTGTCATCTCGCAACGTCTCACTCAAGCGCTCGATTAGGGTGTGGTTGCTTCCGGTGAAAATAGGAGGTATCTCGAATATGTTTGGCATGAAACTGCGCACTCCCATGTCCTTCTCCATCTTTTCGATCATCTGTCTTGCTTGATGGCTGATCGTCTTCTTCTTCACCGCCGGGGACAAGAACTGCTTGTATACGGCATTCGTCTGTCTCAAGTCGACCTCTCTCTTGAACCTTTTTGTTTCCGGTTTCAATTGCTGCTCTTCCGACGTGTCTGATATCTCTTCCACCGTTACATAGCTCGCTTCCTTCCAGCTCAGCGGGAATTTTGGGCTGAACGTTAGCTTGCTCAGACCGTTCGCGTTTTTCATTCTCTTCCAGTCTACCTGTGGTTTTTTCCTTCGGAGAATTTAGTTTCTTTTAAAACCTGGATCGCCTCCTCTAGCGAACCTTTGGTGCGCAGAGGAACAACGATGATCAAGTCGTCGTCGTGCACGTTAGTCCATTCTGTAGGGAGGATGATCTCAGTCAGAGCCGCTTCGTACGCTTCGGGCAGAAGGAGCGGCGAGTCGAAGTGAGTTCGGAAAGACGTCAAGCTGTTGTCAGGATAATACTCCATAGAGCTGTTGCTAGGTAGAGTGATGTTCATTTTTTTTTTTTTTTATTTTTTTCTACGTTATTTTTTTGACGGGGATCCACTCGTTGAACTTGTCGTCGTAACCTAACCAACGTACGAAAGCTAACTCTTTACCGTCGACGGTCTTGCGGCGCAACACCTCGTCTATCAGGTAGTTGTTGTCGTAACGACTCTTGTACACCTTCTGAACCTCTTCCGGGTAGAAGACGCCTTTTATCTCCTCGCCCTTGTCGTCTTTCAGCTCGAACCCTCTGCTTCCCAACGTCTTAGCAACGTCGACCACTTCCTCGCGCCAGTTTCCCTCGTACCCTTTGTCGAAGGCGCCTTTAGTTCTCAACATCCTCACTCTGTCACCCGGAGCGATGACGTCGACGGCGGACGTCTTTGTTTTTTTCTTCTTTTTCCATATTTCGTCGATTTGTTTGTTAGTTGGGAGATCTTGTCGGTAGAAAACTGTTTCGCTGTTTTCCGAGCTGACTTGAGCCGGCGCCATTTTCAACGTCTTGTGGTGAGTGCGATTGTAAGAAGACACTACATGGTGCAGTACGTCTACGTAGCGATACGTGCGCTTGTGTGTGAAATAACGCCACAGCTTCTCCTTCAGACTGCGGTTCAAGCGCTCCACTAGACTAGCTTTGATGTCGTCGTTCTCGCCAGTGAAGAACTCTATGCCCTCGCTCTTCAAGTGATCTTGAAAGATCTTGTTCAAAAACTCTTTCCCCTTGTCTGTCTGAACAGTGCGCGGTCGTCTCTCGCCAGTGCCTGTCATCTCTCGGAAGGCCTCGGTGACATCAGCGCCGCTCTTCGATTTAATGGGAACGGCCCACGCGTACCTAGAGAAAACGTCGATCGCCGTCACCACGTACCGGAAGCGGTCGTTGTGAGACGCCAAAGCTTGCATGTCCATCAGATCTATCTGCCACTGCTGATCGATTGCGCCGGTTATAGTCTTGTTCCTTGCGAATTTTCTCCGAATGGGTTTATGTTTAGTGTAGGCGTCCAGCGACACTAAAGCATCTCGGATGACGGCCGGGTTCAGGTGGCGAAAATGATGTTTCTGGAGTTTAGTCACGCTAGTGAAACTGGAGGGCGCTTTGACGTCGGTATATCTAGCTACTACGCGCTTCTTTTCTTTTTCCTTCTTGGTCAGTCTCTTCACTGGTTTGCCCATGGTGGGCTTGTTGAGGGCGTGAATGACGAGCTCGCCGCTAGGCGGTTGCGCCCTTTCCTTTTCTTACGCGGCACGCTCCTATAGGAAGTCGGAGTTTGGAAAAGTTCACGGTCGTTCTCCTCGTCTTCAGAGGATTGATCGTCCACCACCTGGAGAGAAGAGTCTGCTGCTGCTACTGCTGCTGCTGCTGCTGCTTCTCCTTCTTCCGAGTCGAAGCTCGGTCGTTTCCGACCTCTGTCAGCAAGCCGTGTGTCCAAACTTTGGCCAGGTCCGCTCGCTTTATACAGATGGTTTCCGATCAAGGAGTCTGTGGGAACTGCTTCGCGCAGCGCTTTCGTGAACGGCGAGTAGCCCGCCGGTCTGGGCGCCGTCTTCCTGAACCTGGCGGCGTCGTTCAGTAAGTCCACTATGTTGATGCGACGCTCAGGTGGTATTCTCCGACCCGACATCTCGCGCACCGCACCGTCCTCGTTCCACTTGATCACACCGGATTTCTCCAATTGTTTGTACAGCGCCACGGTCCGAGTGCGATTCCTCTTGGGAACTTGGTTCACCAACCGCTCGAGTAGGGACGCGCTGGCCTCTTCAGCAGACTGACGGAGGTGAGCCGGGGGCGAAGAAGAGTAGGACGAAGAGATGTTGCTGTTGTGGGGATTCGCGAGAAAAAATTGCAATCTATTCAACAACCTTCGGTATTTCAACATTTTCTCGCGCGATTCCAAAGTGGGGTCGTTCAACACTAAATCCAAGTCCCTGTAGATAAACTGTAGCACCTGGTGCAAGGCCGCGTCGGGATGAAGGGACTGTTCTGCCTGCTTGTGGTAATAGGCCATGTCGGCAGGTAGGCGGGCGGCGGTGGCAGGAGCGGAACTCTCGTTCTTTTCAGTGCGCTCATCAGGAAGAGGAGGAAGGTTTGGAGCAGTAGAAGTACTAGCAGCAGCGACTGCAGTAGTAGCAGCGCTAGTAGTAGCAGCAGCAGCGGGCACATGATGAAGTAGACCTGCTCGTGATGATTTGTAGAGCGTCTCAGGATCCACGAGCGCTAAACGTTTGTAGTGTTGTTGCTGCTCTGAGTCCGTCATGGGGACGACGGTGGCAATGACGCTGGTGGTGGCGGTAGTGGTGGTGGTGGTGGTGGTGGTGGTGCTGTCGGCGAGTAGGTGTCGAATGAGGTGTCTCATATACGGAGAATGCTCTTTATAAGCGGTAAGGCCATCCCTATGAGAGCCGGAATGAGGAAACCTCCCTCTTGTACCAAGACGCGTCTCTTTTTTTTGATGGGCGTAGATTTTTTGCCGACCTCCCTCAACACGTCAGCCGATTCTCAAAGCTTGTCCAGTTGTTTGTCGCTGAGCGGGATGTTCCCTACCAGTAAATTGTGACAGATCTCACTTAACGCTGCGATCAGATCATCGCTTCCAGAGTCTATTAGATGCGAGCAGTCCTTTGGCGAGCACTTAGCTAAGTGCTTGAGAGTACCAAAGTGTCTTTCGAGTAGATGAGAAGACATTTTTTTTGCTACTGCTTTCTCTTGTTCTTTTTTTTGTCTAGCGGTACGAACACTAGCTGAGAGTGTATGGACGTCAAAGAGGAGCGTATTCTCAGATCGTCAGGCGTTGACTGCTTGAAGTCCAGAAGGAGGTATGAGTGAGGTCGCTTGAGTTCATGGGTAAATATACTAGAGAGGGCCGCCGCGTTGGACGGAAACACCTGGCGAGACAGACTAGCTATTTGCCCCATGTCGCGCGGGTTCTTGAAAACGATCATGTAGTGAGCGTTCAGACTCATAGTTCGAAAGTCGGGTGATTTCTGGAATAGGTTCTGAGTGATGTATATGACGCTCACGTTCCAGTGATGCGAGTATTTAGTAAAGATGTCGGCTACCACTTGCTGATTGGAACTGCTCATCAGATCGTCCAATATCAGTAGAGTGTGGGGTCGTAAAGCGTCTTCTGCTACTTCCACGTCTCCCGCTATAGACTCTTTGCTAGGAAGACCTTCTCTGAATTCCACACCGTACTGATTTTGCATTTTTTCAAACAGAGGTTGCCACTCGCCGTAATGGTAAAAAGTCTTTTCCACCGGCGGCGTGACCAAATTGTTCACGTCGCTCAGAAATTGATCCACCAAGCGCGATTTTCCACAACCCGACGGACCGCTAATGATACAACTAAAGGGTCCTTGTAGTCGAGCGTCGAAATGAATTTCTGTGAAGAGTTTGCTTTTACTACTGGACATTTTTTTTTTTTTTTTTTTCAGGACGCGTCAGAGAGCGGTTGTGTGTCTGACTGTCTGCTGTGTTTCTCACTCGAACGGTCGGTAGTGAATGGTTGTGGAGAAAAGTCAGCCGACCTTTTTATTGATACCGGCCGGTGTCACAGTAGCGGCGGCAGAAGTGACTTTTTTTTGCGATAAAATTCTATTTTCACTCAATAGTCATAAATGTTTGTATCAGACTCCAGAGGAGTCTGATACAAATATTTATTTTTTTTTAAAAAAAGAAGAAGAGGAGGAGGAGGAGGAGGAGGAGGAGGAGGAGGAGGAGGAAATTAATTATTTTTTTTTTTTTTTTTTTTTTTTTGATCATTTAGGCAAAGCTCGTCGCTTTGCCGTTTTTTTTTCTATTTCTGTGTTGTGACACGATCGTCTCGAAAAAGCAATAAGGCGTGTGAGCGCGGCGGTGACAAATACATATTGGAGCGTATGGTTTAAAATAGTGGGTCCCTATCTTCTTCAATTCGGCTGCGTTGCAATATGCGGGATAACAAGTGACGACGTCGAAACGTTTAGAGACCGTGTTCACGTCGGCCACAACGCGCGCCCACCGAGTGGGAGCTGCAGTCGCTCCCAAGAAACCGATCGGCTTGTCGAATCGTTTCATAGCACTTATTCTCACTTTATAAGAGGAGGCAGGGTGAGGAGAGTAGCGGCGCTCTTTCTTTTCATGAAACGCCCAACGAGTGGGGGCGCTGAGAGCAGCTGTTATGCAATAGTAGAGTAAATGCTGTTCTGAGAAGACGGCTCTCGGCCATGTCGCTACGTTTTCCTTTTCCGCTCTTGTATAACGACGATGGCGCTCAGCTTTGCATTTCTCGAGAATTCGGTACGCCTCAAGAGAAGCGTGAACCTCAACTACGTGACGCTCTCTCCTTTGAGATAAAAAAATAGCCGGGCAGTTGAGGAGAGCACTTTGTTCGCGCGACCGTCTTTTAGAAACTCGCGCCCTCTGCAGCGCCATATTTCTTTCCTCCGAAACAAAAAAGACTGAGTGAAAATAAAAATTTAAGAAAACAAAAAGCTCAAAGAAAAAAAATAAGCAATAAGCAGACTCAGCTCGAAATTCCCTGCTGGCGTGATGGCGGTGACTGCAGGCGGTGGCGGCGGTCGGCTGGCCGGCGGTGGCGGTGTCGGCGGCGATGGTAGAAGGGTGTGTGGAAAGAGAGACGCATCTCAGTCTTTTATAGGAGCGGCGAGTCTGACATTTTCAGCTGTCGCATGCTGACCTGCTGCTATCATAAGAGAAACAAAAGCCCTAATCACACTTTTCAGCTGGATCCTTCCACCCCGCCAGACATGGATCCCAGATGGGAAGGCGGTTTAAAATTAAATCCGTGTACCGACTGTCATACAATAGGGTAATTAGTTGAACGCGTGTTACCTGTATAAAGGATTAACGGGTCATGGGCTCAGCGTGTGTATAGAAAAACAACTACAGGTAGCGTGAACAAAGCGACCCCCTCCCTTTCTGTCACTCTGTCTGTGACTAGAGGGTGCGCGTGTGGTAAGCGGCTTATATCTAAAGAAAAAAACAAATCACCCTCGCCTGTCATCAGCAGACAGCCGGCCGGCGGCTGGAAAATGCGATTAGAGGGATGATGAGCCACGTAGTAAGCGACTTAAGGCTGATCTAAAGACCTGCCGTGAAGGGGCAGCTGGCCGGTGGCTTGAAAAAAGGCGGGGCGTAAGGGTATATAAGGGGAGTGAAACCACATTCAGCATCGTCATCATCGTTCACGCTACTACTACTACTACTACTACTACTACTACTACCACCACCAGCACCGCGCCTCAATTTGCAGATCCTCGTGATGGAAAGTTGCTACCGTGACATGAAGCGGAATGACGAAGCGGCGCGCGAATGTGAAGCTGATGCTGTAGCCTCTGCTACTGCTGCTGCTAGTGCTGCTCAGCGTGCTACTGCTGCATTTACTGCGGCTGTTAGTGACGCGGGTCGTGATGACGTTGTTGTTGTTGCCGCTGCGGCTGTGACTGCTGCTGTTGCTGCCGCCGATGCAGCTACTCATGCCACCGATGCCGACGCTGCTGCTGCTGATGCTGTTGCGGCTGCCGATGACGCCGCTGATAACGCTACTAGTGCCCGCTCTGCCGCCCTTGCTACTGTCGCTGCTGCTGTTGTTGCTAATGCTCACGCTACTGCTGCTGCCGCTGCTGCTACTGCTGCTACCGCTGCTGCCGAGGCTGCTGCCGCTGCTGCCGATGCTGCTGCCGATGCTGCCGATGCTGCTGCCGATGCTGATGTTAGCAGTCGCGTCGACAAAGAATCGTCATTTGTCACTCTTAAAGCCGCTCCAGTGGAACGCGCGACGGGTAGTAGGGCTACCAACGCGACGGCCGGATGGTGCAAATGGTGTCGTCGCTTCTGCTCGTGCGCTTGCTTTTCTTCCGGTCCTACCTGCTGCTGCTACGGTATGATAGTGTTATAGTGTTTGAATGAGAACGCGCGTAGTTACACATAGACGCTGTTACAGATGTGCTTTTTTATTCGAAAATATAATTTTAACATAAGATGGAACTTGTTGTGTTTTTTTCTATATATACGTTGTTTGTTTACAAACAGTCACGTGTCACGTGGTGTTGTTTACAAACAAGAGAGCCACGTGGTGTTGTTTACAAACAAACCCTAAGTAGGTCACGTTACCCTAGTTACCAGAATGCCGGCTTCTGATTGGCTGAGCCTAAGTAGGTCACGTGACGTAAGTAGGTCACGTTACCATAGTTACCAGAATGCCAGCCTCTCATTGGCTGAGAGCTTCTAAGTAGGTCAGTAGGTCACCCAGAATGCTGGCTTCTGATTGGCTGAGAGCCCTAAGTAGGTCACGTTACCATGGCAACGGGTCACGTGACCAAATGGAGGCCTCTGATTGGCTGCATGTCGATTGAGTAATAAACAGTACTTAACTATAGTCCCGTTCCGATACATACTATACTACTAGTATGTTATATTGATTGAAAGGTTTAAAAGGACAGCTCTGTCGTGTCTACTGTGATAACTGCTGTATGACAAATTTTTCTGACCTATAAGTGTCTATAAGCCAAAATAACCAGCAAATTTCTTTTTGAATATGAATAATACATTCTAAGCTATAATAGAAATAACTTGAGATCTACATAATGTGTCCCCTTAGTATCTTTTCACCCAAGGTAGTACCCAGGTACGTCATTGGAGTATTAGTTAATGTAGGGTAGGCACTAATGTATGGTTGAAACCATGGTGCCAAAACGTTTTAAAACGTTGTTTTTCAAATGTCAAAACAACTTAATACGTTTTGGCATATATAAGCACTTCATGAATCCTGTTAGAAAAACATTCTAAAACGTTTAGCAACACTCTAATACGTTTTGGCATCATGTGCACTATAGCAACCCACAGACTGATTCAGCTGCCAAAACGTTCTAAAGTGTGATGAAACATTTTCTAAATGTATAAACTAAACTCAGTATGAAACAGCCAAGTACTCTCAAAACGTATTTTATTAAATTAACAATTAGTTCAATAATTTGCATAAAGCTTGATATAATCAATTAATTTTGGTTTACTAATAGTACCTGAAGTGTTTTGCCATGCAGCAAACCTCTTAATAAGGATACCAATTACATATAGCATTATGACACATGTTCATGAAAATGTTCTGTTTTATGATATGTTGAAATAATTAACCAATTAGCATATTTAACTACCAATCAATGTCCATATGGATCTTAGTAGAATACTTTTAATTCCTTTGCAATAAGGTGAAGTTTAAGGGTATTTAGAACATCAGACTGTTATATTCCTAAAAACTTTCTTCATGGAAATATTCACCATTGAAATATCAAATAAATGCAGAAATGCTTGGCATTTGGGACTACCTCATCTCTAGAATCCTGGCATCTGGAGGGCCCCTTTTACTCCCCACATCAGTACGTTCTGGGGGTCCCCCTACAAATAGCATTGGCATATGGAGGGTTCATTTTACTCCCCACATCAGTACGTTTTGGGGGTCCCCTGACAGAATGCACTGGCATCTGGAGGGCCATTTTTAGTACACGCATCAGTACGTTTTGGTTGTGCTAAGGATATAGCCAGGGGTCCGGATCAGGGAGGCGTCAACCCCTGTCAGGTTGGAGGAGGATTGCATCAGAGAGAGGAATCTGCTTCGACCATGCCCAAGGACACAGGTGTGATGGGTGTAGGTATAGGCACACCTGCACTTGTGGTTCCAGTGACCATGGTATGCTGAATTGCCCTCATTATTGTCGGGGCGGTGACCGAAACGGCGACCAGGGCGTGAAGATTGCTTGTTTTTCACGCCTGTGGCTACGTGTACAAACTTTGTTGTTGATTCTGATGGGGGCCGCCATGTTTTACGAGGTCGGCAGCGCGATTCTGAATTCTGTGTACTTGACGATGAAAAATGTGTTGAAAATGTTAGAAATTCTGCGGTAGCCTTGAACAATGATTATTGTAATGTGGATAGTGTCGCCAGTAAGCGTGGCGACATTATTTGTCAGGATGTGTTGGTATGTGGGAATTCTGGCGAAAATTGTACGGGAAATGGTGAAGTTGTTGGAATCGCGTCGAGCCTGGTTGACGAGCCGCGCGATTCGGATTCTGTTGTACTTGGTCATATTAATTCTGACGAAAATGTGGAGTGTTACCCGGGAGCTCTCTACAATGGGGGGTGCGAAGAGAATTTTGTTGCCAAACAGTCTGGCGACAATATTTCTCGGGAGGAGTTGGCGCAAATGGGATCGGACAATATTTGGGCGACAAAATGCAACAAATTGGGAGTCACGCCGATCCGTCTTCATGAAATCAAAGATGGCGGCGCCCGGGTTGAAATTGCTTGCGTTCACGATTCGCTGTGGGAAAGTTTGCCGGAATTTGTGAGTATTACTTCGGAATTTACGGTATTGAACAGATGTGTTGATAGATACAAATGTACCCGGCCTGTGGCCGCAGTAGAAGTGGTCCCGGGGGGTTGGTTGCCCGTCTGGCAAGCATGTGTTAGTGGTACCTGTCACTGTATGTACATTGTAGAAGGAGTGGAGTTCCAGCTGAGACCCTGCAGGTTCGCAGCAAAAGTGTTAGACTTCAATGGCAGGGTGTGTACCGATGATATGAAGGTGTTGACAGGTGTGCACCGTGGTTTTCGTATAGTTGACCATGGCTGTGTCTGTAAATATTCATGTACAAATTATCAATCATTGTTGGGGTCCAAGTTCAAGGGGGACATAGGTAGAAAAATCAAACAGGAACTGGTTGAGGGCAAGGTGCATATGGTCAATAAAAGACCCAGATGTGTCCACGCAATGGGGGGGGTAGAGAAGTCGGATGGGTCACTCAGGCCTATAACTGACTGCTCTATGCCAGATGGAGAAAGTTTCAATAATTTCATGGGAGAAACTTGTGAGAAATTTCATTATAAGTCTCTTGATGATGTTGTTGAGTTGATTACAATTGACAGTGCATGTGCAGTTACGGATATTGACAGCGCGTACCGTACAGTCACGGTCCTCCCCTCCCACAGAAAATTTCAGGTTTTCTGTTGGGATTTGGGGCAGGGTAACAGGTATTTTGAAGACCTTCGCTTGTGCTTTGGGTTAGCTTGTGCACCTTACTTGTTTACTTTGTTGTCCGACTTTGTTGTTAAAGTAGGTAGCTTAGGCCCATTTGTCCGTTGTGTCAACTACTTAGATGATTTTCTTGTGACTGACAGTACTCTTCAGGGTTGTCAGCGAGCTCAAGATGAGCTGGGGGCCACGTTGGAGGGCCTAGGTTTCAAGGTTTCTCAGAAGAAGCTAGTTCCCCCCGCCACAACTGTCAAATATCTCGGTATTATAGTTAATACCGTGGATATGACCCTGTCCATTGGTCAGGACAAATTGGACAGGGTATCTAAGGAGGTAGCTGAACTGCAAAGTGTCACAAAATGCAAGCGCAAGCGTTTGGAGCAACTTGCAGGTCTGTTGGCTCATTGCGCGACCGTAGTAAAAGGGGGTCGTACCTACACGAGGCGCATCTACGACCTACTTAAATGCACCAAGGGTCAGGTTGAAGTAGAATTAGAAGAGTTGGTCAAACTAGATTTGAGCTGGTGGGCTCATTTCATGGTGTACTTCAATGGTAAGGCCCGGGTCTTAAATGACCAAAGTCCTAGTTTTGAGGTCTTCACTGATGCATCATCTAAAGTAGGCTTCGGTGCCCATTGGGCCCATGGGTACACGTGGGATTTGTGGGATGGTCTTGGTCATAGATGTGACCATGAATATCATCCCCCCAGGAGGCCTATGATGACCATATCAACGAAAAAGAGTTATGGCCAGTCTTGGTTAGTTTGTCTAGATGGGGAAGTAACTGGCATAACTCTACAGTCCAAGTTACCACTGACAATACTAGGTGTTCTCCGCACTGGTAAGAGTAGCAATGCCACAGCAATGGCTTGGGCACGGGAATTGTTCTGGTCATGCTGTTTCTACAACATCAATATTCGCTGTAACTGGATCCCGGGAGTCGACAACGTGGTAGCTGACTCGTTGTCCTGACTCAACAATCCAGATTGTGTAACTATTTGTTCAGCTACATTACCTGACTTCACCGAATGTTGTTGTAGGATTGTCGGGTCTGATCCACGACTGGGAGGTCCTGAGGGAGAACGCGGCCGCGGATAACTCACGTAGGGCTTATAAGTCAAGGTGGAACCGATTCAGGACTTTCTGTGAGGACCATTACTTGTGCCCCCTCCCAGCTACTGTGACAACCATGTGTTTGTATGTGACACACCTGGCTAAAACACTGACTTATTCTACTATCAAGAACTATGTTTCGTCAGTTTGGTTACTACATGACATTCAAGGAGTAAAGCATATTGACCCAAACTGTTACTTGATGAAGGAAACATTGGCCGGCGCAAAGAGGTCATTGGGTTGTCAGGTGCGCCAAGTAGACCCTTTATCTCCAGAGGACTTACTGTTGATTTATCGTACTTTGGATTTGTCAGTTGGGTCGGACCTAATGCTCTGGTGTGCCATAACTTTATGTTATAGATGTCTGTTGAGAGCGGGTCATGTGACCGCGTCACCCCATACCCTCAGGGTCAAAGACTTATTATTCAGGGGTCAGGACATGGATGTTTTTATTACCAGTTCCAAAACAATTCAGTTTAAGGAGCGTGTCCTCCTCATCCCAGTATTGAACTCAGGGAACTCGCCATTGTGTCCGGTGGGTCATATCAAATCCTACTTGGATAGGACAGTGTTATCTAAGGAGGACCCACTGTTCCCATACACATACCGTGCCTTCTGCACTGAACTTCAGTCTAAGTGTAAGCGAGCAGGTTTCACAGGAGATTATGCTACGCATAGTTTAAGGAGGGGGGCGGCTACTTATTTAGCCTCCTTTCTTCCTCTTCATGAGGTCAAGCGTTATGGAGATTGGAAGTCTCTTGCTGTGTTATATTACATATCTGATAATTATAAATGTCGTAGAATCAAGGATGTCTTAGTATCAGACCATTGGGGTTCCTGGTAAATTGGCAAAAGTGTAATTTGTTTGGGCTTTTGGCCTTTATCTTGTCAGATTGTACGTCAGGAATTTAGGCAAAAGTGTATCCATGTTCATCCATGTCTATGTCTTCTCATTATAGCGCTCAGTAATATATGTATGGTATCTGACTGGATAACAGTAATATATTTGGAGCGGCGGCAAATGGTAGTTCATTATGTATATTCCAGGGGGCGCCCCAAGCTGGCCCCGCCTGTTCATATCCGCCCACCGCTCAGTCAGTCTGTGGTAGTTAGCCATTGGATTAGGTTCAAATTTTTCTTTTTGTTTAATAAAGAGGCCTTTATCTTGTCAGATTGTACGTCAGGAATTTAGGCAAAAGTGTATCCATGTCTTTGTCATCCATGTCTATGTCTTCTCATTATAGCGCTCAGTAATATATATATATAAATATGATAATAAGGATATGTGTGTATGTATATATGCATATAACTTTGTACAGGGTACCGTGAGAAACTCACGTATTTGGCAGGGAGAACAGAGTGTGACTTTTATGTGCGCTGTCAAAACTTTATTTCCCGCCGGACTTTATTTTTTTTGTAGAAATTTCCATCTTTTATGATTATTATTTCTAAATTTCTAGATTTCTAGAAATTTAGATTCTAAATTTCTAGATTTCCAGAAATTTAGAAATATTTTCTAGAAATGTAGTACATTCATATAGTGTTTGTCTTTCTAGATTTCTAGAAATTTAGAAATATTTTCTAGAAATATATAGTACATTCATATAGTGTTTTCTAGATTTTTAGAAATTTAGAAATATACTTGGATTTCTACAATATATATATAAATATATATATATATATATATATATATATATATATATATATATGTAACTAGGATAGATGTTAACTTTTGGGATGGAAATTTCTTTATTATTTTATTGTTTTTTTGGGTGTTACATTTACACTTCTCTTTTAGATATTTAAAGGCACAGTACTTACACCATCTGCACATACTTTGCGTTTTATATATTGATAATTGAGACCTTGCTTAGCTTGAGAATATGTGACCATATGGTGGTCGACTACTTTGAACCCTTTGTTTGTCACCATGTGTGTTTTCTTACTGTCCAATACTTGATTGAAATTGTCCACTGTCAATGGGTTCTGTTTTTGAATTACACCTTTACAACTCAGCTTGACACTCTCATCCCCTTCACCGGCGTAACTCTTAGGGTTTACACACGTCATACTTTTTTCCCTCCCACTCCCACTTATACAATCCTGGTGTTCTTTGATCATATAGTAACCGAGCTCGACAACATGGGCCGGGGACCCATGGTAATCGCCATGTACGACATTTGATGTAACTTTCCCTGTGATAATCATTGTCACAGGATTCAGATGGCAGCCACAAGTGTCGTTCAGTGAAATACTGCTCTCGCATGTGTGGATATACTGTGTCATCTAAACACTCTTCACTCAAACTGAAATATAGACTGTCAGTGTCCATTTCACATAGTTCATACTTTCTTTTGTCAATGAATTTAACTAAGAAGTCGTAATAGAAAGACAACATTTTCAATTTAGCTTAGTGATATACCATGAAACCGATTTGAATAGGGAGATCATACATTACTGTGGTTGGTAGACAAGTCAACTCTACTGTGTCATCACTGATGTCATTAGCTTGCTGTACAGACCAATGCAGTGCTAATTGCCTGGCCTTATTCTGTGGTACATAACGAGTGTTCATGAAATTTTGTTTGTTACAAATTGTTTTCCCATAAGAACTGTTACCTAACAATTTGTACAAGTTGGAGAGAATTTTACATTCTGAGTTTTTATCCCCTTGACGTCGAGCTTGTGTCACTTCCTCAACGAATGGTTGAAATGTTTTTTCTGGTACATATTCCACTACTAGATACACATGGCTCACTACTAGACCCATTTGTAAGTACCATTGAAGTAAGGGTGTTCCAAATAGAATAGCTTTACCAAAATAGCTACCAATCAGTTGGCGCTGACGTTTTTTTAGTTTGTTGTTTTCTTCGAGAAACTGTTTCATGTGCTCTCCTACGTCTTCTCAACCAACCAATGTGTTCTTGAAAACAGGTGTCATTTCTTCAAAGTATGGTTTCAAGTGATCTGGAGTGTCTATATCTACTTGTACCATTCCAAACAGAGACCCTTTTTCCACTCTACGCAATATCTCTACCTCACTCAACTTGCGAGGTGTTTCAGGTTTTTTCACTTCCCATTTGTCTTTGAGTGGGTGACAGCTGGGTTCCTCTCTTGATACACGCCACTTACACTCATACTCTTCTATCACGGTGTAACCTAAACCCTTCAAATAAGTAGTCGTCTGTAGGGTCAGCTGTGCACGCTCTTCTATCCATTTTTTACCTACATTTATTGTCAGAACACTTCTAGTGAGATGACACATGTGCCCATGCCAGTAGCACCCGTGAAATTGATACACCGTTTTATTATGGGGAACATACCCGTCCACCCTTATCCGCTTACCCCCCAGACTAATCTCTCCATAATTGTATTGGTGTAGTATCGTTACTCTATCTACTACAGAGCGATACCTTAGCCATTCTGTAGGAGAATAACTCACTTGTTGTGAGCATTGAGCTACAAAGTTATTCTCTCTTCGACGTACAATGTAGAACCCAGTGCAGTGAGCTTCTCCCATGCATTTCAGGTACAAACTGTTAGCGTCTATGCCAACTAACTTCTGACAGACTTCACTCTCTGTGCCGTATAAACGCTCCCTTATTTTACTTTCACCTTTGCAGTGACGTCTATGGAATATGATAGCTGGGCCCGTACTAAATTCTTTCTCGCTAAAGTGTGAATGTCTCTATCAATTTTAGAAAATAAAACAGGGAGAAACTTGTTGGCCAGGTTTTTCCTGAAAAAGGAATTTCAGAGTGAGTCCTGGTAAGCTGACTCCGTCTTTGAACATATCTACTTTACGCTCAGTAAAGAATTTACTGTGTGCGTTTATAGCCCTAACAAAGGGTTCGACATCTAGGTTATTGTAATGTATAAAGTAATCTCTGAAACTTTTCATTTTCTTTTCTCTCCACACTCTCTGACAACTCTCATATTCACTCATAGTGATATTCTTACAAGTGAGCGAGTTAAAGAAACAACTACGTGGGGGTAGACTTTTACGCTTGAGCTTACGTGTACCATCCATCCAACCATATGAAAAAATTCCTTTTTCTGTGTTGCCCACGAAAGCCCGTAAATAGTTTTGGTATGAATAACCAGGGGATAAGTAACTGAAAATATATAAAAAGACTAAGTGTTCTGTGTACACTGCAATGTATTTGTTACACTTTTTTATAGTCTTGATTTCTTTTGGATCATTCTTTGTGAAGAAAGAATGAAATTCACTTTTTATCAAATTTAGATCGTACTTACCAGAATTGAACCCGATAGTTGGTACACGTTTAATGTACGTTAATAACTCACTTTTCAACATCTGTGCCGGTACACACTTAGAAACCCCAGGTTTCATTCCAGAAAGTCTGAGTGCAATCTTTTCACTTTCTTTTTGCTCAAGTATAAGTGCATCCAATCTCTGTAGTGTCTCCTCAAACTGGTGCTTCACACACTCACCTATCTCTCCACCTAACTGGTTTATGTAGTTCAACACAGAGTGAACTAAAGGGTTATCAACTTTGTTGTCGTCTCTGACAAAGCAGACAGGTTCACTGTGTGGTGGGTAGTCTGTTGCTACACTAGCTGACAGCGGAACATGATCTAGCTGTATTTGGGTGGGTTTCATGCAATCTATTTTTTCTTCAGGTCTCTTAGTAAAATAACTCTCAAAATTATACACTATCTTATAGGGATATATAGTCAACTGTTCCGCAGTCTCTATACCACATTCTCTAAGTTTTTCAAAGATTGTTTTCTTAGGTCTATACACACCTCCTTTATACACAAAGCTAACACTAGTACAATCCTTTTTTATGCTTGTATGACGCTTCAAATTGAACTTAGAAGCGAAAACTCTCTTACACTTCCTACAAGAAAACAATTGTCCATACTTCTGTATATCTGTAATGAGGCTCAAATGCTTCTTGTGTAAATTCAAATTCATTACACGTTCACCTTTTAGGGTGTGCATGCTACTCCTGACAAATCGTACATACACTTTTTTCTCACTACTGGGCAAGCATTCCTTCTTGCGTCTACAAAGCCTGTACACTTGCACCTTGATTTGAAACATGGTCTCTATTCTATTCATTTCACACATGCTTATTCCAGGGTACCCACTGGTACTAGCTCCTATACCATACACTCTCTCAAACAGCTGATCCACATGACGCAAGTTCTTATATATGAAGAAAGAAGACAACGAAAGAAACACAAATTGTCTCGTATAACTCGTCTACTAACAGGGTGGCGGTGAAAGTGTCTCATGCCATGTTGCCTTAAATGATGTGGGATAAAGTGTAATTGACCCATGAGAAGGTCACCACTGCTAGGTCTCAATAGAGTTATGTTCGGGTTGACATTCCCTATGACTCTCCACTTTGTGTGGGGTCTGTTAGTGTCCTCTCCCACTCTGTCTTGTATTTCACGAATACATTCTTCAAAGGCAGTTTCACTGTCTACTAACCAATAAGATTCATAGTGATCGTCATGGGAGAAAAGAGAAGCATTGTTAGCTGATGCATGGACATAACTCACTTGCTCCTCCCCCTCCTCCTCTGTCTCACCTGACTCTATTTTGGAAAGGAGTCTACCATAGGAAACAGCCACTTTATAACTGTATACTTGGTTTCTGTGTATACTAGTCAAACAGCTGGCTATGTCACTCACACCCAACCCCAACTGTGTGAGTCTGACATTAAAAGTAGACTGTATACTTCCTAACACAACTAATCCACTGCAAATAGAATTGAAATTTCGAATGTACTCCTTCAAATAAAGTGGCGAGTCTTTAATTTCTTGTGGGATCAAAGTGTCATTTTCTGAGTATATCTCACTTGTACAGGAAAGTGACTTGCACAGAATTTTCCTATTGTAACTAACTTAGGTGTTCTGACTACATTACATCGTGGGCAATTTATCCCTATTATTTTTGCCTTCTTCTTGGGTGACGCCATAATGAGAACACACACAGTGACAATAACATACACACTATACAAATAATGTACACTCTAAGTAATGTGGAACTGTACCCTATTTGAACAGACACCTTAGCATAGTCGACCACTTACTTCACTCTATGACAACAGCGGTAGTGTCAGCACTGGTTGATGTCTCTCAGGGCGTGTACAGACATGGTGCTTCCGCAGTGTAGGGTGGATCTGGGCTGGCGAGCCGTCAGCTTGGTCATGGCAATCATCTCGTTGATGTAAGATGGCGTTCCGATATGCACCTTGCCACGTCCTCTGCACATGTTCACTAAAGCCTTAGTGCACCCGAAAGCGTCCAACTGCTCCACGTATGGATTGGAACTGCGCATTCCTGAGTCCGCATCTTGTTGTATGCGGTCAAAGTTTGTCAGGAGGATGTCTGATGCTGCCCACAACTTATGGAAGAGATTAACAGACAGGTTAATCTTTTTCTCGTAAGGTGCATTAGGGTAGTGTCAAATAGACACACCTGGGGTGTTGGGGTGAGAATACACCTCTAACTCCACGTTGGGATCCTGTGTCGTGAAGAACACTCTATCTGGCAGTGGGGATGGAAAGCCTACTTTAGTCGGCCAAGATGACTCGGTCAGGGGCACCAACCCAAAGCTGGTTACTGTGTCACTAGACTTCACCTTCTTCTGTCGTTTCTTCCTCTCACCACCAACAGTTCCAGCTGATGACCTTATTTTACCTTGAGTAGACAACCACATCCCAGGGTCGGCTGTGGTATCTTGGGATGGAGGAGATGTAGTGTTGTCGCCCGCATCTGGGTCTGCTTGGGGAGCGCTGTATTGGAGTAGCGTAACTGGTACCTCTGCTCCAACCTGAAGTTGATCGGATGAACCAGGGTAGATGAGGTTAGAAGTTGTCACACCTGTGTCGTGAGGAAGATCCAATGAAGCGTTCATGCTCTCCTGGGGGTGGTCAGTCTCGTCAGTAGTGAGTGAAACAGAGTTCAGAATCATGAACTCTGATATGTCGGCGGCAGCCAACTCACTGGCACCTGCTGGGTCTAGCTCAGGGAACAAATCTCTCTCGCTGTCCAATTCCCCTTCAAATACCGTAGGTGAAGGTGTAGCAACAGGTGTCGGCTAAATAGTCTTGTGCATGGTGATGCTATGCTTCTTCTGGTTCCGACGTGGCATTGTGGTGTGTAGTAGTGCAGTAGAAACTGCTCTTGTGGAGGGTTAGTTGCTCGACCATAATATACCCTGTCTTAGATATTGCACAACCATTAGAAACACCCTAGACTAAGGCGACTGGGGTGATTAAAAAAGTATAGTAAAACAATCACCCAAAATGAACGTAAGACCGACGTCGGTGGGATAACACAGCGTCTGTAATAAATCTACCAGGACTCAAGTGACATGAGCTGCTCAGCACTCAAAAGTAAAACTAGCACCACTCACATCTATTTCGATGTGAATTGATTGCTTGACAACATTAATAACAGAAATAAATGAATGTTCAAAAAACATATAGCAGTACAAACAGTGAGGAGGTTAATGTATCAATTTGATATTACTTTATCTATACCTTACCTCATGTTACAACAGCAGAACGCTGGGTTAGTTCTTTTGGACTAATGAGTGAAAATTCCAATGAAACTGCGTCTGTCTCAGAGGAATAGCTCATTATTGTTTGGTCACTGCACCAAGACACACACAATGGCGCGCTCTATAGAGTCAGCAAGAGAAGGGTCAGTTTTCATACCTGAGAGAGAGTTGACTGCTAATGGATTCATTGAACCCATGAGATCACTTTATTCTGTACTAGACAAGAGCAAATGTCTTTCAGAAGGAAACGTTTTATTGTTCCAGATTTTGAGTTGGGATTCGACTTGGCCGACGTTGTAGAACCAGCAGATAGATCACACAGACTGATTGATTTACTCAGTGAAATTAAACTGACATCAACTGAACCTTTCTCTGTGATTGCTGCTGGTCATGAAGGGTTAGTGTTCACTCTCACATTCCGCGACATGCAGAATATCTGGGCGAAACACACTTTCTCTTCTAATTTCTACACAGAAGCAAAGTTCTCCCCCAACTTCCGTAACGGGGTGGGTGGTCGTTCAGCTTTCTTTCAAAGAAGCTTAGCCCTCCCTTTAGTTTTGTCCACTATGGTAAAACCCGATAAAATTGTCAAAATTACCTCAAAGAGAGAGAAGAAATTGTATTTTTGAAAAACTCTTCTCCACAGAGATAGGCCATAGCCAGCATGGCTGTTACTATATCACTAAAGTAGTGTTCAATCCATGTCCCCACAAGTCCCACGAATTCAATGTCACCACAGCATACCCAGATAACCTCTACTCTACACATTAAACTGACGTCCTCTGCAATGCTAAAATTGGCTGTGCAAAAGCACAGCCTCCCTCCTGTTAATTATATAGAAATCATTTCTACTCTTGCTACGTTCTATCACATAGAATACCATAAATCATCACTGTGACAGGTAGTGGGCGTGTCACAAAACATAGTGCTATGTCGTATATAGATACTCCAGTCCAGGGTTATTGTCAGTCGATAAAAAGCTACCAAAATGAAGACATACAACATAAGCGATCTTGTTCAGGACTGTGGCGACAACATAGTCATAAATTACGTAAAAAGTCGCGGTGATGTGATCAGCTGTAGCGTCAAGTGTCTACAGTATGTGATGAACCACTTTAGAACTACGTTATCCCACAGACATTGGCTATACTATGTTTTCACCTTAGTGTGTGACAGTCTAGAGCTGTGTGAGAAGGAACCTTTACATGCGCTGGTATTAAAGCATGACCTATCTAAGTTCTCATGTGTAGAGGCACTGGGATATGGTTTGAAGTTTGGAAGGAGTGAACCACTCAAGAAAGAAAGAGAACTTCGTGCCTGGGACAAAGCATTACAACATCACTATGACAACAATCCACACCACCCGCAGTTCGATCCAGGTAGCAACATGAATCACCTGTACCTGTTGGAGAGCATCATAGATATGCTCGCATGTAGAATGGAAAGAGTCTTGGTACCAGATAAAGCTTCAACTCCAGACGACATATTTCAGATTCCAGACTCATTCTTAAATCGCTACAATGATCACGACAAGAAGAAAGTCAAGAGCTATCTGTGTAAATGGAGTGTCGATATCACATTAACACCTCACCGCAGAGGCCTAGCTGAACGCTTGTTGAATGACTCAGTGTAGAATAAAATAGGGTTAGTTAGGATAGGATAGGGTAGGTAGAACGTTTTTATATACAAACACACTATGTGTGTGTATAGAACACACACTGTGTGTGTGTTCTCTATATGTATGTATACATGTATGTACACACACACACGTACGTGTGTGTGTGCGTGTGTGTGTGTGTGTGTATGACACACAAAATACAATACACTATTCAACCTAAATTAACATATCCTACCCTACCCTACATCACCCTACATATAAATGAAGCACTCAGTGATTAAATTATTACACGCAACGATGTAGACCAAGCAAGAAGAAGTGTTTGACCCTAGACTTCAAGGCCCTTTCACTATGCTAATGACTGGGCCCACCTCTTGTGGTAAAAGTCAATTAGTATTTCACTTACTGAGAAATGTGAAAGATCTGATTACACCTGAAGTACATCACAAAACTTACTGCTACAGTCAATGGCAGAATTCTTTCACAGAATTTCAAGACAAAGTAGAATTTCATCTAGGACTGCTTAGTGAAGACACTTTATTGAAATCTCACTCGACTGGGGACGCACCTCACTCACTAGTCATAGTGGATGATTTAACTAACAAGGAAGATATAGCCACTGTAGCTAGAGTTTTCACAGAGGGTTCGCACCACCAGAACATCAGCATTATTTTCATATCTCAGAATCTTTTCATGAAAGATCCAAACTATAGACAAATTTCTTTGAATGCACATTACCTAGTTGTTTTCAAGAATCCTCGAGACATGTCACAAATCAGTGTGCTATCTAGACAAGCCTTTCCAAGCCACCCTAAGTTCCTCACAGCTGTATATAACAACGAGACTAAAGCCAAGCACTCATACATACTACTAGACTTTAAACTAGCAACACCAGGCCACCTCAGAATGAGAAACAGTATAACTACACCTTGGAATACCACTGTCTTTGCACCACAGACTAAAAGATAAGTCTGGTATCTAGTGCTAAAGTGTCTCCGAAAAAAAAGAGAGGTATTAGAGCAGAAAGGTGGTTTCATTGGTGCCTTGCTAGGTGTAGCATTACCTTTGCTCACTACTTTGATAAGTAGTATCACGAGAAAATGAGTGAATACAGTAGAATGCTACTAGTTAGACCGGATATGATACAGAACCCAAAGGCAGATGACACTACCACCACAGCTGTAAATGCACAGACAGACTATTTTGAAACTCAAGCATTAAGAGAGAGACTATCTCCACACGCCAGTCTCGTCAACGTCTTACTACACCTGCAGAAACGTGCCAATTCTGTTCTACAGACCCTACATTGAAAACTAACAGGAAGTTGTCTATGTATGATCAACTCATGACACGCTCTGGTATTTTGATGAAAAAGGCTAAAAGCGTTAATCCACATAGCACAGGAACACCAGATAAGGCTCTCAGTGCACCAACCTCATCTGTGCATGGTGATATCACCAGTAATGATGATGATGACGAAGTACAATGGTTCGATGCAGGAACAGGTAAATCTGGAAGGACTACACCTGTATCAAGTCATAGTACTAGTGGTAGTGAAGACGAGGGTGAGATGTCATCTGAAGCTGGCTTGGAGCGTGCAATTCAACGTGATATACCTAAAAGCTATCGCCACTCTGCTCGCCAGCTGTACAAACTGTTGATGGACAAAGGGAAAGGACTAGTCAACTGGGATAGGCGAGGTAGACTACGAGTAGGGGGACACATAGTGGAAGGTAGTAATAAAGTGGAGTTATTGAGTGACGCTTCACGGTCTAAAACTAAAGGTACAGCTCCACTTGGTAGAAGCGTCATTGTCAGAGCTGTTAAAAGGTTGAACCCCAACCTGACACACGTCAAAAATAAGGCAGCATTTGGTCAAGAAGCAACACCAAAGAAATCGACTGAACAGAAAGGAAGTGGTTCCACCCGGTATCACAAGAAACCCATAGTATGTCGCACAAAGCTTTGAAACGTGAGGTGATAAAGAAATACACTACTGTGACAGAGCCAGGTAGTTTCACTAGTGCTTCAAAAATAAAGAAACAACATTTCAAAGGAACAGACTTGAAAAACATAGAGCTAGCATTAGAAAATTTAGATGCCTACACAAAACACAAACCATACCGTAGACGTTTCCCAAGACGCAAAACCCAGACGTTTGGAATCGATCGACAGTGGCAATTAGATCTCATTGAGATGATACCTTTCAGTAAAGAAAATGCTGGGTACAAAAACATACTAGTTGGTATAGACGTGTTCTCTAGGTATGCTTTTGCTGAACCACTTAGAAGCAAGAAGAACCATGAAGTGTTAGATGGCTTCATACGTATGACTAAGGAAAGAACGCCACACTCTTTACAGACTGACCGCAGAAAAGAATTTCTTAATAAAACCTTTCAAGAGTATTTAAAGAAAGAAAACGTTGATTTCTTCACAGGAGAAAATGATGATGTCAAATGTGCTATAGCAGAACGATTCAATTCCTTACTACAGAGTAAAATGTGGCGGTACTTCACACACAAGAACACATACACGTGGTATGATGTTCTACCTCATCTAGTACACTCATACAACAACACATTTCACAAAACTATAGGTGGGACTCCAGCTCAAGTGACACCAGAGAACTCTGACATATTATTCCATAGGTTATATGAACAACCACCTAAGAAAAAAATGAAACCTTTGACATTGAAGAAAGGGGATAAAGTAAGAATGTTGAAGAAGAAAAAAACGTTCAACAGAGGTTATGAACCAAACTGGACAGAGGAAGTGTTCACAGTGGATGGGTTAAAACCTACAGGATATAACTTAAAGGACACCCTAGGGGAGGAAATAAAAGGCTTGTTCTATCAACCAGAGGTTCAAAAGGCAATGGTTAGCCCTACCACACGGTACTTGGTTGAAGACGTGGTCAAATATAGGTACAGTGGGAGAAAACGTGAAGGATTAGTCAAGTGGAAAGGTTACGACAGTAAATTCAATACTTGAGAACCAGTCAAAAACATAAAATAAGTATGGCTTTCACCATAACTCTACCCAGCAACTCATCTATGCAGACTTTTCCTGACAACACACCGACTACTTACACCACTCTGCTACCTGAGTATGTATCCCTCAATAGCCCATATGAGTGTGCGCTATTAGAAGTGACTTGCCCTCCCATTTACTACAACCTGTCACCTGAAACTATCATAATAATAGAAGGCCAACACAATACAGCTGGAAATGCTAACAAAGGACTCACTTTGACAGGATTGAAAATGCTGATGGACGAGCGGTTAGGTAGTTTGTACAGGGAACAAGACAGCAACGACCCTGTATTGAATGAAGCTCGACTGTCACCCTTTCACCTCAACACAGGAAACATTTTAGAAGGCGGTGTAGAGGTGATGTTCCAGAAAGCATTGGTAGGGAAAAACCCTCACACAGGAGAGGATCAATATACGACGAGAGAATTGGGTGTGTATGCTGCTATAGGTCTACCCAATGGCCGCATGTCACAAACAGAATTGAATGCTGTAAAATATTTCCTACACTTGAAAGAACTAGATGAACTAGTAAGGGACAACCATTTCGAGAAGGGAAGGAAATACAGGTGCTTCAAAATGTTAGGAGGATACATGAAGGACAATAATGCGTTGATTGCTTACCTGAACAAGTATTTCAACTCAACTCAACCAGCCATAGTGGCAACTGTGACTGGTGCCTTCAGGCGTACTACAGTGTTCAGTTATGACAAAGTCACCATGAAATGTACAGTGTACTTACCACCTAACGTCATGTTAAAATTACCTCCAAACTTAGCCTATCAACTAGGGTTCAGGAGACGGACTTTCATCGCTGGAAAATCACAGGGAGAGGACGTGGTTGACGTAAACTATAAGTCACATGTAGTATACCTGTACTCTGATGTGGTAGAAAACACTACAGTGGGAGATCGAAAAGTTCCCCTACTCAGAGCAGTCACCTTAAACTCCAAAAAATTAGCGACACAGTCAATATCTTTCCAACACTTAGTGTACCAACCAGTGTGCTGCAGTTCCTTTCGCCAAATCACAGTGTACTTAAGAGACAGCACAGGCCAACCTATACCATTTGAAAGAGGACACGTGACAGTGGTACTAGTATTCAGACCTAAACAGTAAGAATGATGCATTACTATGGGACTCCACCATACACAGCACCTAAAGGACAAAGACTACTACACAAAATCTCAGTTTGGTAGAGGTGGAGTGCTGCCTGCATATAAAGGTTCACCAGTGCAAAAAGGACATGGTATAGGTTCATTTTTGGTGGGTTGTTCAAAACAGCTGTTCCCCTGCTGACTTATGTCGGGAAAAAAGTAGCAAAGCCTGCTGGGCGAGCTCTTCTCTCTACAGGCGAAGAAATATTAAGTGATGTCTTGAGTGCTCGCAGCGTGAAGAGTAGTATAGTGAATAGATCCAAAGCAGCAGGTCAAAACCTATTGAAACGTGCTGCTAACAGTACCCAAAGCTACTTAAACGACGCGCTATCACCTCCACCAGCCAAACGACGTGCGACTACCACAGGGAGAGGACGTAAGAAAGCCAAGGGTAAGCAGCAGAAAGGTAAAGGTCGTGCTAAGCCTAAGCATAAGAAGCAGAAGCAACAGAGGAAAAAACAGAATTACACTTTATTCTAATTCATCAACATGAGTCTTATTCACCCCCACGGACAGTTGTGTGCTGTGACTGAGTTAGATTTACATGCATCACCAATCACTCAACATGACATATTGAAAAGTCAAACCATAGTGAAAACCACAAACAATGCCTTCACCGTCAACACACAGTCTTTTGACTTCACCTTTGAGCCAACCTCTCTGTACACTGACCTGAGTGACACAGAACTATATCTGGAATTCAAAGTACAGAAGGCAGATGGCACACTCCTCACCGTGGGTGATGACGCTGCTCCAGTGAACAACATAGGTCACTCTCTGTTTAGGACGAGTCAACTACTCATCAACGGCGAGAAAGTAACCTCCAACAACAAGGACTACGCCATGCGAGCTATGTTCATGGACTCACTAGGTTCCAGTAGGACTGAGAAGTTAGGTCGCATGGCCGGGTGCCAGAAATGGCAGAAAGACACACCAGGTCACATGGACACGACAGGTGCTAACAACACGGGCTGGGTAGCTAGGAGATTAGGTATTACAAAACACGAGACTCACTGCATTGTCTTGAGGCCACATGTGGACATGTTGACACAGTGTAAGCTCATACCTTCCCACTGTGAACTGAAGTTCATCTTTGAGCGAAGTTCACCAGCATTCTACATGATGCAAACTGCTGCCAACAACTTCTTCATCAACATCACCAAAGCTGAGATGAGAATGAGACAAGTGTTGGTGCGTGACGAGGTAGTAGAGACCCACAACAAGATGCTCATGGACCCCAAGTTTGGTCCGTTCAACTACCCCATCACAAGATCCCGAGTGACGAAACACACACTGGACGGTGACTCACTGGAGTACAGCTGGACACAGCCTGACACCACTCAAATCCCCTCCAGGCTCGTCATCGGGTTAGTGAAAGAGACCTCAGCCTCGGGTACTAAAACAGAGAACCCGTTCCACTTCAGGCACTACGACATCAGCAACGTTGAAGTAAAGTTCAATGATCAGAAGTTTGAAGTGGAAACCAACTTTGGAGAGGGGAAAGTGCAGCGAGCTTACAACCAGTTGTTCAAGGACACTGGTATCCTAGCTTGTGGAGTTGACTGTGACCTGAAAGTAGCAGAATACATGGACGGCTACACACTGTTCGCCTTTGATCTGACTGCAGACAGAACCCCTGAAGATGCTCGGATCAACTTGTTGAGACAAGGTAAAATCACCATCACCCTGCGATTCAGGAATGCGACCCCACACTCTGTCTCAGCCATCATCTGCTCCTTCTTCGACAACATGATCCAGTTGAACAGTGACCGGTTACCAGTGACAGACTACTACATGTCATAAAATGAAGACATCTGAGATCAACACCATTCTACAAAACAATCCTTATACTAGACATTATTTCATTGGGACTTTTGCTGCCGATCAATGCCCTAAAGAACTTAAACCAGACACTTGTTTTGTGAGTAACACTCACCCCCCCCTGTTACCTGGGCAGCACTGGATTGCTGTATATGTACAGCGAAATGGAAACGTATTCTACTTTGATCCTTATGGAATCCCCCCAATTACTATATATCACACTGCATTGATGAAAAAATCAGGAGATGGTCACGGGGATTACAACAAGAAACAAGTGCAAAACTTTTACTCTACAACGTGTGGTGGTCACTGTGTGAATTTCCTTATAGCAGCATGTCGGAGTCAGGCACCCAAAGATGTAGTGACACAATGGATGGGTCTACATACGAAATTCCTGGATCGGTTAGTATCACAGAAGATGATGTGAGAAAGTTCCTGAAGTTAGATCGAGTGGTGGACAAAGCATCCTTTGACAGGTTCATACAAGAACGACTTGGAGTGGGAGCGGAGTGAGGAGAAAGTCATCTTGGAGGCCGTTCTAGAAGCAAGCAAGGGCATCGCCCAAGTGCTAGATGGGATCCTCGCAATGTTATCAGATGTTCAAGGTCGTATGCGGGCCGTGGAAGAAAGAGTGACCACGGTGGAGGCGGACCAGAGTAGGACCCCACCACCCAAGACTAGCTGTGGTTTCTCCTGTAGTAACAACACACTCAACATAGAGTTACGACATTGGATCAGTTATTTCAATGAATAAAAAATGAATAACATAAGCCCCACTGTTGTTTGTTTGTCACTCATACTATTACACAATCTGATGCAATAATAATGTAGAGGTATGGTATTGCGCAATATTATGCAATAAGAAACTAGAGTAGGTTAGTAAGTCAAGGTATTGCACAATATCTTGTAATACCAATATAGGTCAAGACATTGCAGTTAGTAGGTCATTGACATTGTATAAGTAGGTCATATGACGTCACTTCCTGTGAATACTGCTCTCTAATTGGTTGAGAGCCTTCTAAGTAGGTCAAATGACGTCACATCCGTTTGGTAAGTATGTCAACTTTCACCCAGTAGCTATTCCTATGCGCTGAGTTTGCTCCTCTATACTACTAGTAAGTTTATCATTAATTCTTGATTCATTGATATACCTTTGAATATCAGAGAATGCTTCTCAGGAATATACAACCCATGAGCAAAAACACTATAGTTTGCTACAATATTTATTCTTATTACCACAAAATAGGTGTTTATACCATCCCTAGACGTTCCCTGTGTCTCAATAAGAAAATTGTGTCAATTATTTAGACATAACATAGTGTAGGTGTAGAGGCAACAATATACAGGTGTATCAGAGGTCTGGGTTCGACAGGGTAAAAGGCGCAGTTCCACACAAGGTGGCAACATCTGTGGCTCTGCATCACATACTATTATCCTGTCATTACGGGGTTCGGACAGTTCACTCCAGGCTGTGTCTCATGAGGCGCTCCCTGGGGGCCGGGAGCACCTCCAGAGCCTGCTTCCATCAATTATATTCCCCCCGCCACCCTGGGAACAGTCCCAAATATACCGAAATATGCTTCAATCTCAACATTTTGTCATTTAAGTTTTCTCGGCGAGGTCGATTAAATGTCATTATAGGTGCTTATCAACGATATTTAAGCATATAATGACTTTTAGGGAAAACTTAGACTTCTATATGTGGTTATGTATTTAAACAAATTAATAAAATAATCTTGTCATCTGGAACCAGACCAAACTCATACATTTGAAACCCTAGACCTACACTCAAAAAGTAAACTCGTCTGCAGACTCTTCTAAGTGACAAGAGAGTGGGTCCTCTAGCTGTAGTTGTCAGATAGAAGATACACTTGGTATGTGCCAGCCCAAAACCTGACTCATGCCAGCCCTAGACTCGTCAATCAGGGTCTGATTCAGGATTTTCCCTGTAGGTGGCATCAGTATAACATGCATTCTGTATAAAGTTGGGGAATGAATTGCATAATTTCTATGTTGATTTTAATCATATTTATGGGAATACACATTCATGTTATGGAGAATCCTGAGATTTATCTATTGGGGATGCTAGAAAAGGTAAAGGAATCAATGTTTTGATATAATTGAGACAAAACAAATATGTGTAGGGCACAAACACCTCTTTCGTGGTTATTTCTATGGTACAATAGCTGCAAGGAAACTCCCATTGGTATGACATCCACATATGTGTTAGCAGTCTGTAACAAAAGGGTAGAAATACTCTCAATATAGACTTGGGGATATGGCAGGAATTCCCCTAACCTACATACCTCTATGTTTGTATGAATTAGCTATTATAAACCTCAGAAATATAGACAGACATGGACAACAATTATGCCTAGGCAGAACCCAGTTAGCTCCACCTGCAGTGAAGTAGAGGTTATAGTGCACAGGTTAACCCTCTAAGGGGTGCATAGTGCTTTAAGGTGCTATGCTCTATGTGATCATAATACATGAATTCAGCCTTGGCAAGTATACTCGCCCAACTGTTGATTCATTTCCAAAGGTGCATGAATGCGGGCTTGGCGAATAGACTCACCAGGGCTACATTCATGCATCATGCTGACAAAGGGATTCAAGCACATTTAAAGCAGTTTGCAGCCAATAAAGGGTTAACTATTCTGGGTTGTCAATTTGACGACCTTAGACTTGTCACTTGGAGTGGGCCACTGCCTGGGCTAACATTGTCAGTTAGATGACCCTAGTCTTGTCTTGTGGGATGGTAACTGGACAGTTCATCAAATAGACAACCTTTAACTTGTTTATTTTATGACCGTCACTTTAAAGACCCTAAACTCTTCTTATAAGACAACCTTTTGACAAGTTTGGATCCCTTCATTTTATCAGTGTACCGCCCCAGCTGTGGCTAATCTAGGCCTGCATCAACTATCTTAGTTTGACGACATTGACAAGTCTAGGGTCGTCTTGTGGGATGGTAACCTGGTAGGTTGTCAATTTGACAAGTTGAAGCTAGTTGATTCTATGCTGTTCATTTAGAAGACCCTAGGGTCGTCTTGTAAGGCGACCTTGTGGACTCAAGAGCTCTCCAGGGTTTATGTGCAGCTGGAGCTTATATCTAGAATGAAATCTCTAAATCTCCCCCCTTTATACACTAATTGGTTATACGCATATCTAGGAAACAGGAGTCAAAGTGTCACCTGCCCTGCCTATAACATTATGGTGTCCCCCAAGACTCAATCCTTGACCCTCTACTATTTATCTGCTATGCTGATACACAGAAAATCTCCAGAGTCGGCAAACCTGGCACTGCCTTATCAATTTGACAAGGAGAGGGGCTGGCAAGCAAAACTCTTCAGTAAGAAGACCCATCTAAAGCTACCTGGCATATGCCAGCCCTAAACTTGTCTAGAAGTGATTCACCATTCTCCCTGCAGGTGGCCATTACCTAGCATAAATATGTACCCTTGGGAACAAATTGATTAATTCCTATGTTGATATAAAACTGAGTATTACAATACATATATGTTAAGGTGGGTCGCTACCCTTGGGTCAAAGTCACTGAAAGTTAACAGAATCTCACCAATTTTTTTTTACAGACAGCTTAAATTATATAAAATCGGAAAATGCAACGAAAAATAGGGGGTCCCGAACTACTTTTTGAAATATAGAATTTTGAAAAATTTAAATATTTACATTTTTTTCTGAAAATTAGAAAAAATATGAAAACTTCTATGATTTTTTTTCATATCAACCATTATGCGCAGAAATGTAAAACATCACATGTGAAACACCTATATGTTCCCCTTTACTGTAAAAATGATTTTACAATTTTACGCCATGGCATTCGGGGTAAAAATATGAGGTTTTGGAAAAGAGTACAAAGAAATCGTCATTATTTGTAGCCTTAGTGTCTAAAAATAGTACTCAGTATTAACAGAATTTTTTTTAACTCTCTCAGAAAATAGTTAAGATCATTTACTAACATATAAAAGTAATTTTGATAGGGGGTCCCAGGCATATTTTTAGGGTTTTGGACCTTTGAAAATGAAAAATAATGCCAAAAAATGACTAAATTAAATATATATGGCATTGCATGATGGGTAAAATGGCAAAAATCAATGTATAAAATTGTCCTGATTTATACCCCTGGTTATTTTGAGCAATATTATAGCATCGATAGTGTTCTAAATAGTAAATATCTGTAATATACTAACTCATGTTTTAAAAAAAGAAATATTATCAGTTACCAATATATCAAATATTCAAAGTATTACAAAATGCACAATTTTGCTTGAAATGATCTAAATTTTTAACACAGTTTAGGTAATGTATATATGTATCTGGCAATGCAATATTAGCCCATTCTGATAGATTTAAGAATTTGAAGAAATCCAAGGGTAGCGACCCACCTTAATATGGAGGATTATGTGAAGTATCTAGGGAAAAAGTAAGATAATGTAAAGAATGCATACTTTTGACAACATTTAAAAAATAGAGCACATGTGTAGAAGGAAGACACCTCTTTTGTGTCTTTCACCAGGGCACAAGTAGGTGCATGCACCTTATATTGGTATTATACACACACACAAGCCTACAGTCCATTGCTGGAGAGTTACCTATTCCCAGTAAAGACTTGGTGATACACTATGTGAATCCTTGGTGGCATTAGTGTATCAAATATCCCGGTGCTTCTTTGACCTAGCACAATACTTTAAGCATTATGTACACGGCTCCTCTTAAACTACCCCAGGACCCTTCCCACCTATCCACGACCACTCCCAACCCATCCTAAGACCCTTCCCACCTATCCACGGCCCCTCCTAATCTATCCTAAGACCCTTCCCACCTATCCACGGCCCCTCCTAATCTATCCTAAGACCCTTCCCACATATCCACAGCCCCTCCTAATTTCTAAAATACACAATATTTCATCCCAGAAATCGTCCTACATATACAGAACAATAAGTAAAAACTACTTATATGAATTATACTAAAATATTTTACCTAGTTCAATGGTAAATATGGCAACAATTTGGGAAAAATGGGGAAAATTAGGTCAGTTACGACCTTTGTATACTGAATTGCATATATATTGTAGCGGAAAGACTGGAAGAATGAAAAATAATTGTGTATGCCGATGACATCGTCTTTTACATGTCATCCTCTAATAGACATATCACTGAAGGAGACGTTCAGCTAAATGGCAATATGATATATGATTGGCTTTAAAAAAGTGGCCTTATAATAGACACCGGCAAAACTAAGGTTGTTATGTTTAATCCCCCATTTTGACCCCCCCCCAATCTCTAAGCGCATTATGACATGCGACTGCTTCTATTGATACACAAATACGTGTATGATGGTACTCATTCCCTAAAAGATCTTGGGCTTAAAGTCCAAATGCCAGCTAGCTGTGGCCACAAAACATGCTCTACAGATACTGGCTTGCTTATATACACCCCTTCTAGAAAAAGCCCCCTGTATAGAGGCATTACCCTATGGATTTACTAAATAACATCATGGGGGACTAACTGTCCACTTGAATTGTGTCATTCTTTGAACATTACCTTGTGAAATAAATACGTTATAAACTCAAAAAACCTAGGACTGTACTGATACTAATGTGAGGTTGCTTCTATATATAATATACAGGGGCGTACATATAATGCTTTTTGATTTTTTAATTACAGATTCATGTTATCAGTACGTCTGCAGAACATACAAGGAGAAATATAGAGAAACAAATCGTCACTGCTATCCTTGCAGGAAAAGATACCGGGCGTGAGTAGCTACAATATGGAATCTATTGAGGCATACCAGTTAGTAGATGCAGTGAACAGTCATCATGTTTAACTACATATATCATGGCCGTAAATGGTTCCAGTATTTTGCTAGTTTTCACAGTGACCAGTTCTTTACTACATATATATATATATATATATAGCGGAGAATGTGTCTTTGCAGATAGGGCAATCGACATGCAGCAGAAGATGGATCTGGCATTAGCCTGGGACCAGCCTACCTACGCTCGTGACCATATTTTTGATAGCCGGAACAGACAGCAGCTAATGGTACGTTGGTAGTGTAGTCGATTGAGATATCAACAAACCCAGTTCTTCTTTGGTTTTCAACTACAAGTCTTTTATTCAGTTTAGCCTGCTTACAGCAGCTAATGCGGGGTTCGGATCCGAAGGATCGGGACAAGGTGACATTTTTTTTTTCTTGTTCTTTTTCTGGTATCGAGGTACGTCCACAGCAATGTTGAAATTAGGACGTGGTTGACAACGTCAACCCGAACCAGCTACAGGACTTCCACCTAGGCTTTGGTGGTTTGTCCCTGGTTCTCTTAGTTGCCCATATGGATAGTCTAAGCATCGCACCAACTGTCCAGGTCAGAACTACCACTTGATGGCATGACACACGTGTGACATCCAGGGTAGATGTAAGACTTACTGACCACCTCATACTTTAGCATGAGCATGGACATTCAACAAATTTTGCTAACATAAACTTACATGAGCACCTCCATTACAGAGAAGAGCCAGATACCACCTGGTGGGCTATTTACTGACCATAACTAATCAAAAATAAGCTGAACATGCATTGTCATTAAAGGCCCCCACCCGGGATGGGCACTCAAGTCAGAAATTGGTACCCACTGCTAAACGATTATGAGAAGCAGGATTGGTGAGCTGACACACACCCACATGAATAGGGGCCGGTACCTTTGGACAGTTGCAGTTTGTCATGTTCAGAATAATTATTATCAAGTGTTGGTGGCTATTCCTTTTTGTTTCTAGGATGAAGCCACCTTCCATGCAGGTACAACCAACATTTTAGGATACAACTGTCTTCTGACAGTAATGATCGCTGATCAAGTGTTTAGTAGTTAGCACCAATATAATCATAGATACAGTAAAACTTGGTTACGACTAGGTAGCTGTTTTTAGAGCACTTGCCTCATTACTTTTGAGTGCTCTTTGTAACAGAGTCAATTATGATAGACCAAGGGCAATGGGACAGATCCCACTGCTCTGTCACACCATGTAGCTGCATTAACCCTTTGAGGGCAAGCATCATCTATAGTTGATGCCATGGCTGGGCAAGCATCAACTATAGTTGATGCCATGGCAGGGCGAGCATTGACTATAGTCATCCTAAATCTATGATATTCAGCAATGCTTTGTCTGTAGGGAAAATCCCTGCTAAATTTCTCATCCTCAGAGCTAGCCATATTACATTTTGGTCGTCCTCAAAGGGTCAACAGCAGAGCTGTGATGGATGGCATGCGGGAAAGTGTTGATAACTTGACAGGAGGAGGGGGTTAGGAACTTTGGGAAAAGAGTAGGGTGGGTAGTGGATGATAGAAGGGGACTAAGGAGAAGGATCAGAGAACTATGGTGGCAGAATGAGGGACCCATGACTAAGAAATGAAGGACACTAATGAAGGACAGGGATACCCTAGATTATGTGGTGGTTTGGGGACAAATAGGGCCAGCAGTATCAGGTTCTTTTCCCACAAAATTACCTTTTATATCAGTAGTATAATGTGTATCAGAACGGGACTATGCTTAAGTACTGTTTATTACTCATTGGACCTGCAGCCAATCAGAGGCCTCCATATGACCGGAAGTGACGTCACATGACCTTATTAGGGCATACCGAAAGTGACGTCACATGACCTTGACCTACTTAGAGGTCACGTGACTGGAAGTGACCTGATAAACCAATCAGTGACCTCCATTTTGGTCACGTGACCGGAAGTGACATCACATGACCTAATTAGAGGATGAGCGTGACGTCACATGCCCTATTTAGGGCGACTGGAAGTGACGTCATGTGACCTACTTAAGGGTCAAGTGACCGAAAGTGACCTGATTAACTCGACATGAAACTAATCAGTGACCTCCATTTGGTCACGTGACCGGAAGTGACGTCACGTGACCTACTTAGGGGATTACCAATGACCGTAAGTGATAAAAGTGACCCAATTAACAAAAAAAAATAGGCCACGGGACTGGAAGTGACTTACTTAAGGGGTCACGTGACTGGAAGGAAGTGACCTAATTAACTGGGGGAGAAGGAGAAGGGGGGTGCATAGGGGGAGAGGGGGAGGGGGGAGGGGGGGCCCGTTTGGGTTAGGGGGGTCTCTCTCGGGCTGTATGGGGAGGGGGGGAGGGGGGCACTTTGGGGGGAGGGGGTACTTTGGGGGAGGGTCTTTCTGAGTGAGCATCTCTTTCGGGGAAAAAAAAAAAAAAATTCACTTAATTAAGAGACTCGCCTCCTCCTCGTAGGCGAGACTCTTAATTTGATCACGTGACCAGAAGTGACGAGTCGATTAGTCTAAGGAAAGAGTATGTATGAAATAAAAACACAACAATATACGCCGTTTTCATTTCATTTTATATTTTCATTTTAAATCCTTTGATTAATGTAAGTTGACCTATGGTAAATCATCTACGACGACTTATCCTACAGTGTCCTCGTCCAAACAGAAGAAACACCTATCGTTTTCCACTGGCAACCCTCTTAGCTCCCTTCTGAGAGCTGCTATATCATCGGTCAGCAGGTTTATTGTCTTCAACATTTCCGTCAGCAAAATTCTGCTTTGCAGACTTATATTCATTGCTTTACAGGCCAACTGACAAGTAGGAGAATGTCTGAAATGGTCCACAGCGACGTCATCGCTATCTAACCATGTGTGTATAATGACTCCACATTGAAAGTATTGAACAACATCCTTACCACCTATGTAAAAGAACCCGTGGGCTGCGAGAGTCTCTGCGAAAGAGCGCGGTCTATACCACCAAAAGGCGTTGAAAGTGTCCAGTCTCCTCCCAAACCCGCTAAAGCCGCATGCTTGGCCAGCCTGTGGTCATCGCACATGGTAGTAAGGTGGATAGTGAGTCAGTCAGTTAGTTAGTTGGTTGGGTAGGTAGACAGACACGCAGACAGGTGGGTGGGTAGGTAGACAGGCGGGTCGGTGCTTTTTTTTTTCCCGACTGCGCTCCAAATGAGACACTAACCAGAGATGCGATGCGAGTGAGTGTTCTATATGGTTGTGTTTAAACTCCTCTCCCACTGGCTGACTGCACACCCTCTGAAGACGACGACGATGACATCGATGAAGACGATGACACTGCAGACGCTCCTGTGTAGTGACTTAAGATTTGATCGCGCGACGGTGCACAACTTTCACAAGGGTATTAGAAAGGGTGTGCTCGATGTTATATGCAACTACTCCCTTAAAAGTCATAGCGAGAGCGCCTTCCTTGGTGTTGAAAGTGAAGTAATATATGGATGACGACGTCAGACCTTCCCATGTGCTCCAACAAGACTCGAATGAGTTGAGAATGCGTACTGCGATGATCAGCACACCATATTTTCAACACTTCGAAGATCGGGCGAGTGGGGTCTTCTTTGGATTGTTGAGCGATCCTATCTAACTTGTCAGACAACAAAGGTAAATACTGCCCCAGGTCTTTCCACTCGCTACCTAGCGATTCGGCTATGACGCTAAAGTATCGCCCCATTGTAGGCACGTTGGGATTGTCGTAAGCCAACTCACACTTGGTGAAAAAGTGCAGCGTCTTAAGCAACAGATCCGGTCAAGCGATACCGATGAAGGCGAGGGTGAGCTCTCGCCATCTCGCATGAGGTGTAGTTATACGCCACCAAGCTTTGAACATCTCTGTACACATCTCCTCCGTCGTCTTGTCACCACCTACTAGGGTGTCCATACGGGCGGCGGTCATCCCCAAGCAACCTCCCAACGCTCTCGAAGATCCAACTAGCCGCTGACCTATTTCATGAAGCAACTGATCGCTATATGCGAAGCGCGCTGTCTCTCTTCTCACGCCATTACCATCAGTCTACACACGCGCGTAACGCTGCTCTTTAGAGGGAGAGAGTGCCTGTGCCATTGCAACTGTTTTATCACTCATCTCGTCTGCAAAAAAAAAGCACTCTATGAAGAACGGGTAAATGGTATGGTGGTGGTGGTGGTGGTGGTGGTGGTGGTGCTACTGCTTGGTGCTGACGACCGAGGTATTGGTGGTGGTGGTAGATGTGGTAGGCGTAGTGGTCAGACGTGATATGGGTTTTCCAACAGAAAAATCAGAGCTTTTTATACAGAGGATTTTAATCCCATTTCCAACTGCAAACCAGACTTATCCACATGAGACCTTTCATCCACTCATTAAGAGCTTATGAGGAGGAGTATGTTGCGGCTGGGATTAGCTGCATTCAGATTTCCTTTTCATCTCCATCTGTGGAGGGCAGCTGAAATGTGATTTTTATACGCATACAGAGGATTTTAATCCCATTTCCAACTGCATACCCGACTTATCCACATGAGACCTTTCAGCCGCTCTTTAAGAGCTTATGAGAAGGACGAGTGGTATTCAGATTTCCTTTTCATCTCCATCTGTGGAGGGCAGCTGAAATGTGATTTTTATACGCCCCCAACTGAGGGAGGGTTGGTCTTTTTTTTTTCCTAAACACATAAAAAAACTGAGGTCTTTTCCCTGAGGACCACTTTCCCTTTTATGATGTAACAGCAGAGGACAGGTGAAAATTGGATTTATAGACATCCTACCGACTCTTTTCCCTGAGGAACACTCTCTCTTTTATGATGTAACAGCGGAGGTCAGGTGAAAATCGGATTAATAGACATCCTACTGTGATAATAGGCTTAGCACTCTTTCTTCTAAGAGTCAGCAAAACCAGCAGGTATCCAGAAGCGGTGGTATATAAGGGAGGTGGAAAACTACCATTCACTCACTCACTCTTTTCTCTACACACACTATCATGAGCAAAGACCAACTAAGCTACAGCTACACAAAAAGACAAGGGAGAGCGGTCGTTTAGCGTCTTCTCTTGCTACTGAAGATGATGCTACCACCGCAACTTCATGGTCTTATAACCCTCGCGGTGTAGCGAGTAATAGTGATGGTAGTACTAGTGGTGGTACTAGTGGTAGTAGTGTTACCACACCTACTGCTGCTACGCATGCTGCTGCTGCTGTTGCTGCTGCTGCACCGGCTGCACCTGTTACGCATGCTGCTGCTACTTCTGCTGCTGGTACTGCTACGACATTGACAAAGACCCCTACTGTGCATGCCTCACTTACCACTGCTACACCTACTGCTGCACCTACACTGCTACACCTAGCTACTACTACTGCTGCACCTGCTAACGCCCCTACCGATGCACCCGCTGCTGCTGCTGCTGCTGCTGCTGCTGCTGCTGCTGCTGCACCTACTGATGCACCTACTGCTGCTGCTGCTACTACTGACGACGGGTCAGCTCTCACAACAACACCTTACTGGCAACCGGGTTTTCACCTCCCCACCGCTGTTGCTGATTTCGATGAAGACCGTCATCAACCGCAGCACGTTGGAGAAGGGTCCGCTTCATCATCCTCATCCGGCGCTGAATACACTTACATTGATTTGGACACTCAGCCCGTGCACCACGTAGTAGGAGTGGAGGTTGAGGAGGAGGAGGAGGAGGAGGAGGAGGAGACAGAGGACAAAGACACAGAAGAGGGCGAGGAGGAGGAGGAGGAGGAGACAGAGGACGAGGAGGGGGGTGAGGAGGAATAGGAGGAGGTTCAGGAGTTTTTTCATGATCCCCCCTCCTCGACTTATGACGACACCTTCATGGCTACCTGTGCGGACATTGCTCCTGTTGTTGACTCTGCTGCTGATTCAGCTCACCCTGATGGTGATACTCTTCCTGTCTTGAAACCTTCTAAGAAGGGTCGCGATCCAAGCTCCAAGAAGAGAAAAAGAGAAGAAGGAGCAAAAAAAACAGAGAAAGATGTCACTGGTGTCCGTATGTTAGAGTTCTTCTTCGACGGTTTGTAGCTAGAGATCTGGTTGGATAGGGTTGGACTGTCCAGGGAGCGCTACAGCATCAAACACACGACTCCAACCCCCACCAAACAAGTGCACTTCTTCATCCACGGGCTGCTCAAGCTAATAGCGAACATCGCCAAAATCCACCAGGTGGCACGGATACGGGACCCGGCGGCTATGCAAGGTCTCCCCTTTCACAAACCCTGGTTTATGGTGCTGGACTGGGAAAGGGAAGTGTACGCAGCTGTCAGCTACTACAGGGGTAAGAACGTGATCCACGTGCGCAAGTACGAAGGTCTCGACAAAACCCCCCCACTGGAGGGGGTGACGCTGTCCAACAAGGCGCTCAAAGAGCTGGATGACAAAAGAGAGATTATTCTCAAATTTCTCGGTAGAGTTCTGGAATGAGAGGTCTGAGCACACACACGCATGTGTGAGAGTGTTTGACAGATGCGCAGACAGAATGAATAAGAAAGATAGAAAGATAGATAGATAGATAGATAGATAGATAGAAAAAAGATAGCTAGTGATAGATGGTTAGTAGATGAAAAAAAAATAATTCTCTTCACATATTTAATTGGTAACTCAGTGAAAAAAAGAGTAGTACGTCTGCGAAAAGTGTTTCAAAAGTTTTCAAAGATCGTAAAATCACGACAGACACGTGGAACAATGTAGGGTAATACCGAGGTTTTGTCCTCTATGCGGTGAAGGTACTTGCCGAAAAATCACCTGTGAACGCAAATCTCTCAACGGAGTAACTATCCCTCCGATGATATGCGCTATACCGAACGGTGAGGAAACATTCACCGCGAATTGGTCTGCAATACAAACAGGTGTCAGGGTGCATGGGACTCGCGTGAGTGTCACAAACTTAAGACTACCAACCAACGAGTTGAGTGACGCTATAGATACTATGCGACACATTCACTTCATGCAAAAATTCAGATACAAAGTAGGTTTGTCGCTAGGCTTAATCTTACAACACAAAGAAGACAAAAGCAAACTACGCTACTTTCACGCCTCAACGCAACTCTTATACAACCGCTCCCCACCATAACTAATTCAGAAACTTTAGAAGAGCTCCTCCTTCATGCAAAACACCATCGCTTGCGTAGAAGTACGGAAACTTTGCGACTCTGACACCAAGTGGCCTGTTCTTTTTCCCACCAATTTGAACATTTGCGTTTACATGGGACCCGGGGAAGGTGGTAGGGTTACCCACTCGGTTTGAGTTGGAAAGAGAAGCGGTGTGTTAGATTTTCCCAATGCTGACAAACTTTGCGTCTTTCGCTGCATTTCCTTTCACTTATACAAGACTGGAAAAAGCGCTTCGGAATTGTTACGTCAGTTCGATCCCACTGCCAAACCTGAAACCTTTCCGGGTTTGAACATCCGCAACTTACCCGTGTTAGAGAACTTGTTTGATATACAAATAGCGCTTTACACCACAAGTGCAGTGAGAGGACAGAAGTTGAAAAGACGAGTTAGTCTGACCAGACCACCTTCGAAAACTCAGGCCGCCCGAGGTAAAGTCAACCAACACCTGACGGCGAAAGCCGGTTTGCATGTGTCTCTGGTTACGGATTTCAACGCATAAGCAGGCATCTACGATTGTTGCAAGTGTAAGGCGGCATTCACCACCGAGTTCTTACTGAAAAGACACAGGAACCAGCTTTCCTCTTGTCGACAAGTCAAGTTGAGATATGTGGGTGGGATCTACCACAATTCGAAAGATTTTCGAAGTGCTAGCAGATTTCTCCATCTTTCCTCCCGACGGCGATTCCGGAATGTACCCTTACAAGATCACCTTCGATTTCGAGGCTTTTTTCAGACCGTCCAAAGAACCATCCTACAAAAACGTGTCTGTGCTGTGGGATCACGGCCCTCTGTCGGCTAGCGTCACATCCGACTTTCCCGGGTGGGAAGGTCCGGTCTGCTTCATAAGAGAATCCGACGCAGATTCCGACCCCTTGTTGCACAGAGTTTTAAATCACATAAATGACACCGCCAAAGTCATCGGGGCAAGGATGCTAGAAGTTTACCGACCGATGTTAGCGAAGTTAGATGCAGCGATAGGTGAAGCTCTCCTGCTAGAGGAGGCGTTGTTCAGACTTTCTCCGGGTACAGGCGACGGCGACGGCAGCGGTGGCGACACCCGTTAGTTCAACTGAAGCAGAGGCTTTTGAGATATCTCCGTCAAGTTCCGGTTGTAGGTTTCAACTGGGAGCGTTACGACTTGAACCTGATCAAAATACAGCTTCACGCGTTCTTCGCCTCCAAAGACCGAAATAAGGAAGAATTCAGCGTTATAAAGAGAAGTAACCAATACTTGGCAGTTTACACGCAGCACACTATTTGGCACCGGGTTACAACTACGTGAATTATTTGCTAGCTTCAGAAATCAAGAGAAAGGTCACTTTCCTTACGAATGGATGACATCTACCAGGAAACTGGAAAACAGAGCCCTACCACCGAGATCGGCTTTTGACAGCAAACTGACCGGTACCAAGATGACTGAATCGGACTACGCCAAATGTGGAAAAGTTTGGTCCGAACAGAACATGCAAACTGTGAGAGATTACTTGATCTACTACAACAACAAAGACGTGAAACCTTTCATTGAGGCTCTGAACAATCACGCTAAATTTTTCAGAGATCGCAGAATTGACATGTTCAAAGACGGAGTCTCCCTTCCGGGTTCAACTTCACGGTTCCTGTTCCAAAACACAGAGGCGATGTTCGTAATGTTTCCCCAGTTCGACGCCCACCTCCACTCTCTGATCAAAGAAAATCTAGTCTGCGGTCCATCAATAATCTTCCATAGATTTCACGAGAAGAGTACCACATGGAAAAGGCAGCACAAGTACAGCGAAGAAGCGAGAAGGTGCGAGCACATCCTAGGAGTAGACGCTAACTCACTGTACTTACGCTGCATGAAGGAAGCGCACTGCACGGGTAATTACGTGGTGAGCGACATGAGACCGGGTTCAAAGCTGAAATTAGACAAAAGCACTCTCAGAGCGCTTTGGAGTGGCTACGCTTCGTAGTGCACGCTCCCGATGTGAAACTGTGCCACGCTTTCAACGGCGGCGAGATGATTCTTTGTTGTCGAAGAATTCACTTTGACGGGTTTCACCCGGTCTCTAATATGGTTTTCCACGAGTGCATACCACTGCACCGATATCCGTGCGCTGCACTCAGGGATAAGAGACGCGACAGAACGGCTAGAGTAAGCGCTTACTTGAAAGCACTAGGTTACAAACTGATTGTCGAGTGGGAGTGTGAATGGAGACAGATGAAACGCTGAGATCCACAGGTTAAGGCATCCTAGCAACACTGGAAGGTTGAAGCTTTGAAAGTGTCTCGAAATGTCATGACCGAGAGCGACATCCTTTCCGCTGTCATAGACGGGAAAATGTTCGGTTTAATTCAAGTGGACATCACTACACCACCTCACCTACGAGAATACTTCCAAGAGATGACTCCCGCTTTTAAGAACGTAAACGTTTCGAAATCCAACATAGGAACTTACAGTTCAGACTTTGCGAAGGAAGAAAAGTTGTTGAACACACCTCAGAGAAGTCTGATAGGGAGTTATCACAGAAAAAATATTCTCTTGGGAACGTCACTTCTTCAGTGGTATTTGGATCACGGTTTGATAGTCACCCAACAGCTGTTTGTAGAATACCTTCCTAGACGACCCTTTGCTGGTTTCGCAGACAAAGTAACCGCAGCGCGAAGACGTGGCAACGTGAACCCGAACGAGAAAATTCTGTAAGACTGTTACAAGCTAATGGGAAATGCCACGTACGGTAAAACAATTTGCAACAAAGAAAAACACACCACCGTGAAATACACTAACGGTCGAAAGTTCGAATTATTGACCAATTCGTGGCATTTCAAAAAGGGGGCCGAGTTGACCTCAGATCTCTTTGAAGTCGAACTGCAACCAAAATTGGTCAAGAACAACCTCGGTGTACCAGTACGCTAAGTTGAAAATGTTAGAGTTCACGTTCACGATCTGAGAACTTCGGGGCTTTTGAAATCTGAGTGGGAAGGTGACGGGATTCTAAGTCTCAACCCTAAGACTTACATTTGCTACGATAAAGACTCGACAGGTGAAAGAAAATGTAAAAAATGGAGTGCAAAAGGTATACAGAAAAAACAAAACCTTAAAGAACCGAAAGACTTCTTGGATGTTCTTTCCAACCAAAAATCTATCCTTACTGTTAATAGAAATTTCAAAGTAGTATTAAACAAAATGGTCACTTACACAATAGAGAAAACTGGAGTGCGATACTTATATTATAAGCGTCGCATGCATTCTGACGGAGTGACAATGAGTCCTTTAGAGTTACGGAAAAAAAAGAGGTGTATCGGTGTTGGAAGCGTCGCGTACTTGTATGGTTGGTTTGTTGCTCGCTTGTTTGCTTGCTTGCTTGCTTGCGAGCCTGCGATCTCTATTTTTTCCACTTGGAAATTAATAGGTGTGTGTTGTTATTGTTATTGTTCTTTAAGACGATTTGATTCATGAGTGTCTGTTTTCAAAGAGTGTTTAGTATAGTGTAACAGGTTAGCTATGCATCTAAACTGTTATCATGGTAATTCTATTATATGTTGTTATGATGTAAAACAACACGATCTTATTGTATACGTAACTGGTTTATTCACTTAACGAGTGTCGTCGGTCTGTTACATATACCGACTCTCTCTAGTTCGGTTGTATACGGTAGTGTACCAGTAGTATATAATGTATCGGAACGGGACTATGCTTAAGTACTGTTTATTACTCAATCGATATGCAGCCAATCAGAGGCCTCCATTTGGTCACGTGACCCATTGCCATGGTAACGTGACCTACTTAGGACTCTCAGCCAATCAGAAGCCAGCATTCTGGGTGACCTACTTACTTCACACTTCTGACGGCCTCTCTCCAATAGACATTGCACGACTTGGGATAAATCCAACACTATTTCGGCAAGGCAGAGAATCTTTGCTTCCATGAAACGTCCGCCATCGCAACAACCCGTTTTTTCTGTCACAACATCATCATCGATAGCTTCTGACTCACTGTCCGGTCGTTCAGCTTTGGGATTTTGCTCATGCGCATGACGCACTTCTTGGGGTTTCTTGTTCGACATGCTTCAATTAGGAAATGAACGCAATGAGGTCCACAGGTGTCAGCAGAAGTGTCTTGTAGTTGAACGCGGTTTCTTTGCCACTTGAACGGAGCAGAGCATTCCACGAAAGACAAGAACTCCGCACTCAGCGGCGGTAAGCCGAAGGAATCAAAGTAGTACACTTCACCCGTGCTCGACACGTAAAACGCTACCCAATGCTGACCTGGTAAATGTTGCGGATCTGTGTTGCTCACGAAACAAGTGTCTTTGATAGGGTGCGTCGGAATAGTGTCACAAGAGAAAACACCTAGGAAACGATGTTTTGTGTGAACGTTTTCCTTCAACACTCTACTTATTTCAAGCATATTCATACGATACGCTAAGTACTGCTGTCTTGTCTTCAGTTCATGTGGTAGTCGGTGATGGGGTGTCGATCTCTGGTCAGCTCGACGACGTTGTCGTACACCAAGTAGAGTAGCACCGTTGTTGTCGCTTGTAGCGCCGAGCGGAAACTGACTTCCACCCTCAGCTGACCCGCTCTTATAAGGTTCACGCGACACCCGTCGTGCGATCTGTCTGGGGTTAAATCGAGGGGGAACACCGTGTAACCGTTCAGGAATTGCTCGTATGAAATACCACAGGAGCGCGCGCCCTCGTACATCCCCGTTTCCGTGTGTAGCGCAAAGTACTCTCTCATGGCCGCTTTGGTTTTAAAGTCGGGCACGTAAGCGTCGTTCGGCACTTTCTGATCGTTCACTATCACTTGAAGCTAGCTGATGTCGTAATGCTTCATCTCGAACGGGTTCTTGTTGTAGCTACCGTTGAAGGCGTCGTGGTACAGGAAGCAAATCATCATTGACTTGGGAAGCTGGCCTGTGTTGGAGTGCATGTAGCTGTGATCTCTGTTACCTTGAGGGATGGCGTATGTCGTCACCTCCACTCTGTTCACCGGGTACTCGGAGGGGCCGTGTTCTATCACTGCTCTTTCGTGCGGTTCCGCTACAGCGTCCGCCACCAACACACGTCGCACGTAGAGCTTTGCTTTGTAGATCTTCAATTTGTAGCCTGCGTCAGGGGCGCACATCAGATAGAAAGAGGGCGCTGCCTGTTTCAGAGTGAGATTGATTTCTGTCTCTCCAACGATGAGCTTCGGTTGATGAGCCAGGTCAAAGTGCAGTCGCGCCATCAGCGAAAAGCGCTGGTTGGAGATTAGCTTCCTGCTCGCACCGTACCCCGCATTCGCGTTAGTCAATGTGTCAAACTGACCAGGCGTATCTTCATGCCACCCCTGGGCGCTCATGACGCCGCACTTCACGTCTTAGTTGTAGTTGAGTAACCCTTCCAAGTAAGCTCGGTAAGGGTAGGTCTCGGTGTTGCCAGACACTTTGAAACCGCCGATGGAGACTTGGACGTCTTTGAAGAGCGAGTGAGCCAAGTTGTTCACCGGAGCTACGGCCTCGGTGTCCTCTAGCGCCGCTCCGTTCGCTTTCAGCACTTGACATTCCAGATGAAGGTAATTCTCGTTCAGGTCTGTGTACTCTTGCGACTTGTTGATGGTGAAATTTATGTTACCTCCATCCTCTAAAGAGTTTTTTGTTTCTATCCCGAGGAAAGACGACTTTAAGATAGTAGTCTGAGTCGGCGCTACGGTGTGCAGGTCGAGCTCAGAGAGCGCGCACTTGTTACTGCTCTCGTGTACGTAAGCCATTGTGTTCTCTCTTCGAGCGGACGACAGACTGACGCCGGCCGCCTCCAGTCTTTTTATTTATACCTAAGCGCCTAGGCGCTTACCGGTCGAATACATCCCCTCTACGTCTCTTGCAAAAGCCACCGCCCGTCTGAGGAGAACGCCGGCGACGTTTCGACCCTTTCTTAGACGCGACAGTTGTCTTTCCTCCTGAGAACGCCGTACTCGCCAGTCTCCTCAGAGCGCCTGCGCCTCGGTCTTTCACGCTGCTCTTTAAAGTCCGACCCGCCAGCACATCTTTAGCTACACCCACACCGGCGCGGAGCAGCGTTTTTCCCACTGACTTCAATAGCGGGGTACCCGAGCGCATCAGATTTTGGAAACATCACAATTCCTAATCAGCACCCTTTTTACATCAGATTTAGCTGTGTTATTAACATTTCTATGCCCAAGAATGTCCTGGTTATGATGCTACATATCTGTAAAACCTGTGTTGCTAAGCAAATAGATACTTAGAACTGCTGTTGCTAAGCAACCACTCAACCTATCAACAAAGTCAATAATGTAAATAGATTACTAGGGCTCAATTTAGGGTGAATTAGTAGGATTCTATTATGTCCAGAGGCAATTTTCGAACTATAGGGGAAGGGTTTTGGATATGGTGGCCATCTTGGATTTTGACCTGGCAGCCATCTTGGATTTTGGAAACATCAAATTTCTTAATCAGCACCCTTTTTACACCATATTTAGTTGTGTTGGTAAATTTCTACCCCCAAAAATGTCCTTACCATGATGGTACTTCGGTGTACAGATCTGAAATATAGCAATTCAATGGTATTTTTTCATCCGATACAAAAACAGCTCTTAAAAAAAAAGCCAAGCCTAGGACACATCAGGACTTTTGGTAGGTTGAATCTAACATATAGACTTGCCAATCCTGCAAAAGTCAGCTGTCAGGTATTCTATTCTATTTCAAAACCTAATATTACTGTACTAGTTAACGACTGCTTCAGAACTGGCTTAGGTGTGGAAGTGTTGCTACTGGGCGCACTCAACACTTGCGACCCAACTAACCTATCAGAGTGCTCACCAAAAGGATTACCAAAGCCAAATAATTGAGCTGTTTGTTAATGCAAGAGCATTGCAAATCTAACCAATCCAGGTCAGCGTTTTACTTCCGTCATTGGGCGTCCAACCTTGCAATCTCCTCCTTTCTTTCCTGCTCTTCCTGAGCATCATGTTGCTTCTTAGCATGATGATTCCTTTTCTCATCTGATTTTTGAACTTCAGGGACCACAACGGAGCATGTGCCTGTGATCCTGAAGGGTTAAACAACAAAATTAATAACGCATTCAGTGAGAGACGTGAGGTTTGTCCCATCGCACCTTTAGCCTTAGAGACTGTGGGTGTGTTTGCGTAAGGTGGCACAACCAGTCCCGAACTAGGTTAAGGAGTTCTCAACTGACACGGGGGAACTTCCTGTACTCGGGCAACCTTCACCGATTCTGAACCCAACTGGTTTGGGGCCCTTCTAACCCCTGCGAAGGCATCCGAACCACCAACCTCCCGAACAGGAGATCTCTACCACCTTCCGCCATGATAGTTATGGTTATGCATATCAAAAACAGGAATGATGTATTCACAATCACAAGCACTGGTCGCAGCACCAATGTAGTCGATTGAGATATCAACAAACCCGGTTCTGCTTTGGTTTTTCAACAACAAGTCTCTTTATTTACTTTAGCCTGCTTACAAAGAGTGGTTCGGATCTGAAGGATCGAACAAGGTGACATACACAGAGAGTGGTTCGATATCAGTTAGGACAATCTTGGGAGTCAGGTACTCGAGAAAGGGGGTGGTTTGGGACTGGTTCAAGACTAGTGTGGGAGCGCCACTCAGCAGAGGCGTAGGAAGCAAATCTTCATTGGGGGGACCCAAGGGGGGCCCGCTCCACCCAACTTAAAGTATCGCTTTTTATGCATGACGTATCATATACATCCTTATACTAGATTGTATGGAAAGGTAGTATTTGAGCCCCCTTTAGGTCTGATTTGGGGGCCAGGTCCCTGTGCCACCACTTATCCCCATGCAGGAGAGTTAAGGATTGAAAATTGTGTGTATTATATTACAGGTCTTGACAAATTTTAGGGGGCCCATACATATTTAGGTCCCCCTCCTCAGTGATTGGGCCCCTCTGGCCCCCCCTTTTCCTATGCCACTGCTCAGTTTGGTCGAGCCAGGAGCAAACGTCGCGATGGATCAGGATCGGGACCAGGTCTCAGAGGGATAGGTTGGTCAGAGGCCACCATGTGGGGCAGTAGTGGGGCATAACCCAGGTAGGGATGAGGGGTACGGGGAACGTAAAGCATTGATGTCCAAGCCAGGCTTGGACCAAAGACAGGACCCTGATCAGGTGAAGCGGGCCTTTTTTTTTTTAAGTGTTTTTATTAAGGTATAAAGTTATTATGTAAATACATAATCTGCCACTGGGCTCGGCAATGCCGTTATGCTGCCCAGGCCTTTTTTTGGTTATTATCATTCCTATCTAGCTAACATGTAATGGTGTCTCTAATAAATTATATTAGACAGAAGTAATAAAGAACCCATAATTAGTATGATCATGTTATCATTTTGATAAGGGATGGGATGAGGATGAGTTATTTACACAGTTCACTTAATATAAAGTTACAGGTATCTTCACAAGAGTCACGAATACAAGATCATATCGTGCATACAGGTTGATGGCTTAATAGAACATCCAGTGCTATGAAATACAATAATATGCCAATGTAGGGTTTACAATGTATTTTATCGTTACCTCAGAATATAATGTAATATATTATATGAAACATACATTGCCTTATATAGTAGGGACAATCCGGGACATTTACCATTACAGGTATATTAGCCTACAGGGGAGTTTCTTCCAGCAAGGGCAAATCTCCCCTTACTTAGTGCAGCCTCCAGGTCGGCCTCCTGCCCTTATCTCTGTATAGATAAGGGCCGCCGGGAGAGATAAGGGCCGCCGCCGGTCCGCCCCACCAAGGGGGAATCTCCCAGTGCAGTATCTTATACAGGTGTGATGGTATGGGAGGGGTAAGGGGGGAGGGGGTTCCACATATAAATGTACCTTATTTCGGCTATATTCTGTCATTCAAATCAATATATTTCACGAAATACAAAACCGAAATACAAGCCCATTCACATATACCAAGATAAACACATTGTCTACCTGCACATGGGTTAATCAATTTCAGCAAATAATGTTTAGACATCAGCAAATTTGATTTACTGAATTACATTTATATTAACCCGAAATCAAGGGGAGAAACCCCCTCATTCTCTTTTTTCCCTGCACGGTATGAATGCCAGGATTTACCCAGCCTGAACTAAAGCCTAGGGGGGCTCTGTCTCTTTAGAAAATAGAGCTATCAATTTTCTAACAATACCTACCCCCCCCCCCCCCCGAAATCAACTATAGGGAATCTTGTGGTGATATTTATTTTTCTGTATTTCTAATGGTTGCCGAGAATAATGAGTCTTCTAAGCTCATACCCAAATCTTTTTGACTGTTTTCCGGATTGCCTCTCCTTGGTTCAGGAGTAGAACTACTATGGTGTGGACCATAGTGTTTTTCCAACACGGCAACCACTCCAGATCTGGTTTTGAATGTGATTGGTTCCCCAATCCACCTGAAGCCTGTTCAGCTAGTTTACCACCGACTGTGCTATCCAACTATGTTTCTTTCCAGCCCGAACTGGTCAGGGCACCAATGTAGGGGTCGTGAAAGTATGAAACAAACACATGTGCCAAATTCGGTTTGAATTCAACAGGCTTGCTTTTATTCAGGTATTTATTTGAACAGGTGCTCGTTTCATTGAACAGCTGTGAACTAGCTCTATGTACAAACACAGCCCCTACACTTTTGTTGACTGTAACTCTTTTAGAAGCTCATCAACTTCAATATCCTATATATATTCACCTATTTCCTCCTCATCAGTAGTAATGCTACTCAAGGTAACCCTTCATGATACACACTGTTATAGGTCCAAGGACTCTAATGACTCAAATTAGATCCTATTTTTGAGAATAACCTATTAATGAAAGTTGATGTCTGGGATTTGGGAATATTTTCCTCATACTAATTGTACATAACTTACAGCATTTTTCTTACCCGGCAATAACTTTTCAATTCGTCTCCAAAATTGTACTGGGTCATTATTCCATGTTTGCAAAGTCTGTACATTGCTTATTTACTAGAAGCGGGTAATAACTTCCCACATCCATCACACTTTATAAGTAGGTCATGCTATATAATAAAAATGATTTGGATAAAAACATGGAATAAGAAGGGAATTCCCTACTAGTGTAACGGACTCAACTTCGTTCCCTTTAATATTGTTTATAGAGTATTAAGAAAGAACAAGGTCGACAACAGTTCGAGTAAAGTGTACAGGTTGCAATAGATTAGTTTTATTTAGACAAAACCTATGACAGGCAGAGCTAAGGCACGAACTCCCTATAGAGTTTGGAGCTGGTCAGTGGGCTTCGGAGCCGCTGGATGAATATGGAGCTAGAAAGAGTTCAAGTACTCCAACTAACCGACGAGTCCTCCTGGGCATCGGCTTATATAGGAGACCAGCCTGCGTGCGCAGACCAGCAACCTATAGCGACCTCTGTCCATACCCAAAGACCGGAGCAGGTGCTGCCACCTGCCGCCGGGCTGAAGGGTTCGGACAGAGTTCGCAGCACGACACCCAGCAGAACCCGCCAGGAGCTTACCCCAATAACCAAGCCCCTACACTAGGAAGGACGTGAGCACGTCCACCCCTCGGAAGGACCTTGACGTCCTTCCTTGCTTTAGAATTTGCATCAGTTGAGATAGTCAGCCCAGAGCCAATTAGCATCATCACTAGCATAATAAATATCCCAATTCTGATCTACAAACTGCTTCATCAGCAAATCTGCGTCAAGGTTTTCATTACACGGCCAATAACTTTTTTGTTTATCATACTTGTGACTTTGAACTGACATTAACTGACCTAAGAGTCACCTGATGAATTTGCAATACAGCATAACTAGCTTGCACTCGGCCACGTCTGTATTACTACCTACTATGGTGTACAATAGGGTGCTAAACATTCAGTGTCTTTAGATTAAGGCTAAAGACTTAAGTATGTATAAGTGAGCAGCTATTGTACAAGAAATAGTGGGTGGATGGTAGTAGATTTAGGATGCTGTCAACTGGTCTGCCAAGTGCAATATCGCTGAATTTCCCATAATTGTATGTTTTTTTCTGCTTTAAACTAATTGAAGTGCACTTTACCAAGAAATCACAACAAATAACAGTTGTTATTTGACATGGAAACAATCCTAATTTAATAGTCCCTTTCTTGGTGCCACAGAAGTAGTATAATATGTATCGGAACGGGACTATGCTTAAGTACTGTTTATTACTCAATCGAGATGCAGCCAATCAGAGGCCTCCATTTGGTCACGTGACCGGAAGTGACCTACTTAGGGGATTAGTGGTGACATCACGTGACCTACTTAGCCAATCAGAGGCCGCCATTTGGTCACGTGACCGGAAGTGACGTCATATGACCTACTTATGGACCGGAAGTGACGTCATATGACCTACTTAGGGGACCGGAAGTGACGTCATATGACCTAATTTAGGATCACGTGACCGGAAGTGACCTGATGAGTCACGTGACCGGAAGTGACGTCACATGACCTAATGGACAACCGGAAGTGATGTCATGTGACCTCATTGAGGATCACGTGACCGGAAGTGACCTGATTGATCACGTGACCGGAAGTGACGTCACGCGACTTAATGAAGAGATTAGCGTCTTTAAGGGGTCACGCGCTTTAAAATGTTAGATTTTTTTTTTTTGGAGGAGGCGAGTCTCTTATTATTTTTGTAAACCAATAAAAAACACAACAATATAAGTTTGTTTTTTCATTTTATTTTTTATTAGCGACTGGAAGTGACGTATTGAACTAGGTAGAAGTGTTCTTTAGAGTGTATAAGGGGGGAGGGGGAGGGGAGGGGGGGGAGGGGGGCCCTTTAAGATGCATGGCGAGGGGGGCACTTTTAGGATGCATGGGGTGGGTGGGGGGAGGGGGGAGGGGGGCACTATAGGGGGGGCACTCTAAGGGGAGTTTGTCTCTTTTAAGAAAAAAAGAAAGAAAAGATTTTTTTTTATTTTAATCAAGAGACACACTTCTTCCTCTTGAGAGGAAGAAGTGTGTCTCTTAATTTTTTTGTTTAGGAAGTGATGGTCTTTAGGATCACGTGACCGGAAGTGACCTGATTAGTCACGTGACTAGAAGTGACGTCACATGCCCTAATTAAGAGATCAGCAGCGACCGGAGGAAGTGACACTTTAAGAGGACACGCGACTTAATTGTTATAATAATATTTTTTTTTTACTTACTAATAAAAGAAGACGTATGAAAATAAAACACAACAATTCACACGTCCGTTGTTCTCGTCGTTGTTTCTTGCTTGATATAGTCAAGTAACATCGTGATGCCGAGGTCAAACTTTCCCATGTCCTCAGTCAACACTCGAAGGAGTTCAAAAGGTGTACTGCCGGCACTGTCAGCTTCAGCTTGCCACATTTTCAACACTTGGAAGGCCCACTCAGCGGGACTCCTCCGCATTCGCATTCTTCAGCGATCTTATCTAACTTCTCAGGCGACATTTTTAAATGACCCCCCACCTCTTTCCACCTGCTACCTAGGCGTCTGCCAAGGGCGCCCAAGTGCTTATGCATCGCATGCGAGTCTGGGTTCTCGAAATCCAACCCCTGCCTGCGGAGAAGGGTCATCCACTGAGCCAACAGTTCCACTCGTCTAATGCGGGTGAAGACGCGGCCGAGCTCTCCCCATCTATGACGATGCTGGGTTTCACCCCACCAAGCTCGGAACATCGCCGTACACAGCTCCTCTGGTGTCTTGACACTGCGCTCTACTAGAGCATCCATACGGGCGGCGGTAACTTTTAAGCTACTGCCCAACACTCTCCAAGAGCCGCTCAACTCTTTACCTAGTTGACGAAGCAAGGCTTCGCTATATGCTAAGCGCTGCTGTCCTACCTCTCTACTCTCCCCATCGGCCTGCACCGCGCGTCTCACGTCGTGAAGCCGCATTAATTTTTCAGGTGGACAAGGGGGTGAAGGCGAGATTGAAAGTGGAATAGCTTGAGCCATCTAGTCTCGTCTTGGCGGCTGTGGCTGTGGCGGCGGCGGCGGCGGCTGTGGCTGTGGCGGCACACGACTCTACTCACAGACAGACACACTCGTCTTAGGGGGTCCTGCTTCACGCCACACGCCTCCTGTAGTTTTTTTGTATACACACTCTAAGCTCATGACCGCTTAATCCTTTATACAGCTAATGCGCGTTGAATTAGCACAGTCGGTACACCGCCCGCTCATGTCAGTCGATCTCTCAAAAAGGGGGGAAAGGGATCCAGCTGAAAACGTCATGCATTATGTCTTTTGTTTCTCTTTGTGAATGGCCGCCGGTCAGCCGGCGGCAGCAACCGCTTAATCCTTTATACAGCTAATGCGCGTTGAATTGCTGAACAGGGCAGTAAGTAGCTTAGCTCATGTCAGTCGATCTCTCAAAAGGGGGGAAAGGGATCCAGCTGAAAACGTCATGCATTATGTCTTTTGTTTCTCTTTGTGAATGGCCGCCGGTCAGCCAGCGGCAGCTGAACAGGGCAGTAAGTAGCTTAGCTCTAGAAGCAAGAAGGCGTATATAAGGGGGCTGGAAACACCCATTCACTCATTCAGTCTTTTGCTGCTCTCTACAGTCACCACCATGAGCAAAAGACAACAACTAGTGCCGTCCAAGGATCTAAGCAAGTTCAAGAACAAGAAGAGTACGCGGAACAGCGCTCGTTTAGCGTCAGCGTCTCCTCTTGCTACTGAAGATGAGACTACCGCCGCAACCGCTTGGTCTTATCACCCTCCCGCTGTAGCGAGCGCTCGCAGCAGTAGTAGTAGTGGTAGTAGTAGTAGCGGTAGTAGTAGTAGTAGTAGTAGTAGTAGTAGTGGTAGTAGTAGCGGTACTACTGGTAGTAGTCGGTACACCGCCCGCTACACCGTAGAAGTGTTCTTTAGAGTGTATAAGGGGGGAGGGGGAGGGGAGGGGGGGGAGGGGGAGGGGAGGGGGGGGAGGGGGGCCCTTTAAGATGCATGGCGAGGGGGGCACTTTTAGGATGCATGGGGTGGGTGGGGGGAGGGGGGAGGGGGGCACTATAGGGGGGGCACTCTAAGGGGAGTTTGTCTCTTTTAAGAAAAAAAGAAAGAAAAGATTTTTTTTTATTTTAATCAAGAGACACACTTCTTCCTCTTGAGAGGAAGAAGTGTGTCTCTTAATTTTTTTGTTTAGGAAGTGATGGTCTTTAGGATCACGTGACCGGAAGTGACCTGATTAGTCACGTGACTAGAAGTGACGTCACATGCCCTAATTAAGAGATCAGCAGCGACCGGAGGAAGTGACACTTTAAGAGGACACGCGACTTAATTGTTATAATAATAATTTTTTTTTACTTACTAATAAAAGAAGACGTATGAAAATAAAACACAACAATTCACACGTCCGTTGTTCTCGTCGTTGTTTCTTGCTTGATATAGTCAAGTAACATCGTGATGCCGAGGTCAAACTTTCCCATGTCCTCAGTCAACACTCGAAGGAGTTCAAAAGGTGTACTGCCGGCACTGTCAGCTTCAGCTTGCCACATTTTCAACACTTGGAAGGCCCACTCAGCGGGACTCCTCCGCATTCGCATTCTTCAGCGATCTTATCTAACTTCTCAGGCGACATTTTTAAATGACCCCCCACCTCTTTCCACCTGCTACCTAGGCGTCTGCCAAGGGCGCCCAAGTGCTTATGCATCGCATGCGAGTCTGGGTTCTCGAAATCCAACCCCTGCCTGCGGAGAAGGGTCATCCACTGAGCCAACAGTTCCACTCGTCTAATGCGGGTGAAGACGCGGCCGAGCTCTCCCCATCTATGACGATGCTGGGTTTCACCCCACCAAGCTCGGAACATCGCCGTACACAGCTCCTCTGGTGTCTTGACACTGCGCTCTACTAGAGCATCCATACGGGCGGCGGTAACTTTTAAGCTACTGCCCAACACTCTCCAAGAGCCGCTCAACTCTTTACCTAGTTGACGAAGCAAGGCTTCGCTATATGCTAAGCGCTGCTGTCCTACCTCTCTACTCTCCCCATCGGCCTGCACCGCGCGTCTCACGTCGTGAAGCCGCATTAATTTTTCAGGTGGACAAGGGGGTGAAGGCGAGATTGAAAGTGGAATAGCTTGAGCCATCTAGTCTCGTCTTGGCGGCTGTGGCTGTGGCGGCGGCGGCGGCGGCTGTGGCTGTGGCGGCACACGACTCTACTCACAGACAGACACACTCGTCTTAGGGGGTCCTGCTTCACGCCACACGCCTCCTGTAGTTTTTTTGTATACACACTCTAAGCTCATGACCGCTTAATCCTTTATACAGCTAATGCGCGTTGAATTAGCACAGTCGGTACACCGCCCGCTCATGTCAGTCGATCTCTCAAAAAGGGGGGAAAGGGATCCAGCTGAAAACGTCATGCATTATGTCTTTTGTTTCTCTTTGTGAATGGCCGCCGGTCAGCCGGCGGCAGCAACCGCTTAATCCTTTATACAGCTAATGCGCGTTGAATTGCTGAACAGGGCAGTAAGTAGCTTAGCTCATGTCAGTCGATCTCTCAAAAGGGGGGAAAGGGATCCAGCTGAAAACGTCATGCATTATGTCTTTTGTTTCTCTTTGTGAATGGCCGCCGGTCAGCCAGCGGCAGCTGAACAGGGCAGTAAGTAGCTTAGCTCTAGAAGCAAGAAGGCGTATATAAGGGGGCTGGAAACACCCATTCACTCATTCAGTCTTTTGCTGCTCTCTACAGTCACCACCATGAGCAAAAGACAACAACTAGTGCCGTCCAAGGATCTAAGCAAGTTCAAGAACAAGAAGAGTACGCGGAACAGCGCTCGTTTAGCGTCAGCGTCTCCTCTTGCTACTGAAGATGAGACTACCGCCGCAACCGCTTGGTCTTATCACCCTCCCGCTGTAGCGAGCGCTCGCAGCAGTAGTAGTAGTGGTAGTAGTAGTAGCGGTAGTAGTAGTAGTAGTAGTAGTAGTAGTAGTGGTAGTAGTAGCGGTACTACTGGTAGTAGTCGGTACACCGCCCGCTACACCGTAGAAGTGTTCTTTAGAGTGTATAAGGGGGGAGGGGGAGGGGAGGGGGGGGAGGGGGAGGGGAGGGGGGGGAGGGGGGCCCTTTAAGATGCATGGCGAGGGGGGCACTTTTAGGATGCATGGGGTGGGTGGGGGGAGGGGGGAGGGGGGCACTATAGGGGGGGCACTCTAAGGGGAGTTTGTCTCTTTTAAGAAAAAAAGAAAGAAAAGATTTTTTTTTATTTTAATCAAGAGACACACTTCTTCCTCTTGAGAGGAAGAAGTGTGTCTCTTAATTTTTTTGTTTAGGAAGTGATGGTCTTTAGGATCACGTGACCGGAAGTGACCTGATTAGTCACGTGACTAGAAGTGACGTCACATGCCCTAATTAAGAGATCAGCAGCGACCGGAGGAAGTGACACTTTAAGAGGACACGCGACTTAATTGTTATAATAATAATTTTTTTTTACTTACTAATAAAAGAAGACGTATGAAAATAAAACACAACAATTCACACGTCCGTTGTTCTCGTCGTTGTTTCTTGCTTGATATAGTCAAGTAACATCGTGATGCCGAGGTCAAACTTTCCCATGTCCTCAGTCAACACTCGAAGGAGTTCAAAAGGTGTACTGCCGGCACTGTCAGCTTCAGCTTGCCACATTTTCAACACTTGGAAGGCCCACTCAGCGGGACTCCTCCGCATTCGCATTCTTCAGCGATCTTATCTAACTTCTCAGGCGACATTTTTAAATGACCCCCCACCTCTTTCCACCTGCTACCTAGGCGTCTGCCAAGGGCGCCCAAGTGCTTATGCATCGCATGCGAGTCTGGGTTCTCGAAATCCAACCCCTGCCTGCGGAGAAGGGTCATCCACTGAGCCAACAGTTCCACTCGTCTAATGCGGGTGAAGACGCGGCCGAGCTCTCCCCATCTATGACGATGCTGGGTTTCACCCCACCAAGCTCGGAACATCGCCGTACACAGCTCCTCTGGTGTCTTGACACTGCGCTCTACTAGAGCATCCATACGGGCGGCGGTAACTTTTAAGCTACTGCCCAACACTCTCCAAGAGCCGCTCAACTCTTTACCTAGTTGACGAAGCAAGGCTTCGCTATATGCTAAGCGCTGCTGTCCTACCTCTCTACTCTCCCCATCGGCCTGCACCGCGCGTCTCACGTCGTGAAGCCGCATTAATTTTTCAGGTGGACAAGGGGGTGAAGGCGAGATTGAAAGTGGAATAGCTTGAGCCATCTAGTCTCGTCTTGGCGGCTGTGGCTGTGGCGGCGGCGGCGGCGGCTGTGGCTGTGGCGGCACACGACTCTACTCACAGACAGACACACTCGTCTTAGGGGGTCCTGCTTCACGCCACACGCCTCCTGTAGTTTTTTTGTATACACACTCTAAGCTCATGACCGCTTAATCCTTTATACAGCTAATGCGCGTTGAATTAGCACAGTCGGTACACCGCCCGCTCATGTCAGTCGATCTCTCAAAAAGGGGGGAAAGGGATCCAGCTGAAAACGTCATGCATTATGTCTTTTGTTTCTCTTTGTGAATGGCCGCCGGTCAGCCGGCGGCAGCAACCGCTTAATCCTTTATACAGCTAATGCGCGTTGAATTGCTGAACAGGGCAGTAAGTAGCTTAGCTCATGTCAGTCGATCTCTCAAAAGGGGGGAAAGGGATCCAGCTGAAAACGTCATGCATTATGTCTTTTGTTTCTCTTTGTGAATGGCCGCCGGTCAGCCAGCGGCAGCTGAACAGGGCAGTAAGTAGCTTAGCTCTAGAAGCAAGAAGGCGTATATAAGGGGGCTGGAAACACCCATTCACTCATTCAGTCTTTTGCTGCTCTCTACAGTCACCACCATGAGCAAAAGACAACAACTAGTGCCGTCCAAGGATCTAAGCAAGTTCAAGAACAAGAAGAGTACGCGGAACAGCGCTCGTTTAGCGTCAGCGTCTCCTCTTGCTACTGAAGATGAGACTACCGCCGCAACCGCTTGGTCTTATCACCCTCCCGCTGTAGCGAGCGCTCGCAGCAGTAGTAGTAGTGGTAGTAGTAGTAGCGGTAGTAGTAGTAGTAGTAGTAGTAGTAGTAGTGATAGTAGTAGCGGTACTACTGGTAGTAGTCGTCGTGGTAGCGACGTTGTTACACCCGCGACGGTTGTTGCTGCTAAGCGCGCTGCCGCTGCTACTGCTGCGCCTGCTGCTGCTGCTGCTGCTCGTGCTGCTGCTGCTGGTGCTGGTGCTCCTCGTGCTGCTGGTGCTGCTGCTGCTGCTGCTGCGCCTGCTACTGCTGCGCCTGCTACTGCTGCTGCTGCTGAGGCTGCTGCGCCTGCTACTGCTGCGCCTGCTGCTGCTGCTGCTGCTGCACCTCTTGCTGCGACTGCCGCTACTACTACTGACGACAACTCTCCTGGCACAGCGCAGTACTGGCAACCGGGTTTTTACCTCCCCACTACTGTTGCTGATTTTGATGAACCGCAGCACGTTGCACAGCACCTCTCCACCACTACATCAACAGACGCCATCGACGCCGCTCGCGCTGAGACTTACAGCTATTCGGACACTCAGCCCCAGCAGCGCGTAGTAGACATATATGCCCTAAAGCAAGAAGAAAAGGAGGAGGAGGAGGAGCAGCAACAGGGTGAGACAGAGAACGACGCTGACGACGAGGCGTACGACGAACCCTAAGGGCTACGGGTGGACGGTACGTTTTTTCGGCTCCCCTTTTCCACTACTTTCGACCTCACTTCCACTGGTAGCGCGTCCGGTCCGTGGCGACTGCCCTCACCACCACCTTACGAGGGCGGCGGCGCCTGATCTTCTACCGCTACACTCAGCACCGACGGCGTGTGGCTGCCCTGTTCCAACGAGTCGTCGGATACCAGCGCAGACGCTGCTCCTGTTATTGGTTCTGCTGCTGATTCAGCTCACGCTGATGGTGTTACTCTTCTTGCGGGTCTGAAACGTTCTAAGGCGGGTTCCAGAACAACAAGGCCTACTAAGAAGAGAAAAATACAAGAAAAAGAAGAAGATGGACGAGAAGAAGCAGAGAAAACCCGTCCTCTCGGGTTAGAGTTCTGCTTAGACGGGACTTTGACGCTGGAGATCTGGGAGGACGAGGCTAGACTGTCTAGGAGGCCGCGCTACACAAAAGACGGCCGGTGAAAGAGGCGTCTCTGACCAGAGGCAAGCGAGTGCACTTCACCGGTGTCGCGCTGCGCGAGCTAATAGCGCGCATCGCCGAGATCCGCGCAGTGGTGCGCATACGCGACACAGCGTCCACGCAAGGAAGACCTAATCACACCCCCTGGTTCACAGTGCTGGATGAGGAGGGCGAAGTGTACGCAGCTGTGAGCTACTACAGCGGTAAGAACCTCATCCATGTGCGCAAGTACGAAGGTCCTGACAAAAAACCCACACAGCAGGGGGTGACGCTGTCCGCCAGAGCGCTCAAAGAGTTGGATGACAAAACAGAGATTATTCTCAAATTTCTCGGTATAGATTTGGAATGAGAGACGCTCAACGCTCACGCGCGCACACACACAGTGTTTGACATACGCTGTATGAGACAGACAGACGGATACACAGACAGACAGATAGTTAGATAGATAGACAGATAGATAGATAGATAGATAGATAGATAGATAGATAGATAGATAGATAGATTGATAGATAGATAGATAGACGGATAAGTAGTTGGAAAAAAAAACTCAAATTTTATTTTTTTTAATAATTGGTTACTAAGTGAAAAAACAAAAAACAAAAAAACATGACGCAGTACGTCTGCGAAAAGTGTTTCAAAATTTTTAAAAGACCGTACAATCACGACAGACACGTAGAAAAATGTAGAGTAATACCTAAGTTTTGCCCTCTATGCGGCGAAGGCGATTGCCGAAAGATCACCTGTCGACGCGAATCTCTGGACGGGGTGACTATCCCTCCGCGCATATGTGCTGTACCGAACGGTGAGGAAACGTTCACGGCGAATTGGCCTGCAATACGAACGGGTGTCAGGATGCAAGGGACTTGCGTGAGTGTAACAAACTTCAGACTACCAACCGGCGAGTTGAGTGACGCTGTAGATACTATGCGTCGCATTCACTTCACGCAAAGATTCAGATACAAAGTGGGTTTCTCGGTAGGCTTGCTCTTACAACACAGAGAAGACAAGAGCAAACTGTGCTACTTTCACGCCTCCCAGAACAACGCAACTCTCATACAACCGCTCCCTACTATAACTAATTCAGAAACTTTGGAAGAGCTCCTCTCAAAGATGGAAAACACCGTCGCTTGCGAGGAAGTACGGAAACTTTGCGACTCTGACACCAAGTGGCACATTCTTTTTCCTACCAATTTAAACATTTGCGTTTACATGGGACCGGGGGAATTTCCCATAGGCGGTAGGATCACTCAGGCCGGTCGAGTTGGAAAGAGAAGCGGTGTGTTAGATTTTCCCAACAAGGACAACCTCTGCGTCTTCCGCTGCATTTCCTTTCACTTATACAACACCAGCAAGCACGCTTCAGATTTGTTACGTCAGTTCTGTCCCGCTGCCACACCTGAAACCTTTCCGGGTTTGAACATCCGCGACTTACCCGCGTTAGAGAACTTGTTTTGACATACAAATAGCGGTTTACACCGCGTCGCGTCAGGTGCCGGGGCGGAAGTTGAGAAGACGCGTTACTCTGATCAGACCGCCTTCCAGAACTCTGGCCGCCCGAGGTAAAGTCAACCTACACCTGACGGCGAAAGGCGGTTTGCACGTCTCTCTGGTCACGGACTTCAACGCGTACGGGGGCATATACGAATGTTGCAAGTGTAAGGCGGCGTTCACCACCGAGTTCTTGCTGAAGAGACACAGGAACCAGCTTTCCTCTTGCCGACAAGTCAAGTTGCGCTACGTAGGTGGCATCTACCAAAATTCGAGAACGATTTTCGAAGCGCTAGCAGACTTCTCCATTTTTCCTCCCGACGGACATTCCGGAATCTACCCTTACAAGATCACCTTCGATTTCGAGGCTTTCTTCAGACCGTGCAGAGAACCTTCGACCGAACACGTGTCCCTGCTGTGGGATCACGTCCCTTTGTCGGCTAGCGTCGCATCCAACTTTCCGGGGTGGGAGGGGCCGGTCTGCTTCGTCAGGGAATCCGACGCAGATTCCGACCCCTTGTTGGACCGAGTTTTAAATCACATAAACGAGAACGCCAAAGTCATCGGGGAAGCTGTGCTAGAACTTTACCGACCGACTTTAGCGAAGTTAGATGCGGCGATAGGTGAAGCTCTCCTGCTGGAGGAGGCGGCATTCACTCCTTCTCCAGGCGGCGGCGGCGGTGGCGGCTTCGCTGCGGCTCAGACCAGACACCCGTTAGTTCAACTGAAGAAGCGGCTTCTGAGATACATCCGTCAAGCTCCAGTCGTGGGCTTCAACTCGGGGCGTTACGACTTGAACCTGATCAAAATACTCCTTCACTCGTTCTTTGCCTCCGGAGACAGAAGAAACCAAGAATTCAGCGTCATAAAGAGAAGCAATCAATACTTGGCGGTTTACACACAGCACACGGTTTTCTTGGACGTAGTCAACTATTTGGCACCAGGTTACAACTACGCGAATTATTGGCGAGCTTTCACCAGAAACGAAGAGAAAGGTCACTTTCCTTACGAATGGATGACGTCTACCAGGAAACTGGGAAACAGAACACTGCCACCGAGATCGGCTTTTGACAGCGAACTGACGGGCGTCAAAATGTCCGAATCCGACTACGCCGCATGTCAGAAAGTTTGGTCCGACGAGAAGATGCAAACTATAGGAGATTACTTGATCCACTACAACAACAAAGACATCAAACCTTTCATAGAGGCTCTGAAAAATCACGCTAAATTTTTCCAAGATCGCGGCATTGACATGTTGAAAGACGGGATCTCTCTCGCCAGTTTGACTTTACGGTTCCTCTTCCAAAAACGCGTTCACAACGTTCCCCCAGTTCGACGCCGTCCTCCACGCTCTGATCAAAGAAAATCTAGTCGGTGGTCCTTCCATCATCTTCCATAGATTTCACGAGAAGGGCACCACGCGGATAAGGGAGCACAAGTACGGCGAAGAAGCGAGAACGTGCCAGCACATCCTAGGCCTAGACGCTAACTCTCTGTACTTGGGCTGCATGAGCGAAGCGCACTGCACGGGCTATTACGCAGTGAGACGACCTGAGACCGAGTTCAAGCCCGAAATTAGGCAAAGAAACTCTCACAGCGCTTTGGAGTGGTTACGCTTCGTAGAGCACGACAGCGACGTGAAACTGCGCCACGCTTTCAACGGCGGCGAGATGGTTCTAGGCTGTCGAAGAATTCGCGTCGACGGGTTTCACGCGGCCTCTAATACGGTTTTCCAGTTTCACGGGTGTTGGTTCCACGCTCACGAGTGCATACCGTCGCACCGATATCAGTGCGCTTCACTGAGGGAGGAGAGACGCGACAGAACGGCTAGAGTAAGCGCTTACTTGAAAGCGCTAGGTTACAAGCTGGTCGTCGTGTGGGAGTACGAATGGAGAGAGATGAAGCGTCGAGATGAACGGGTTAAGGCCTCCCAACAACACTGGAAGGTTGACGCTTTGAAAGTGTCTCGAAACGCTATGAGCGAGAGCGACATCCTTTCCGCTTTCAAAGACGGGAAAATGTTCGGTTAAGTTCAAGTGGACATCACTACGCCGCCTCACCTACGAGACTGCTTCGAAGAAATGACCCCCGTTTTCAAGAACGTATCCGTTTCAAAATCAGACATAGGACCTCACATGTCAGACTTTGCGCAGGAAGAAAAGCTGTTGAACACGCCTCAGAGATGTCTGATAGGGAGTTACCACGGAAAAAATATTCTCTTGGGAACGCCACTTCTCAAGTGGTATTTAGAGCACGGTTTGATAGTCACCAAAGTACAGCTGGTCATAGAATACCTACCTAAACGCTCCTTTGCCGGTTTCGCGGACAAAGTAACGGCGGCGCGAAGACGTGGCGAGGTGAACGAGAACGAGAAAATTCTGTAAGACTGTTACAAGTTAATGGGAAACGCCACGTACGGTAAAACAATCTGCAACAAAGAAAAACACACGGCGGTGAGATACACTGACAGTCGGAAGTTCGAATTATTGGCCAATTCGTGGCGCTTCAAAAAGGCGTCCGAGTTGAGTTCTGATCTGTTTGAAGTCGAACTACAACCGAAAACAGTCAAGAACAACCTCCCTATTCAAATAGGGCTCATGGTATACCAGTACGCGAAGTTGAAAATGTTAGAGTTCACATACGACTTTTTGGATAGATTCGTCGATCGGCGCGATTATGCTCTTTGTCAAATGGACACCGACAATCTTTACATGGCTCTCAGTGGTGACACGTTGGATGACCTAGTCAAACCTCACCTGAGAGAGACGTACTTCAGAGAGAAACGAAAAGGGATTCCGACAGCGGTGTGCGACGATCACTTAGAGCTTTTCGTGAAGATAAAAACAGAAAGAGTGCGAGAATGGTGTCCGCCGCCCGGCGGATGTTGTGAGAGACGTTACCTTCACGATCTGAGAACTTCGGGGCTTATGAAAGCGGAGTGGGAAGGTGACGGGATCCTAAGTCTCAACCCTAAGACTTACATTTGCTACGATCGAGTCAGCGGCACCGGTGAAAGAAAATCCAAAAAATGGAGTGCAAAAGGTGTACAGAAGAAACAAAACCCTAAAGAACCAGACGACTTCTTGGATGTTCTTCGCAAACGAAAAACTCTCCTTGCGGTAAATAGAAATTTCAAAGTGGTACGAAACAAAATGGTCACTTACACCATAGAGAAAGATGGCGTGCGCTACTTGTATTATAAGCGTCGCGTGCATTCTGACGGTGTGACAACGAGTCCTTTAGAGATATGAAAAAAAAAAATAAGTGTGTTATTGATTGATTGAGCGCATCTTTTCAAAAATAGAGTGTTTATTAGAATTGAAAAAAATTAAATAAAAAAATAAAATAAAATTATTGTTGTGTTTTATTTTTATACGTCTTCTTTTATTAGTAAGTAAAAAAAATAAAAAATTATAACAATTAAGTCGCGTGTCCTCTTAAAGTGTCACTTCCTCCGGTCGCTGCTGATCTCCTAATTAGGGCATTTGACGTCACTTCTAGTCACGTGACTAATCAGGTCACTTCCGGTCATGTGATCCTAAAGACCATCACTTCCTAAACAAAAAAATTAAGAGACACACTTCTTCCTCTCAAGAGGAAGAAGTGTGTCTCTTGATTAAAATTTAAAAAAATCTTTTCTTTCTTTTTTTCTTAAAAGAGACAAACTCCCCTTAGAGTGCCCCCCCCCCTAGAGTGCCCCCCTCCCCCCTCCCCCCCACCCACCCCATGCATCCTAAAAGTGCCCCCCTCCCCATGCATCTTAAAGGGCCCCCCTCCCCCCTCCCCTCCCCCTCCCCCCTTGTATACTCTAAAGAACACTTCTACCTAGTTCAATAAGTCACTTCCAGTCGCTAATAAAAAATAAAATGAAAAAACAAACTTATATTGTTGTGTTTTTATTGGTTTACAAAAAAAATAAGAGACTCGCCTCCTCCAAAAAAAAAATATATAACATTTTAAAGCGCTTGACCCCTTAAAGACGCTAATCTCTTCATTAAGTCGCGTGACGTCACTTCCGGTCACGTGATCAATCAGGTCACTTCCGGTCCCATGATCCTCAATGAGGTCACATGACGTCACTTCCGGTTGTCCATTAGGTCATGTGACGTCACTTCCGGTCACGTGACTCATCAGATCACTTCCGGTCACGTGATCCTAAATTAGGTCATATGACGTCACTTCCGGTCCCCTAAGTAGGTCATATGATGTCACTTCCGGTCACGTGACCAAATGGCGGCCTCTGATTGGCTAAGTAGGTCCCGTGACGTCACCACTAATCCCCTAAGTAGGTCACTTCCGGTCACGTGACCAAATGGAGGCCTCTGATTGGCTGCATCTCGATTGAGTAATAAACAGTACTTAAGCATAGTCCCGTTCCGATACTATATATACTACTCACAGACTATAGCTAGGCATGTCAAGTACAGGTATTACATGAATTCAATAGTACTAGTATACCTGTATATGAAAGTAAGCGAACTTGTCATTAACTATATATAACAAAACCTAACATGGTGAACCTCATATCATTAAAAGCAAAAGACATTTTCCAGACGATTTTGCATGTACCTCTCGCTATTGCATTTCATTTTTCTTTTTCAGGGTGTATTCCTTAGAGAGCATTTGATGAAAGCCCTTCTACTGGGAAAATCAGACTTTGTGCAAATGCTCATGAGACATGAAGCCACACAAAATGCTGCCCAACAGGGGATCAACCAACCTGCCAGTCCGCCTATGACTTATGGGAAGTTACTGAAAGAGCTCTATACGCAGGTAATTTGATATTGTGTCCTAACAGTGCTTAAGTGGTTCAACTACAAGACAAGGACGGGGCGACTCTTGAGCAATCCCCACTCTCAATCTATAGAAACGAGCTTGCATTATTGCTCAACTACCCGGAAAAGGTCCACTTGTACGTGCATGACTGAATATTATTTCAGAATCTATTACAGATCTGGTCCTTTCTCATGACACATAGCACCACACCTACCTAATAGCAATTAAAAAATGATTCATGAGTAAAGTTTAGGCATCTAGTAAAAAAAAAGAAGAAGTTTTTAGCTAAATTCAGGGTACCCACCCCCTGGAGAAAAGATTTTCTGCCCAAATCTAGTCAGTTTTTTCCCAAATGCTTTTGACCTGTTGACTCTTCATTTCTTTAATATCATGACAGGTGACGACTACACAAAAACCAGTAGCTGTAGAGAAGGTTGGTGAAATCATCGAACACCGCACAGGCAGAGGAGATATAGGGAAGATGCACAAACGAACAGGTATCGACAGATGACACTTAATTAAATATTGATTATAATTACTTTGAGTTGAAGAACTTTGATAAAACCACTAAGTGTCCGAAATTAAGGCCAGAATTGAGATCTATTCGTTCTCATGTTTTTGTGAATAAAAGAGGAATAATGGCTACATCTATAAGCCAGATGTAAAAAAAAAGTTTTGGGTGCTTGTTGTGCTGTTTTAATGAAATATATTTTAAAGAAATTGATTAAAAAAAACCTGATAAAAACCACTAAGTGTCCAAGGACACTCTGTATTCAAAGGTCTTGACGCAGGTACTAATACAAGTTTCATAATTTCCATTTCAGTCTCTGATCAAGAAGACGAATCAATCAACAGTCTGGCAAGAGAACTGTTCTTTTGGGCAATCATTTCAAACCAGCAACCCATTGCCAAATGCCTTTGGGGAATATGCGAGAACCACATTGGTAAGGCGTTTTAATCTTATCTTGGTGATTCTTTTTGAATAATGCTATTGAGGTACATCTAGTATGGTATGCTACTCTGATAATTGTGGACCTGTAAAAGTTAGTCACTAAGGACTACATTTCTATGTTTGGACGGAAATAGTAAAAGCTCACTCTAAATATTGTGTTCAGATAGTAAATATGAATGTTTAGGAGTTATTAAGCACTTTTCTAAACACTTTCCTATCCCATATTTCTTAACACTTTTTTCTTGTAAACATGTTTAGATAAAATATGTTTAAGGTCTAACATGTTTAGATAAATCTTGTTTAAATTCCGACATGAGTAGATAATAACATGTTTACATATGTTTATTGTGTTTTGTCTGGAAAATGTTTAGTTCTGTGACGTGGAACGGTCTTTATAGTTCTATATTAATACTGGTTTACTGGTACTCATAGTGATTGTCATCACATAAATTACTTATAATAACCAACAGAAACTAACATATTGGTATGTACAACATGATGACCCTGAGAATATTGCTATATGGGTTTTTATTCCATACAATGGGTGTCTTTACCAGCCAGAAAAGTACTTCCATGAACTGCACTGCCACCTAGTAGACTAAACAAGTGTACAATATGTGTACAGATGTGCATAATTAGTAAACACCTGTGGTGGTCGGATTCCCCGTACCCTGGTGGAAAGCCCAAAGGGGTAAAACACCTGGGTAGTCCTCCCCCTCTATACCATACCCATCCAGTAACGTAGGGAGGGAAGAACAGTCAGACACGGCTTGGTAGTGTAAAGGTTAGCATGCTTGTCACCGGTGCGAGAGGTCTGTGGTTCGATTCCCGGCCGATCCAATGACTAAGTTTTCCGCGACCTCTACACTGATGGATCTGCCGCGATGAATCAGGTAGTATGTTGACTATACGGTTGGAGCATTCAAACTTGCTGGGGATTAGCCACCTGCTGCTACAAGTGTGAGGAGTGACTGTTGTTAGTTATACACACACATACACCTTATTAGGTCTATGATGAAGAATAATGGCTAAAATGTACTCTCAGATTCAAATTGATGATGAGAGGAGGGGGGAATTATGACATTATTTCAAAATGATATCTCATTAAGCAGAAAAACACAGTAATCCATAGAATAATTCCAATTTCAGAAAGGTGATCATAAGCGATCACCCCTGGTGATCGCTTATGATCACCTTAGTGAAGAGGGGTAAGAGCTCTCAACACCGGCACAGTGATCACCCTAAAGTCGTCACCAGTGATCACCTTTGAGCCCCATTGGGTTTTCAGTGTACAGTAATCAAAATCAAGATTTCATTGTGAAATTTATTAAGCATAACTACTCTTATTAGCAATTGAGAGACGTCAAAGACATATTTCCCATGAGGTATGCCATAAGTAGTTGTTGGACAAAAATTCCCATTACTTTTACCCAATGGCAAAAGGGTCAAACTGACAGGGACAATGTGCAACCAAAAGTGATAAATATGACCTAACCTTGAACGTAACTTTTGCAGGTGGTGCTCTGATAGCAAGTACAATCATCCGTACACGCTGCAAGGAAGCAAGCAGGAATAGGGAGTTAAATTTGGCTGCCGAACTTGAGCAAAACTCCAAGTGAGTCTCTATTCCTCATGAAGGATATGTAATACTAATTTAAAATAATGTAATTTGATTCAATAACTAGCCATAGAGTGTTTCCACGGCGGGAAACAACACACAGCTGAGACAAATGTTTGTGAGCAGGAGATGTTAATCAAGTTTTTTGAGGGTTCTTGCCAACCTCTCATACCAGTAGTAGCGGAAAGCTATAGATACATAGACAAAGGTTCACAAGTATAGTTCCCCACTGAGGCTTCGCCTCATGAAATAACCCCCTAGTGGAAACTATAAGAGTGCTCCTTTGTGTTTATTCCATGAATGTCATTATTAACAATATTCGTCAAAGTAACCTGACACTCATGTCAAGGAGAGGAAAAAGGTTTAAACAACGGAAGGTTTCCCTGAAGATATGTTCCAGAGCCTCAGACATGATGTGCACCAGCTTTTCAAAGGGAAATGCGGGTTCCTACACTTAGGTCACCTGGTGGCAAAGATTGAAACTAAATTTTTATTTCAATATTAGGGTATTTGCTTTGGTTTTATCTTCATTCCCTTTTGCACTTCATTTTCAGTTCAAATATATGTGCATTACATGATACTGTTACAGAAAATGGGAGCAGGAGGCATCAAAGGTGCTGACAGAGTGTTACACGGAAGACCCTAAAATGTCACCTGATCTTCTCCGGCGAGAGATTCCCACCTGGGGTAAAACCACCCTGTTCTCCTTGGCTGAATCAGGTGACCACATGGAGTTCATGGCCCACGACAGGTGCCAGGAAACACTAAACCGCATCTGGATGGGCTGCATCTCACCGGATGTCGGATGGCTAACGGTCAGTGCATTTTTTTAATCTATTTTCTTTTATTAAAATATGTACAATAGTCTCTCCATTTCTCTTATTAGGCTTCTATCTTTTTTTGCTGACTTAATTTCCTAGGAGGTGATCTATCTAGGGGACCAATGTCATTGGGTTATTTCATTGGAGCCACAAAGATCTAGATAGGTCCAGCAAATATTAATCAATATATAGTAAATTGTTTCGCCATATATCTTCACACCTTTAAAAAACATAAAGGTACCCATGCAAATACAGGATAGCTCTCCTAGTTGTGCGGACTAACTTTTAGAGCGGTATCTTAATCTTGAATCTTAAATCTGAATACATTGTCTTAAAATGCGGCAGTGTTGTTTCTCCCATTGTATAGACACCTAGGGTCACATACCCACATTATGCTACCTGAGGTTTGTCTTTATAGAATATATACCCCATACCCAGATGAGACAACACACACATCTAAAAAGAAAACAAAACAAAACAAAAAAAAACAGACTAGGCAAGTAGCCTATCCTGTACCTGTAGGAGTAATAATATTACCTTGAATGTCCGCAATTTGCTCTATTTCGGAAGATAAAAGATGTTCGTGCCGACCCCGAGCATTCCCGAGAAGCGCAATCTCCTACAGGTAATATAGTGGCATTTGCGGACATTTCGGACAGTTTATCCGTTTTGATCAATAAATAATTTGTTTATCGAGCACACCATAACCGGAAGCGATCATTGTCGTTCAACGGGGTACCTTTTCTCAAGAATCCGACGAGTCAAGTTTCGGCGACTTAACTTGGCCGAAAATCAATCAATCCTCCTTAATTTGGCCATGTAAGTAGTAAATTATTGCGGATTATCAAAGAATAATATGTTTTCTTTAAGTTGTCAGCTTTTAAGGCAGGAGAAACAATGATAAGTCGTGGAAAATGGACTTCAACCGAGACGAGTCAGTGAACTGGCTGACTCGCCTGCAAATCAGTGAAAAGTTGAGAACTATTATAATATTAATCTGTTCAACAAACAAAGATCTTACATACAAGTGTAGGGGCACCGATGAAGTGGTGAAAGTCACACTGGGGTTCTGACTCTCAGCTGTGGCTTTGATGCTAGTAATTATGGTAGTTTTGATACGCATAACCATAACTTTCTAAGTGGAAATACAAATCATTATTTGCGAGTGTGAAGCATTGTTGGTCTGCAGTGGTTTTCACACCTACTGCTCTGGAGGTTAGCAATAAGATGTTTATAACCCCCCCCCCCTACCTTCGAACAAAAAAAAAGTATGATCACTACTGACCAACCTGGTGACATAACTGGTCTTGGTTGGCCGTATAGGGAGCCAAAAATGACTAACTTGGTTATGCTATAGCCTAGTGAGTGAGAGATTGGTCGTATAGGGAGCCAAAGGATATCAGTGTGGTAGTGTGCATACTTCCCTTTCTCAAAACGAAGGGCTGAGATGACATTTAACTCTTTTCAACCAAATTCAAAAGACCCGGGCCATAATATAGCTTGTAAATATTACATTTCACCTCTATCTCAAATTTGTGTTTTCTATTTTTAGGATAGCGACCATTACACTATTGAATCTTGTAATATTGTGTACCAATAAATAATTTTGAATATCGTATGTTTCGTGTTTCAACTGTGAGTTCCTTTATTGACAGATTCTTCTTGCCTGCTTGTTCCCTCCTTTCCTCTACGGTATAATCAAGCTCAGTCCCGCTTGGATGAAGTGCTGCAAATTCTCAGAAAAGGTACTGTGTCATAGATGCCTTGCATATATGCAACTAGTTTCATGTTCAATCCAAACATTGTGCCAGTGGTGTGTTGGCCAGTTACATATGATTCGATGGGTGCACGACTGAGGCTCCTGATGGACGGTTTGGGAAGCTAATTTGACAGCTGTCAGTGAGAACAAGATGGCCACTCAGCACTGGCCTTCCCATAGACAATTTCTTATGACCGGGATCTCCCTCCAATATATTGTCATGTTGAAGGGAGTCGATATAAGCTATATCATCGTATATTCCCATATAGAAGCTTCTGGTTAAGTGAGAGCAATTGATACATTTAGGCACCAGTGGGGTAGTTCAGGTAATCCCCACCAGGAGCCTTAGACGTGCACCTGCTCAGGCCCTTGTAACACAAATAACGAAACAAGACCTTGAGGCTGCCACAATCAACTGTCATATTTCTAGGAAGAAGGTTAGTAAGGGAAGTCGAAAGATCAACAAATGGAGGAATAAACAAATGACGTGTCGTGACTTGGTCACAGGCCCCTCTAGCCATGCTGTGGTCTAACATAGGTCTACCATGCTCTGCTATGGACTGACGACTAAATTTGTCTTGATCTTGTAGTCTGGTTACCTAAATGGGATATGTGTCTGAAGCTTGCAGCAAACGAAATACAGCCATATTTTTGCTTATTTGCACTGATGTAGGGGAAATAATAATACATGTAACATGGGTTCGTGGATTCGAGGCGGGAAATGCACAGTTCTACGCTAGGTGGCAACACCTGGCATCCTATGCCATATCCTCTGAACGATTACCCGGTTGCGAGTCCAGGAAGGGCACTCCAGATGGCGCGACGGTGGAAGTGCCACATCTATACTGCTTGGTCCGCAACCAGGGTATATAAGAGGCCGCGTTTGGCCACATCAGGGAGTGTGTCCCCGGACGAGCTCAGACCCACACCTTTGACATCTTTGTGACCAGGGCCCTACACCCCTCCTGCCCCCCAGCTCTTGCACCAGCTCTTGCTGGGACAAGACTAGTTCAAACAGCTCTGCTTACTTTGAACCAGCAAGAACGCTGCTTGTATACTTCAAACCTTGTCTATAAGTGTGTTGCTAGGCAGATAAACAATTAGAATAGCTGCTGCTAGGCAACCAGCTGTATTAGCAACAAACCAGTAGAACCATTGAATTCCTTGGGTCCATTTCAGGGTGGGTAGGTATGATTATAACCGAACTGAGGACTTATCAAAGGTTGATTAATATTATTGTTATCATATAGCATAAATTTGTGTTGTGACACCTCAATCCAAGATGGCGGCGCCCGTTCTGACTTCTAGTGAAGTGCAAACATCATATGCTTTGTTCTGGTGGTGCCTGGTGGCACCACCAGGTTGCTAGGCGACCACTTCGGCATAAAAAAAGTAGTTATAGAGAATAGCGTATTGTATATCATTATCATATACATGGCTGATTAGATAATATCAATTTTAACCTATATCAACAGGGTAGCAAATCGGAATGTGAATGCCTAACTGGACAACGTGAAGAGCAATTCCACCTCAAGCACCTCATCAACTTCTACAAGGCGCCAGTCACCAAATTTGCCTACTCTGTGGTGAGTGATTTTGCCCAAAAAAAGAAAAAAATGAAAGCCATAACCAGCTTACAAAAAAACGTTGATCTAACGTTCATAATGGGTTAGTTTAACGTTAGGAAATAACATGAGATTGCAGTTAAAATCTTGGACTCAATCCAACGTTTTTTTATCATTAATATTAAGTTCATTTGACCTTATTCTGACGTTAATATAACGTTGGTAAAACGTTGATTAACGTGCAGAGAACAAGGTTAGATTGCTCAACCTAGGTATAACCTTCCCTTGATACCCTATATATCTCTTAAACGTTAAGACAAGGTTGATATGAGGTTAGTTAAATGTCAAATTAACGTTAAGAGTATCATGGTAAATTGGTTAACTTTTATATGACCTTCATCTGACAATTCTTGAACATCTGGTTTTACAATTATTCATCTTCAAATAATTCATCATTAAATAAGTTGAGCCTTCTATCACAGTCCTATACTTTCATTATAGGCAAGGACTGGTAAGGCTTATGTAGTGATGTATACCCTCCGAGTAGAACAGGTTTGATATATCTAACTGAAAATTCCATGAGATGGGTGTCTACCTTATGTCACAGTATAGGTAATAATACCATCTTTTGAATAAGAATTTTTGCTCAGACATATTCAAATAATAAATGGCAATGCTATAGCTAATAGAAATAATGTTGCCATAGTTATTTTAACTTGTAAAAGGTCCCAGTGTAGTCCTAGTTTATTCAACAAAAATGCCATCTGGTGAGATAAATTGGAACCACAAAATAACATTGATTTAACATTTCAAGTTCCTATCGATATTTTCTTGATAATTATATCATGAGTTTCTAAATGAACATGTGGAAGTATACTACTGCATCAAGTAGATTATAGGGAAAATTGCAGATATAAATTAGGTCTGAACCACGAACCAGACAAGTTGATATTTAATAGGTACTTTTTAATGTTTGCAATGCTAGATAGAAAAATATATTTTGTCTCTGTTTAAGCCATATTTCAATGAACTATCACGTAATAATCAGTATACAGCAAATATCAGTATGCAGGAACCTCATGAACAACATGCTATGTTCATTGATATCATATTTATCTAATTATGCTCAATTAGTTTTTGCTTTTACAATAGGAGTACTTACTTCATATGTGAAACACCTGGGTATCAATGAGGTAGCCATCGCAAGCTAAAAGTTCACACCTTTTACTCCACTTATATAATTAGAAAGTTGCATGGGATACATATTTGCATCTAATTACCACGAATAAGTGCTTTATATTGCCATACCTTTCTGATTTGTTACTTGTCGAAATTCCAATGAAGCACCATTTTAACACCATTTGCTATGTGTATTGATGTATTAAATAAAAGAACTGTGTTCAAAAAAACTGTGTACACTATGCTGCTAAAGCCTTTGTACATACTTTATATGTTGACACACTTTGGTGCAGACCATTCCTGATTTCTTGTGAATAAACAGTTATTTACTCTCACACTTGGAAACTGCCAGTTGTCTTGTTCCTTAAACTAGAAACATACGAACCTCCACAGTATGAGATAATATATTTACACTGCTTTTTGGCGAGAGGACGGATGAGGATGTGACGTACTTTATTCAGAACAACCTATTGATTTGCCAATTTGTAAGACATGCATTGTCACTTAGCATGAACATTTTGAAATCAATTCTATCCTTTGTGGGTAGGAGAATGACAATTGCTGCTGGGAAAATTCCTATGTGTAGGACCTATTCTGGGTGGTTTGGATCAGAGCACAAGGAGGAGTACTGCTACTGCTAGGTCTAGTGCAGGGCCTACTAGTGGTACAGGAGGACTCACAGCCACACCAGCACCTCATAACACAGGTGGATCTACAGAATCCACAGGCGGCTCTACAGTTGCAGTATCCACAAAGGAGTCTACCATGGCATCTAGAGATATCGAGATTCAGGACGATGAGGAAGTGGACCTCATTAAACAGGTCCCACAGCTGGAGCTGGCTGAGAGAAAAGCTAAACTGAGGGCCAGAGTAAAGGCCATGGAGGAGAGGGCCAAGGCTGTGACCCCCACCCCCGGCCGCCGGCTGGACCCCCCCGGCCACCCAGACGCTCCATGAGCTGGAGGTTCAAAAATGTAGGTGGTCTAACAAAGAATATCTAGATGCAAAAGATAAAAAGAGGCCTTCTTAGCCTGAGTACATCTATGCGGCCCTGTGATGGGGCTCTCTGGTGAAAGACGGCACGGCGGACAAGCCGCGATCATACATGGCTCATCTGTTGTATGTCGCCCGCAAGGTATCTGTCCCTGACGGATTCACAGACGATACGCATATCCTGTACGATGAGGATGTCCGAAAAGAGGCTCTAGAGTCTGGTTTGGGCGCCTTCTCTCGCGAAACACCGAAATATCTGCGGACAGGTACACAGTTTTGAATACGAAAGCCTGTCGTGATAGCAGCGAGGCGGGGGACAGTCTCTCCCGCCACGGCAAAGGGTGCAGCCAACAAGGCCCCGATGAAGGGAGTGGTTAGTTATCCGAGCAGTAAAAAGAAGCATCGATCCGCAGCGAAGTCGTCCGTGGGTGCAGATATCAATGGGGCCTGCTTGAAACATAACTTTGACGATGCAGGCAGTCTAAATACCCGCTGCAGATATCCGCACGAGTGCCGAAAGTGCGGAGAGGAGTCGCATATCGCCCCAAATTGTCGCAAAAAGTGACTGGAATCGACGCGGGAAGGCGAGCAAAACATTGATTCAAAAAATGTGTGCTCCCCCAGCGCCAACCTTGGCGCGCCAAACCACCTATGTGTGCCTTCCTCTCATTGGCTAAGCGTCAGCCCCATCCCCCTCTCTCCACCAATACCTGAGCCTCTTCTAGGTAGGGTTAGGGTGTTGGAATTCCAACATGGCCGGACCCATGCCGATGGTGGGGGAGAGGGTGAGTACACTAAATATGTCGAATTTAATGTGTTTGAGACCTGTAATAGGGGTACATGTGCATGTATTTTCAAAGTCAACAATACACCTGTCCAAATGAAGCCATGTAGGGCAGTGTGTGAGTGTTTCATGAGAGGAGAGGTGGACATAAACTGGGAATGGATCATTTATAATGCATATTTTGGTGCAAGAGTGATTGACAAGGATGTGGACCTTCAGTACTGCAGTGATAATTATATTAAAGCAGGCCCTGACTATGAAGTGGTGAATAAAAAACTACTTTCTGAAATAGACCAAGGATATATTTCTGTAGTAGACCACCCCATATACTGTATTCACCCCATTGGTGGAGTACCTAAAAGTGATGGGGGTATCAGGGTAATTATTGATTGTTCCACCCCTCATGCTGATTCAGTCAATGACCATGTTAACATTGTTTCTAGGAAATTCTCATATAATTCTGTTGATGATGTGGCAGATAATATCCCAGATTCTGCATTCAGTTGTACCGTAGACATCAAGGATGCGTATCGAGCCCACCCGAATAGTAGTAGAATGCAGGGCATGGCCTGGGACTTTGGTAAGGGTAAAGTCTACCTAAGAGATAACAGGCTTTCAATGGGTTTGAGTTCATCCCCTTATACCTTCAATCTAACTTCTGATTTCGTGGTTCGATGTATGACCCGCTCAGGTTTTGTCAATTGTGTCAATTATCTTGATGATTTCTGCCTATGGGAATTGACGCGGGAGAGGTGTGCCGAGGCTCAGCCGGTGCTCATTAGAATATTGCGTCAGCTGGGTTTCTATGTGAGTTTCAAAAAATGTACACCCCCGGCCACATGTACTAGATTTCTAGGAATTGACATTGACTCTGTGAAAAGGGAGATCAGACTTCCAGACGACAAACTTGTAAGGGTAAAGAAGCTCGTCAAAAAATTGGCGGCTGCAAAAAGTTCAACTAAAGAGAAAGTGGATGAATTAGCAGGTCTACTTGCGCACTGTAGCAAAGTTGTGCGGGGTGGTCATTCTTTCTGCCGTCGTTTTTATGACCTGTCCGCATCCATCCGGAACCGTTACGCCAAGATCAGCCTGTCCGACGCATTCCGTGAGGACAAATGCTGGTGGCGTGGCTATATGCCACAGTATAAAGGTAAAGCAAAACTTCTGGAGAAAACCGACGCAGTGATATCAATTTACTCGGATGTGAGTTATTACGGCTACGGTGCCTACCATGCGGGTGACTGGTCAGTGGCTTTTTATGAGAGTCAGAATAAGTCGCCTATCATTGAAGCTGCTACCGTTCACTGCGTGAACCCCCCCCCCCCCTCAGCATGTGGTTGATAACATAAATTTGATACCCATTGTCCAAGATGCTTGTAGGTGGGGGCCAGGGTGGAGAAATCGGCGCATCTGTGCGGTAACCGATAACACTCAAGTTTTGTATACGGTGAGGATGGGCAGAAGTAAGAACAAGAACACAATGTCTATGCTCCGGGACTTGTTCTGGCTGTCAGCTGAGTTTAACTTCTACATGGAGTGTATATCAAAACAAAGTTGAATAAATTGTGCGATAACCTGAGTAGACTTAACGACAAGAATGCGGCCAAGAATATCCGCATTTTGATGACAAAAGACCCTATGTGCTGTTTTCACTTGTTCAACAGGAATGGTCCAGCTGCAGACCGAGATCGACCAGCTGGTAAAAATGCACTATGCACCGGCAAGTGCGGGGCCAAGGGCATCTCAAGCCAACAAGTACAAACGATTCTGCGCAGAATTCAACCTAGTTCCGCTCCCATGCCCATCGGGACGTGTGGTACTGTACATCACCTACCTGACACGCACGATGAAAGCCAAGTCCATCTCAGTCACAGCAGGTTCAGCGCCGATAGACTACAGAGTGCACATGGCTATAGAAGGTGCCAAGCGCAAGCTGGGCTTAGCGGTGAAGCTGGCGGCTCCGCTTTTGCCGCTGCAGCTGCGAACCATGTTCAAACACCTGACAGTAAACTTAGGTCATGTGGTTTATGGAGCAGCACTCCTCACTTCATTCAGCGGGCTGCTTTGGGAGCAAAATGTGACTAAATCCGACATGATGCTTCAGCGTCAGGATACTCAGATCACAACTTGGGGTTTGATGCTCATGATACGAGGATCAAAGACAATACAGTACGGGGACGGGATACTCAAGATCCCTATAGCAAAGCCAAAGGATACCGCACTGTGAGCGGTTCACTGGGTGACCTGTCACATACACGAGATGCTGGCTCCCCCTGAGTCGCCGGCATTTTTGATAGCTGAGGGCGTCCCGCTGGATTACGAGACTTACACAGCTATCTTGAAGTATATGGCGGAGGAAACGGGGCTTGACCTGACCCAGTACTCCAGCGATAGCCTACGCCGCGGGGGAACCGTACCTGCAGTCGGTAGGCGCCACCATAGAGGAGTTACGCACTAGAGGTGACTGGAAATCGGACGCCGTAATGATGTAAATACAGGAGCCGTTGGAGGACTGGATTGCTTTTGACCTACGTGTCGCAGCAGAACTAGATGCCACGCTACTAGTCATGTAATCTTTTCCTGTATCTGGTCGGTTTGGGGGTTTGGCGTAGGCCCAGCCACAATTAACTAAGGCCAAATCTATATATATCTGACTCCCTCTATATTCATTCCTATATTATATATATTTATATTCATTGGACATTCCCCCTCAGGATTTATGTGTAGTATACTGTGTAGCTGTATGGTAGTATAAAGACTCCCTGGACATGCTCCATTGCACCTACCACACTCCTACCTATCCTACACCACTGGAACTACTGCTGTTGTGTTGGTTGTGTCGTGCCATCATCCACCATGGTTGACTCTAATTCTTTTTTTTTCAGTTATTTGTCGATGACTAGTCATTATGACTTAGGTGAATAAATAGGGCGTAGGCCCAGCTACAATTAACTAAGGCCAAATCAATATATATATCTGACTCCGTCTATATTCTTTCCTATTTCATATTCATTGCACATTCCCCCTCAGGATTTATATGTTTTTATTCTAGGTGTGTCATGTCATCCTTACCTTCCTGTTAAGTTACTTCATACTGACGGACCTGGCACCTATCAGCTCTGCGAGGGAGGTACCTACCGCTGAGTGGGTTCTGTGGGCTTGGGCCATTTGCCTCTCCATGGGAGAAATCCGGCAGGTAGGAGTCAGTTAAATCATGTTGGGTAACATAGCAGTGTAGGATGAACTTTCTTTTGCCATTACTGACAATATTAGATTTTACTCTGACAGCTATAACAAAAGTACACAGCTAACGAAAAAAGCTCCGAATAACGTTTTAAAACTTTATATAACGATATGGCATAGTAAGGAGCCTTAGAGAACCGTTATATAACTTTATGTAACGTTATAACGTGTTGTAAAATGTTTTTTGTTTACTGGGTAGATGTCACTTTTCCACACTGGGATTACAATCCATTAAAACTAAATGACTAAAGTTGGTGGCAATTCCATGACAAAAAAATATAATCTGTAATGTTTTGGCCAAACGTTCTGAGTGATTGAGTTATCATTCATGGGCACCCCCTTGCAGCAGCGACTTCAGATATCACTAAAAAGTCAATTGGTTAAATGCACACATTTACCATATAAACCACTGCGTTCTCTTGCATAACTATGAATAATGAATTAAATAAAATTCAGTACACACCTGCATAACCATAAATACTGAATTAAAAAAAATATCTGTGCCCTGAAAACCTAGGCTTGGGAGTAGTATTATATGTATCAGAACAGGACTATACTAAGTACTGGATATTACTCACTTAACATGCAGCCAAACACAGGCCTCCATTCGGTCACGTGACCGGAAGTGACATCACATGACCTATTTAGGGGAGACCGGAAGTGACGTCATGTGACCTACTTAAGAGTCAAGTGACCGAAAGTGACCTGAATAACTCGACATGCAACTAATCAGTGACCTCCATTTGGTCGCGTGACCTACTTAGGGGATTAGCGATGACCGGAAGTGACAGAAGTGACCCAATTTTTAAAAATGGGCCACGTGACCGGAAGTGGCTTACTTAAGAGGTCACATGACTGGAAGTGACCTAATTAACTGGGGAGAAGGGGGGTACTCTGGGGGGGTGCATGGGGGGAGGGGGGCACTCTGGGGTGGGGGGGTCTCTCAGGCTGCATGGGGAGGGGGAGGGGGGAGGGCGGGAGGGGGGCACTTTTGGGGGGAGCGTCTCTTTGGGAAAAAAGAAAAGAAAGAATTTTTTTTTTTATCTAATTAAGATACTCGCCTCCTCTCCCTGGGGGGATGAGGCGAGTCTCTTAAATTTTTTTGTTTAGTTTAAATAAAGATTACGTATGAAATAAAACAAAGCAAAATAAACTTTTTTTCATCCTATTTTTTATTTTCATTTCAATCGCTTGATTAATGTATGTTTACCCCCGGTGAATCATCTACGGCGACGCCTGCCTACCTGCCTGCCTGGTTAATATACGTATAGATGTCCTTTCTTCATTTATCTATCTACGGTGTCCTCGTCCAAACAGAAACACTTATCGTTTTCCACTTGCCCCCGCCTTCTGAGAACTGCCAACTCATCGGTCAGCAGGTTTATTTTCTTCAGCATTCCCGTCAGCAAAATATTTCTTTGCGGACTTAGATTCATTGCTTTAGAGGCCAACTGGCAGTAGGAGAATGTCTGAAATGTTCCACAGCGATGTCATCACTGTCTAACCATGTGTGTATAGTGACTCCGGATTGAAAGCATTGAACAACATCCCTACCGCCTATGTAAAAGAACCCGTGGGCGGCGAGAGTCTGTCCGAAAGAGCATGGGTTATGCCGCCCAAAGGCGTTGATAGTGTCCAGTCTCCTCGCTAAACTAGCCAAACCCACGTACTTGGCCATCCTGTTGTCACACGTGGCAGCAAGGCGGATAGTTAGTTAGTTAGTTAGTCGGGTAGGCAGGCAGGCAGACAGGCAGGCAGGCAGACAGGCAGGAAGGCAGGCAGACAGGCAGGCAGGCAGGCAGGCAGGCAGGCAGGCAGGCAGGCAGGTCGGCAGCAGTAGCAAGTGTGACTGTACTAGTGGAGGCGGAGGCGGCGACAGCGAGGTGGTAAATGAGACACTAAAGACGTCACCTAAGTGTTTAAGCGACTTTTTTTTCCGACTGCGCTCCAAATGAGACACTAGAAGAGTGACGCGAGTGAGTGTTCTATATGGCTGTGTTTAAACTCCTTTCTGGCCGGCTGGCTGCACACCCTCTTAAAGACGGCACTGCAGGCGCTCCTGTGTAGTGACTTAAGATTTGATCGTGTGACGGCGCGCAACTTCTATTTTTTTTTTCTTTCACAGGTGTATTAGAAAGGGTGTGCTCGATGTTATATGTAACTACTCCCTTAAAAATTATAGGGAGCGTGAAAGCATCATTTCTTGGTGTAGAAAGTGAAGTAATATATGGATGACGACGTCAGACCTCCCCATGCGCTCCAACAAGACTCGAATGAGTTGAAAATGTGTAGTGTGACGGTCAGCTTGCCACATTTTCAACACTTCGAAGGCATGGCTAGTGGGGTCTTCTTTGGATTGTTGAGCGATCCTATCTAACTTGTCAGACGACAAAGGTAAATACTGCCCCAGGTCTTTCCACTCGCTACCTAGCAATTCGGCCATGACGCTAAAGTACCTTCCCATTGTGGGCAAGTCGGGGTTGTTGTAATCCAACTCACACATGTTGAAAAAGTTCAGCGTCTTAAGCAACAGATGAATGCCGATGAAGGCGAGGCAGAGCTCTCGCCAACTCGCATGAGGTGTAGTTATACTCCACCAAGCTCTGTACACATCTCCTCGGTCGTCTTGACAGCGCCCACTAGGGTGTCCATACGGGCGGCGGTAATCCCCAAGCAGGCCCCCAACCATCTCCAAGATCCAACTAACCGCTGACCTATTTCATAAAGCCACTGATCGCTATATGCGAAGTGCACCTCTCTTGTCACACCATTACCATCAGTCTCCACACGGGCGTCATGCTGCTCTTGAGAGGGAGAGAGCGAGTGTCCAACTGTTTCACGACTCATCTCGTCTGCAAAAATGCACTCTATGAAGAAGGGGTAAACAGTGTGGTGGTGCTGCTGACGGCGGAGGTAGTGGTGGTGGTGGTGCTGCTGCTGCTGCTGCTGGTGGTAGATGTGGTAGGCGTAGCAGTCAGACGCGATATGGGTTTTCCAACAGAAATCAGAGCTTTTATACAGAGGATTTTAAACCTATTTCCAACTGCATACTGTCTAGCAACTTATCCACATGAGACCTTTCATCCGCTCATCAAGAGCTTATGAGGAGGAGTATGTTGCGGCTGGGATTAGCTGCATTCAGATTTCCTTTTCATCTCCATCTGTGGAGGGCAGCTGAGATCTGATTTTTATACACCCCCCTACCGAGGGAGCCTTGGCCTTTTTTTTTTTCTTCTAAACACATGAAAAAACTGAGCTCTGATCTTGGTGGAGCTCTTTTTCCTGAGGACCACTCTCCCTTTTACAATGTAACAGAAGAGGTCAGGTGAAAATCGGATTTATAGACATCCTACCGACCGCAGATCTCTGTGATTACAGGCTTAGCGCTCTTTCTTGTAAGAGTCGGCAAAACCAGCTGGCATTTTTTCAACTGCAGTAAGCAGCTTATCTCAAGAAGCAGGCGTATATAAGGGAGGTAGAAACTACCATTCACTCACTTTTTCTCTACAGAGGCCACCATGAGCAGAAGACAACCGTGTAAGCTACAGCTACCCAAGAAGACAAGGAAGAGCGGTCCTTTAGCGACTTCTCTTGCTACTGAAGATGGTGCTACCACCGCAACCTCTTGGACTTGACCCTCGCGGTGTAGCAAGTACTAGTGGTAGTAGTAGTAGTAGAAGTACTAGTAGCAGTACTAGTACTAGCAGTAGTAGTGTTACTACACCTGCTCCTGCTGCTACTGCTACTGGTAGTTATACTAGCACCCCTGCACCTGCTACGCATGCTGCTGCTATGCATGCTGCTACTGCGCATGTCCCGCTTGCCACTGCTGCACCTACTGCTGCTGCGTCGCTTGCTGATACTGCTGCGACGGTCGCTGCTGCACATGCTACGCTTGCCGAGATATCTCCGTCAAGTTCCGGTCAACTCGGGCGTTACGACTTGAACCTGATCAAAAGACAGCTTCACTCGTTCTTTGCCTCCAAAGACCGAAATAAGGAAGAATTCAGCGTCATAAAGAGAAGCAACCAATACTTGGCAGTTAACATGCTGCACACGGTTTTCTTGGACGTAGTAAACTATTTGGCACCGAGTTATAACTACGCAAATTATTTGCTAGCTTACACCAGAAATCAAGAGAAAGGTCACTTTCCTCACGAATGGATGACGTCTACCAGGAAACTGGAAAACAGAACACTACCACCAAGATCGGCTTTTGACAGCAAACTGACCGGCACCAAGATGACCGAATCCGACTACGCCAAATGTGGAGAAGTTGGGTCCGAACAGAACATGCAAACTGTGAGAGATTACTTGATCTACTACAACAACAAAGACGTGAAACCTTTCATAGAGGCTCTGAACAATCACGCTAAATTTTTCAGAGATCGCAACATTGACATGTTCAAAGACGGAATCTCCCTTCCTGGTTTGACTTTACGGTTCCTCTTCCAAAACACAGAGGGGCCGTTCGTAACGTTTCCCCAGTTCGATGCCCACCTCCACTCTCTGATCAAAGAAAATCTAGTCGGCGGTCCTTCAATAATCTTCCATAGATTTCACGAGAAAGGTACCACACGAATAAGGGAGCACAAGTACGGTGAAGAAGCGAGAACGTGCGAGCACATCCTAGGAGTAGACGCTAACTCTCTGTACTTGCGCTGCATGGGCGAAGCGCACTGCACGGGTTATTACGTGGTGAGACAACCTGAGACCGAGTTCAAACCTGAAAGTAGGCAAAAACACTCTCAGAGTGCTTTGGAGTGGTTACGCTTCGTAGAGCACGCCCGCGACATGAAACTGAGCCACGCTTTCAACGGCGGCGAGATGGTTCTAGGTTGCCGAAGAATTCGCTTCGATGGGTTTCACCCGACCTCTAATACGGTTTTCGAGTTTCACAGGTGTTGGTTCCACGCTCACGAGTGCATACCGCTGCACTGATATCCATGCGCTTCACTCAGGGACGAGAGACGCGACAGAACAGCTAGAGTAAGCGCTTACTTGAAAGCACTAAGTTACAAGCTGATCGGCGTGTGGGAGTGTGAATGGAGGCAGATGAAACGTCGAGATTCACAGGTTAATGCATCAAAACAACACTGGAAGGTTGACGCTTTGAAAGTGTCTCAAAATGCCATGACCGAGAGCGACATCCTTTCCGCTGTCAAAGACGGAAAAATGTTCGGTTTAATTCAGGTGGACATCACTACACCGCCTCACCTACGAGAATACTTAAAATATTCTCTTGGGAACGCTGCTTCTTCAGTGGTATTTGGATCACGGTTTGATAGTCACCCAAGTACAGCTGTTCGTAGAATACCTTCCTAAACGACCCTTTGCCGGTTTCGCAGACGAAGTAACCGCAGCGCGAAGACGTGGCGACGTGAACGCGAACGAGAAAATTCTGTCAGACCGTCACAAGTTAATGGGAAATGCCACGTACGGTAAAACAATTTGCAACAAAGGAAAACACACTAACGGCCGAAAGTTCAAATTATTGGCCAATTCGTGGCCCTTCAAAAGGGGGGCCGTGTTGACCTCGGATCTCTTTGAAGTCAAACTGCAACCAAAAACGGTCCAGAACAACCTCCCTATTCAAATAGGGTTCATGGTGTACCAGTACGCTATGTTGAAAATGTTAGAGTTCACGTACGACTTTTTGGATAGATTCATCGATCGGCACGATTATGCTCTTTGTCAAATGGACACCGACAGTCTCTACATGGCTCTCAGCGGTGAAACGTTGGATGAACTTGTAAAACCCGACCTGAGAGAAACGTACTTCAGAGAGAAACGAAAGTGGATTCCAACAGCGGTGTGCGACGATCACTTTTAAAAAAAGCAAAAAATGGAGTGCAAAAGGTATACAGAAAAAACAAAACCTTAAAAAAAGACTTCTTGGATGTTCTTTCCAACCGAAAATCTATCCCTACTGTTAACCCTTATCATACTACGTTAAAAAAATCACGTTTAATACTACCTGGGGTCCAACTGGACCCCAGACTAAAAAATGTTCCTACACAATGATGGTGAAAGATACAAACTTCATCTTTTGCATGGTCATTCCCCAGGGTATTAAGCACCTTTACAAGGGGTAATTATGTTATTGTCATCAGTTTTGATATGTCTATTTAACACTTAATTCCTAGAAGAAAAAAATGAAAAAATGATAAAATGTTGTCAATCGAAAAGTATGGTGACCGAATGTGTTTTTTCTGTTTTATATGGTAGATACCCCATATATCTACATGCCTACCAAATTTCATGGAAAAAGCCTGGGTCGTTTTTCCATAAATCAACAAAACGTGTCATTTCGGGTGGGGTCCGTACGGACCCCAGCACTGTGTTAGACCTTATTCCTGCAGCAGAGAAACCAGTTAGATGGCTCCGATTCTGTATTTAGCCTCCAGAAGTTCAAACTTGGCAACTTATACTTGAATAAAAGTCTTTTCTATGTGAGGGACACATATTTTAATCAGATTTCATACATTTTCAGTAGATCATAGGCTAGCACGATGGACAGATGTACAGGATCTCATCTAGCCTTTTCTGTTTTTGCACAGAATGTTCTTCCTAACCTAAACCCAAGTGTCTCCCCTACATATTGACACCTCCAGGGTCCCAATCAAAAGAAAATAGAATGTTGCAAGTCCCCAAAATCTGTCTAAGGACATCAATATAATTTATGGAGGTCTGACATCGTCACATTTCAGAAATACCACCTATTGTGAAATAAATGACACTAATCATTGTCTACAATTAGGTTGGTTCTGTTCAAAATCATACAGAGATGTAATTGAAGTAAAATGCAAAGCAAGGGACCCTTTGTCCATGTTCTATTAGAGCCAGAACATATATGCTTTTATATTGCATTTGACCGGGGTCCGTGTGGACCCCAGAGGATTATTGTTTCCAGCAAAATAATTCCTGGGGCTCTGCATATGATATTCAGACATTTTGAATAAAACAATATTTGTGACAATTAGATAAAATTTGGTGAAGTTTGGAACACTACTTCTATGCTTTTTACAAGAAATTAGATGCCTGGGGTCCGGTTGGACTCCAGGTAGTAAGATAAGGGTTAATAGAAATTTCAAAGTAGTACGAAACAAAAAGGTCACTTACACAATAGAGAAAAATGGTGTGCGATGCTTATATTTTAAGCATCGCGTGTATTCTGACGGAGTGACAACGAGTCCTTTAGAGTAATGAAAAATGTAAATGAAAAGAAAAAAAGGGTGTATCGGTGTTGGAAAAAAATCGCAACAAGACAACGTTGCGTACTTGCTTGGTTGGTTGGTTGGTTGGTTGGTTGGTTGCTTGCTTGCTTGCGATCTCTATTTTTCACTTGGAAATTAATAGGTGTGTGTAGTTATTGTTATTGTTCTTTAAGACTGTTTGATTCATTGAGTGCGGGTTTTCAAAGAGTGTTTAGTATATTATCATTGCATGTGTAATAAATGATACTTTGTCCTTTATAATATTGTTATAGTATTAAGTAAAGAAACAAAGTCGACACAGTTCGGATCAAGTGTTACAGGTTGCGAATCAATAGGTTTATTCAGGAACCTAGACAGGCAAAGCTATAGCAGTGCGAACGGGAACGGGTCAGTAGGCTTGCAGCCGATACGATCACGGGGCCTCTGTCCTAGCGTGGATCCAGAGTGACCGATGAGTCCTATTGGATGCTGGGTATATATAGGCAGCCAGCCTGCGCGCGCACACGCAGACCGGAAGCCTATAGCGACCTCTGTCCACACCCCAAGCCCGAAGCAGATGCTGCCACCTGCCGTCGGGCTGAAGGGTTCGGACGGAGTTCGCAACACAGCATCCAACCGAACCCGTCATATAAACCCCGCATAACCCTAGCCCCTACACATGTGAGACTGACAAGGTGAGACTTTTTGTGCGGTCTGCTCGAGTGTTCAAACAAATGCTTGATTGGAATGAAAAAATAAAAAGATAAAATGAAAATAACTTATATGGTTGTGTTTTTATTTTCATACATACTCTTTATTTAGACTAATCGACTCATCGGTCGTCTCGCACATTCAACATGGCAGCAGTTGTTTACAAAAAACAAAAACAAAAACAAATTAAGAGACTCGCCTCCTCCAAAATATAATTAATCAAAAAAATATATAAAACAATTTTTTTTATTTCCCGCCAGAAAAAAGAGAGTCGCTCGCCTCTGATTTAGTCTATTCAAAATTGAGTCATGTAATGTTATTTGTATAATAGTGGTCACGTGGCCTAAACAACCGTTATGCAAAACGTGGGTTTAAATGGGAGGCTCTCATTGGCTAAGAGGGTGTGTCACGTTAATTATGTTACTTCCGATCACGTCACTCCGCATGACCCCTTAAGTAGGTCGCTTCCAGTCACGTGACCCATAATTAGGTCACTTCCAGTCACGCGACGTCACTTCCGGTCATCGCTAATCCCCTAATTAAGTCACGTGACGTCACTTCCGGTCACGTGACCAAATGGAGGCCTGTGATTTGATGCATGTCGAGTGAGTAATATCCAGTACTTAGTATAGTCCCGTTCCGATACATATAATACTACTCTTGGGTGAAGAGCAGTCCAAGAGCAGGCCAGAGTGTTTTCGGAAAAGTATAAAATGAAAAGTCAAAGTGATATCGATTTTGGGTTGACACATTGATAGCACCCATTTTCCTAAATAAAAACACTTTGGACTTTTGATTTTACACCTTCACAGGGTCTAGACCTATTACCTTAATTCGAATTAAGATAATTAAAAATGGCCGAAGGTGAGTTTAGTCCATTTCTATTTCATTGCATTGTAGTGAATACAAAGGTTTTTGAACCCTGTTCTTTGGACAATATGTTCTATAAGTAGCAGAGGTAATATACCTATGCATGGATTTGGTGTACATGTCCTAGTTTTTGCATAATATCTGTTCCAATATATCAAGGGTATCACTGTAATTCACTCAAGGGTATTAGCACAATTCTGTTGTGTTTTGGCATGTATCCCCGTAATTCAGTTGACAGTGTATTACTGTAACCCAGCTAACAAAAAACGTTTCTAGAACGTTCTAAAACGTTTGTATTTGGTTTGGAAACAAACGTTTGTATTAGAACGTTTTAAAACGTTTGTATATGGTTTGGAAACAAACATTTCAGGTTTTGCTATGTTTAGTAGACCTACAGCTTGACGACCCTCTAGAGGGGGGGGGGCTTGATGTCAGGGCTTGATGGCAGAGCGGTCCCCATGTCCCCGGGCCCATGTCTCATGTCTATCTTAAGAAATGACCATGTCGCCATATTGATTTAAAGAAATGCCCATGTCCCATGTCACTATCTATTTTTTCCTCCTGTCCCATGTCACTAAGCCCTAAAATGGTTTTTTTTTTTTAGTTTTAGTTTGAAATATCTTTATTTCACCATAGTTTCAGACGATTTGCTTTACATGTATTGATTTCCTTGGCTTATAGTACAATCGACAGGTCAATACACAGTATCTCCAACATTGTATTATACTCGTATCTTGCGGACAGAATTCATACATTAAATTATACATTGGTACCGGTCATAGACCGTCCAGGCAAATACCCCCATAATCTATACCGGTAGTCATATAATGCTGGCTGTTGGTGACATTCGATGTGATATAGTGTAACATGTAGGATTTAATACAAGCAACTATGTATAAGGTTAAAACGGTGTAAAGACTGGTTGTATTCATTCATCCCCACTGATGGTACAGTGTTAAGGGTTGATGCTTCGGGATAAACCATGTAAATTAATTAATTGATCGGGTACCGACACACATATTGCGTTTACATAAAAAATAAATAAAGGAAATAATGAACAATAGAAACAGTGTTCAGGGTATGTTCCTTATGTATGTAATTTAGTGTAGGGAACATAATTCCTAAAGTTTGAGGGGGGGGGGGGGTGGAGAGAGTGTTACCATATTACATAGGTTAGGTAGTTTGGAGGGGGGGGGGAGGAGAATAAGTCTGGCTAACGAGCTGAAATGATCCAGTGATACCAGTGATGAATAAGTTTCATATTTCCTGCGTCGTCAAATCTCAATAGATGACCCATGTCGCAATGTCGAATTTAGGGCCTTATATAGGTAGGGGGCAAAAAATGTCACCCCTTTTTGGGGAAATAATCGTGAAGTAAAAAGTTCACCAAGAACCCAGGATCTCCCACAAGTGAGGCTAATGCTCTACCTCTACTCTACTGTGGATCTGGTAGGAATACTTCTGAAATCTATACGTATTGGGTACTTTTAGCAAACATGATGTAGCTTTTAAAATACAGACGTAGCACAGTTGAAAGGATAGGCTATGTCTATGCCCCCCCCCCCCCCCCCCCCCCAAAGTGATTTGATTTAATTTGAATATAATATCTTTATTGTCGTAAAATCACGTTAATGGTCTTCCTATGAAGGACAATTTGGCTGACTATTTCCTTGTGTGTCAAAAAACTACATACAGAGACAAACTTGTCTCATGTTTATATAATAAATAACTACATCAAAACAGTATGTTATACATAAGTTCTGAGCAACATTTCTCAAAAGCACACATGTGTGTATACACGGACACCTTTTTTGTGTCTGAAACTATATTTACTAATGTTAGGATAGGCTGTCAGTAACTGTACACATCCATGCCTTATGGACTTACTATGGGGGCTAGAAGTGCTCCAAATTAAGGTCTGATGACAAGAGGAAGGGGTAATTATAAGATTATTAGGGATTGGTACCTTGTTGTATAGATAAATAGATTGTATAAAGGTAATCCTAGATAATGACATAGTCATCACATTGATGACCTGGGTCATCATTCTGACTACCACTGCCTCATCTCTAATTAGGTCAAAGAGTAATCACGGTGATGACTAGGGTCATCACATATGATGACTCTCGTGATGACCAAGTAATCACTGTGGACACAATCATGGTGATTACAAAAAGTCATCACCCCTGATGACTTTTTTCCCCATAGAGTTTTCAGTGAAGTGGTTGGGAAGACATGATATTAATCATGGAAACAAGTATTATTAATGTGGAAAGTGAACATGGCATTTTAAAGGCAGGAAACTAGGTAGGAATAACATATATCCTAGAATTATTCTAATACCTACCAATGAATTAGAGTGATACCCTATGTTAATTGCAAACTGCATTATGGTAATACATGTAAAAGCTTCTCAACCCTCTCACACACAATCCATGCCATTTGGCCTCTAAAATGCCATACCTATGGCAATATATATCTGCTATAAGTATATTTGTGCAATAACAGCTCATAAAATTGCCTTTAAGTAGGCTCAATTAACTCTTCTATTTGTTGGCAATATCCAAAGTGGCTGCCTGCTATTGCCTAAATTCGATTTAAGGTGTTAGGTCTAGACACTGTGACTTTGACTCAATTTTTCGATTTATATCTTGCCATTCTTGAGCCACTATAGTGAAGGCCATTAGTGCAGATGACTAAATTGCGGCAGTCAGTGACCTATGATCATCATCTTGAAACCATAGTTTTGCCAGCAGGGGATCCTACTAGACAAGAATGTAGTAAACAATACAGTCACACACTGAAAACCCTATGTTAAAAAAGGTCCTCACTAGTGAGGACTTTTGGGTGATCATTTTTATTGTGTGAGGGGTAGTACCCTGGTGATCTTCATAGTGATCATAAGTGAGGACCCAGGTTGTCAATATGATCACCCTTTTGATCCAATTATACAGTATGCTAGGCTGTCAATAGGAAGACTGTGGATACTCAATTTGATGACTGTCCTAAATTTTCTTGAAAAGTTTTCATGTTATAAAATAATATCTACCAATATTATTATGATTAACCCCCTCCCGATCATCCGGCCTTTTTTTAAGAGTATGTTTTAGTCCTCATAATAAGCCAAGTAAAGCAGATATGTATGACCGATGACTGTCAACCCTCACACTTCTAACTTTGGTTTCAGACACATAAAAGGGGTCTTTATGTCTAGATATCGATAGTTTAGAAAGTTTTGACCTAATTTTCTTTCTAATCAATTGAATATAAACTGTGGTAATTGTCTTCATATATCCTCCAACTTGTAAACATATATGACCAATATTACTATAGGTATTAATCAATAGATCACATGGAGCAAGGGAAATTTGTTACATTGTTGTATAGTAGATCCCCCTAGTGGCAAAATTATGTCCTCAAAATGATCACCTTACCATATTACTGTGATCACCTATTAAAGTTGATCAATCGGGGATGATCACCCTAGGTCCTCTGTAGTGAGGACCTTTACATAAGCCAGGGTTTTCAGTGTACCGCGGTAATCCACCTATCTCCTTCACCGTTGTCATGGGCAGTGTCAGATAGGTCAGTGTCAGGGGCTGAGGGAATGTGTAAACTCTGAATACACATCACACAAAGGTTTGCTAGATATGACACCTGCTTGCCCTGTCCTTTTGGTAATTGTATTGTTTAATGTTTGTGGCTAGTCGTATCATGTGTAAGGTCAGGGTTCGCTCATTCGATCCACAGCCAAAAACATGTCAGCATTTGGTCATGTGACCTCCTCATTAGTATACTTTATGTAAATGAGGATTTGACCTACTTTCTAAACCATTGAGCGAGTATTTAGTCATGTGACCACTGATTATGCAAAAGGGGAGGCTCTTATTATGCAAATGAGGATGTGACCTAGTTAGCTTGGCCAATCAGAGAGCAGAATTTTGTGGAGGGTTTCTGCAATTCACCAATAGCAATTCAACACTCTCTACAAAAGGTTGTTGGCCATGGATAACGTGTTGGTACACGACAAAACCCACACATTGCATAGTATATACATATTGATTTGCATCATTCTGTGATGGTCATTATTTTTTTTGTCTTTTCATTTCATTTTCTTTTAAACATTCAGATTGAATTTGGGCCTAACTGACGAGCTTACAAATATCAAGTCAACTCCATGTTAATACTTTTATATTCTCTTATCTTCTACAAGGCTGCTACTTGTCACATTGTCTCTTTACTGCTCACACGCAAAATGACTAGTCCTAAAGGATATGTAATTGTGTTTGCATTTACATCTGCAATGGCACATGTCAACATTGTATACATTAATTTAGTATTATTTAAGCATTATTTAAATCCATGTTACTATTGATTAGTGCAAATAAACACGTCCAAAAGTCTTTCTTTTTTTTAAATCATGAATGATGACTTTCTAGACCTACAACACTTTCACTCTACTGAATTAGATAGAAAATACAGAGATACTCTCTCTACACTAGTCGAATATACGTGCTACTAAAAGATTGACAAAATGTGCTTCCAGTGTAGCTGAATTTAACTGTGTTATTCCAAATGCAGCAAAAAAATAAAACAATGCTTTAACTAAAGTGTAGTTTGTCCAATCAACACAGGTTTACACTCAGGACGGCTATGGAATATCCAAATTAAGGCATCACTGGAAGGACATCTGGAATAAATTGGACATTGCAATATCCGTTGGCATTCTGCTGTCTATAGTGCTACGCTTCTCTCTACAAGAAGACATGTTTGTGGCTGCCAGGATTACAAGTGCCTTAACTGCTGCCATCTGCTACCTACGCCTCATGCATTTCCTCCTGGTACACAGGATTTTGGGGCCCACAATCATTATGATCAATGAAATGGTATGAATGAAAATCTTGATATCATCATTTTAATTTCAATCATATAGCAAGAGATGTGTTTCCATAGACAGTGTGAAAATTGGGGAGAGGTTGAGAGAGGAGGTTTCTTATGAACTTTCAATGCAGATCTGGATCTAGAAGAAGACTAATTGGACTTTTGTTTTTTTACATAAGACACTGACAGTAGACAAATCATATACAAGTTCCTTTCTTTTAAAACTATTTATAGTATCTTTTATGTCAGATATTTGGTATGATAGCTTGCATATTTTGGCATATTTTCAGCTAAAAGATCTAGCGTATTTCATGGTGATTCTGGCCACAGCAATGCTAACATATGGAGTGGCAGTTCACTCACTGCTCTACCCAAACTCCCCTAAATCCTGGTGGAGCCTACTGGGAGATATCCTGTACAAACCGTACTGGCACATATATGGCGAACTGTTCTTGGATCAACTAGACTTGATGGAAGGTAAGGATTACAGCAAACTGAATTTAAATATTTGAATGAATTGAGAGTATGGTGACCATTTTATCGTTAGAATTGAGTAGTTGAGGTAAATAAGAATGCAATCATTACAACTATCTTAACATGATGCTAACCATCTATGTTATATAAATATCATATTAAAATCATAATTGAGTATTAGTCTCTTGATGTATCATTCAACATAGTTGTAAGTTCGAAGTGGTCAAAAATATGTTATTGTCGAAAAGTGTGATTCTAGGGTTAAATAATCGTTCTTACAGGTCAAGATTGTTCGAATGTTGAGGAAATATGGAAAAATGCTACACTCAGTATTCCACGCTGCCCACAGTCGAATCTTGTAGTGACTCTTCTATTCGGATTGTACATGATCATAACAAATCTGCTGCTGGTCAACCTGCTGATCGCCATGTTCAGGTAAGTACAGCCTGTAGAACCCACATACACAAAGTCGCATTGTTCATAATAGGCGTTTGCTTGAAGAGCTCTGGTAAATCGTGGTTCTAATTCAATGACCCCTGTTACCTGGTGCTGAGCTACATGGTATGCAAATAGGGCACTTCAATCTCACAATATCAAATTTGAAAATGCTCAATAATTTTCAGCCAAACCTTCCAGAAGGTGCAGGAGCGGTCGGAGAAAGTGTGGTGCTATAACTTCTACAGCTTGGTATATGAATACCAAAGGAAGCCTGTGCTGCCGCCATGTCTCACTCCGTTCTCACTCATCTGCTGCTGCTGGGAACCCGAACCTAATGGATATGAATTCCGTGAGCATCTTACAGTATTTGATCTTTGATATTAACAGGTACCCTAAAAAATTGAAAATCATTGTATAATATAAGGCATTTATAATACAAGGCAACACAATAAAGTGTTCATAATGATGTAACCTATTGTACCCGTTGTTTTGTAGAACAGGTTTACACCATCATCTATAATCGAATTCACAGCAACTGAATGAAATATATAATTATTCAATCCCTAAGTAGAATGATATTTTTTATACACCGTTAAAACACACAGTACTTACTCTTTGGGACAAATTAGAAAAATGTTTGGGACATACTTCAAAATTGTTAGGATAAATTTGAAAGATGTTAAAGAAGGAAATATTTACAGATGAATATTATATATGGGAATAGTCGCCATTACACAGATCTTATCAGACAGGCAACAAAGAAGGCCTGAACGGCGGAGATTATTGAGTTGTACATTATTGAACCTACTATGCTGATATTTCCTCATTAAAAATCCATTAAAAAATGAAAATATGTATAGTAATTCACAACTGAAAAGATCGAAAGTTCAACCAAAAGTGGGGTAAAAGTGCATAGAACTGCAGAAACAGATGAGGGGGAGGAGTATAAAGAGGTAAAAATTGTCTAAATTTCCAAAAGTAGGGGGTCGGCTTATAAGGGAGGTTTTCCAATTTTCCAAAGTTTGGTAGATTCGGCCCATAGCATTTACTCAGAGAGGGGGTCGGCTTACAAGGGACATCAGCTTATCAGAGAGGTTTTACGGTAGTATAAAGTGACACACTTAGCGTCCGTTTTTTGTAAATTATTCCATAGAGCACTGAGACGCACCCCACTCAAAATCTTGGAGTTGATTTAAGGTGGATGGATAAACTACAAATGGCTCGTTGGTAGGCCAAAATTACTGTACAAAATACATTTTTACATCAGTATTCAGGTTATTTTCAGTTGTAACGGAAATAGCCATTACAGCCAAATGAAACTGTACCTTGCAAGGCATTATTTTTTGGGAAGACAGCAACATATGTACTACAAATCTTAGCAGGGTACCTAGTAAATTTCCAAGCTTCAAGTTTGGCATTTCGGTGTGGTTTATGGACACCCAAAGGAACAAAAGCAATCCCTAATAGGGTAAAGGCACTCTGACCTGGACAGATACCTTGGGTCAGACACCATTGGCTTTGAATTACACATGTAACGGTGGCCCATCATAAACATTAATATAATATGTTGAATACCTAGGTCAGTCAGATAGCCGTAGCAACATGCATACATGACTAAATGTTGACACTTCAGATCAACACTTCATCTGATTGGGGACCAATATTATATGATAGGTACAGTGGCCCAGAAGGGCCAAATAGATAGAAAAGTGAAAAGTGAAAATCAAAAAGTGAAAAGTGCAAATCAAAAAGTGAAAAGTGCAAATCAAAAAGTGAAAACCAAAAAGTAAAAAGTGGTTTGAGGTTTGAGGTTTGAGGTTTCCACTTTCAGTGTCACGCTCTCAATCTGTCAACAGGTTGTGACAGGTATCTTTTAGCATTGGGTCAGAATTTCCAAAAATGTGATTTTTGGAAAATTGGCAGAAATGGCGAGAAAAAAGGTCAGAAATAAAAAAGTCAATTTTTTCCGGGAAAATGTCCAATTGGGCGAGAAAAATGGTCAGAATTTCCAAAGAAGTGATTTTCGGGATACTGGCAGAAATGGCAAGAAAAAAGGTCAGAAATGAAAAAAGTCTGGGAAAATGTCCAATTTCATTTCTAACCTTTTTTCTCGCCATTTCTGCCAATTTCCCGAAAATCACATTTTTGGAAATTCTGACCATTTTTCTCGCCCAATTGGACATTTTTGATTTGCATTTTTCACTTTTTGATTTGCACTTTCGACTTTTCACTTTTCTATCTATTTGGCCCTTCTGGGCCACTGTAGATGGGATATAAATAGGAAAAAAACGTTTCAAAAATTTGATAGGGAATTGAAGCAGGCAGAATGTAGATGTAAGCATGAACGTAGAGGTATAGAACGTGTAATGTAGCAACCATTTAGTGACGTCATCACTATGTGTGCACTCTGCTATGTTCAGTGGGTGCTAGGTACGTACGGGTATATACATACGGGTATATGTTCCTCTGGTCAGTAAAAATGACATGGATTGATGGAGTACAACATAAAGAAAATGAAGCTCAATTAGAGATGTAATTTTTTGCGCTACGACCATGCCAGGCAGGGTCTGGATGCTAAAACTCCCTTTACTGACGTACTTACAGGGGCACCTAGCTCCCCCTAGGTGTACATTTACATTTATGCTCTGCCTGCTAAAACTCCGTAATATGTTACACAATCTGCGGAAAGGGATCTTAGTGCAGGGTACAAAACAAGGCCCATGGCCGGAGGATATTTTGGTATCATTCCCCCTGAGGCCCACCAAGGGTGGAAAGATAGCAAAATATCCTCTGGCCATACGCCTTTGCCTTTATTTCATGGTTTTTACTCTTCAAAATATGTTTAATTGCATATAAATGGCCATAATAATTGAATAAATGATGACGTCACAGGCCATGTGATACAGGAACACCGTATCCCATGCCCGCACGTGAGAGGACAGACGTTTAGAGCGTTATCTTAATAAGACAATTAAGACAGTCTTAATAGTCTTAAAGTTGGGTTAGCGAACTCTTTTTCCTACCCTAACGTCACCCTAATCTATCATAACTAAAAAAGAAATCCAGTTATGGTTGAATAACCCATTTACCTACCCTAACATCACCCTAATGTATTATAACTCAAAAAAAATTGAAATGATTTATTTTTAATGATGGAAGCAGCCCTGCATAAGACACTGAATTTAAGACTTTAAGACTTAAGATTAAGATAACGCTCTAAACGTCTGTCTTCTCACCTGCGAGAGCTATCCGGTATTTGCGTATCCCATGGGGGGCATGGGATACAGGATTTCTAGTACTTAAGCATAGTGGTCATCGTATGCACCATAAAATAAACTGAGGGAGTGCTCATTTTTTAACAACAGGGGAGAAGGTGGTGGATTGGGGGGGGGGAGTAAAACATTTGGACCCCTTGACCAGGGGGGGGCAAAACAATTTAGACCCCTTTGGGGGGGGTCAAAAAAATTCAACCTGTTTTGAGGGAAAAGCCTGCGCTTTACTATGCTACAAAGAGGCGCTAACGCGCACGATTTTCGGCCTGCCAGGGGGGGGGGCGCGGAAATTTCGACCCCTCTAAGGGGGTGAAAAAATTTGCGGGCTCTGCCGAAATCTCACTGTCCCCCCCTGTTGTTAAAAAATGGTGTACCCAATATCGAGATTGAACTCCTTTATATGGGTCAAAACTATCAGCCAAAGATGGTCACCTATTCATAATTCAGGAGCGTCCGAAACAGGTGCTGATTTGTGTGATAGCCTGCCCCCTATATGTCGAAATGTTTATGGCAGTATTCAATATGAAGCAGTGTTATCAATATGTTCAAATTATTTGCACAGAGGAATCGTTTGATGATGCAGAGAAGAAAGAGCTGGAGATTTTGGAAAAGAAGGGCCTGGAGAGGTACCTGAAGCAGAGCAGTGGGCTTACTGGCAGTGATACCATGAAAGGTAACACATTATTAAATTATGAGGTTTCTACGATGTTCAAATCGGCCTTTAGTGACTTATAGACCAATATTTTGTGTTTAATTGAAGATCTCTACAAGTGCTCACAAATGTCACAACTAATCCATAAACTGGGGCTCCACTACCCGATTTCTTGGTCATGTATGTCTATAAAGTTAGATCAGGTCTAACATGTTTGATGTGAGATTAAAAGCCCAGATTGCCTAAAGTACAAAATTGGGCCCTAAATCGGTACATAGATCGTGTTATAACTTATATAGCCTTGGCAAGGCTATTTTTCATTTTAGCATGGAGTATTTATAAACATAAACCTATGCTCGCGATATACATGTATACATGATTCTTGGGTTTGAGCCCGAATTGTGAGAATAGCAACAATTTGAGGACAAAATCGGCTAGTGGAGCCTCAGCTTAAATAAGATAATGCTCTGGTGTCCCTCCCCCATTTGGCTCTGCTGATGTTAGATACTCTTTAACGGCCTACATGGCCGTTTATATATATATATGTTGGTCCTGCCTTCCCTTGATTATGTAAAGGCCCTTTGTCAAGATAGGTTGAAATGGGATTTATTTTAATTTTTTTATTCTGTGTGGATATATCACTATTAACTCCCTACCAATGAACTTTATGAAGTCGAGCCAACTAAGTAGAACCATCACAAATAAATGTAGTGATGTAGTGATCTGGTCATTACTTCCGGTTGATGATGCCTAACTCGTCGATTTTGTCTATGCTTTGTATGCCAAGTTTAAGATCCCATTATGGTATCGAAAAGTGGTTAAACAGAACCCAGCCAACAGAAAACAAAGGGAGACACATCCAACAACAACTGGAGGAAGTTTTGGAAGATGGATGGCAGGTTTTGAAGAAGATATTAACAGATGAAAATCAGATCCCATTTTCAGCTTGAGAAACCACATGTTAGAGCTGCTCAAACCAGCTCAGACCAACGTAGGAGTGAACTCTTTATTAATAAGTCAAGACAAGTCAAGTCTTCAGTCAGTCAAAGAAGTCATCCTATACAGTCAAGTCATGTCAAGTCAACTTGTGGTTTAATAGTCTTGTCAGTTACAAAAAGTGTCTGTAACTGGCATATTGCCAAGCCTCATATACCCTGTGAATGGAGATCTAGTCTCTTCAAACCAATGCCAATCTAGCCCTTCAAGCTAAAGTCCCAGTCAACAGTGTATTAAGCCAACACACAAACACTACAGTCAGTCTACTGGAAGTCAAGTGACAATTTTTTTGTCAAAAACAATTTTGGAAATTTCTTTTGAATTTTTTAGTCCAGCAGCCAAAATACCAAAATTTCAGTCGCCAGAATCCTTTGATTTTTCGAAACCTGCAACATGGCCTGACTGGAAAACCAGGTTCATGTGGTATTTTGTCCTCGAAAAATTCAAAGCCGAGACGGGGGACGTGTAGTCTACATGATGGGTCGTCGTCGTCGTTAAATTCGACCAAGCTCCCGCACCAACAGACACCGTCCTACATCCCGTCGACCTGAAAGATGATTTTAAGATGTTTGACAATTACTTTGTTCCGCGGAAGAACACAATCCACGAGAGGACGAAGTTCCACCATCGTACCCAACAAGAGGGAGAATCAGTTGAGTGTTTTGTCAGAAACCTACACAAGTTGGCGGAACATTGTAGCTTCACCGAAAAGGAGCATATCCGAGAACGTCTAAACGCGGGTATGCTGGTATGTTTTCGCGAGACCTACAAATGGAGCTCCAGAAAGCCGTAGATACCGCCAGACACAAGGAGCTCGTCCAGTCGAACGACGACGCGTCAGTCAACGCAGTCAACAGGAAGTACCAGAATCAATCGTCCAAGTCATACCCGGGTCAAGGTCAGTCAAGCCAGTCGAAGCTGAGGTGCACCCAGTGTGGGTATATCCATAGGTCCCCTGCAGCGGATGCATGTCCAGCGAAAGGAAAAATGTGTAAGATATGCTTGAAAGTCAGACATTTTGCATCAGTCTTTCGCAGTAAAAATGTTTGAGAGGTCTTTCACGAAGATGATAGTCAGCCAAACGACTAGTTTTGTGGTGCCGTGAATTTTGACCACTTCATCGGGGCCGTGAACTGTGACGACAACGATTCGGTATGGAGAGTCACCCTAAGCCTGGGTAAATCAACACAGGTGCCGACGTGTCGATTATGTCATACCCGACCTATCTCAAGGTCAAGCCGAGAACACCACTGAAGGATATCAAGGTCAATTTGTCGAGTCCAGGTGGTCCACTCAATTGTCAAGGACAGTTCATTGCCAGTACTGTCTTCAAAGGTCAAAAGTATCACTTTCGAGTGTTAGTCAGGTGGAAACGTCGAAAGTCTCCTTGGTCGGGGAGTTGCGAGTCGAATGAACCTCATTGTGAGAGTTCATACAGTCGTCGAGGATATAGGATGCCTCAAGACTGACCCAGTCAGGATCGTCCTAAAAGAGAATGCTCAGCCTTCTGCCGTCTCCGTCGCCAGACGTGTCTCATTCCTACTTGTCGAAAAGGTGAGAGATGAGGTAAAACGTCTAATCAACCTTGGAATCATCAGCAAGTGGCTTCTACCAAATCCCGCTCGAGGAGGACAGTCAAGACCTAACCACGTTCATAACGCCTTTTGGTCACTTTTGTGTTCGACGCCTGCCGTTAGGAATCACCTCTGCCCAAGAGGGGCAGGGGGTGTTCGTCTACATGGACGATATCCTACTCTTCGACAAGGATACCATCGAGCACGATGGTTGTCTGTCAAAAGTCCTTGAAACCCTTGACCAGTCTGGTTTAAAGTTAAACCACAAGAAATGTCTCTACAGAATGTCGGAACTGAAGTTCCTCGGTCATCTGTTTAGCAAGGATGGAATCTGAGCCGATCCCGTAAAAGTCAAGGCCATTGAGGAACTGCCACAGCCAGATTCAGTTACCAAACTACGCCAGTTCATGGGCATGGTACATTACCTTGGATCGTATCTGTCCTCAAGCTGATTGCCTTTTCTTCACGCACATTGACTAGTAGCGAGCAGAGGTACGCCCAGAATGAAAAAGAGTGTCTCGCAAGTGTCTGGGTGTGCGAGAAATTCTCGAGGTATATTTGTGGTCATGGATACGTCACAGTTTTCACTGACCACAGACCGCTGGTACCGCTCATCAACTCTAAGGACCTCGACGAGGTGCCTATACGATGTATAGCAAAACATGTCCCAGGCAAGGACATGCACATTTCTGACGCCCTGTCAAGAAGCCCTCTCCAGTCAGGTGAGACATCAACAGCCAAGGATGTGGAGCTGCATGTCCAGTCTGTCCAGTCAAATATGCCAGCATCCGATGCTAATAAAACAGAGATTCACAATGCAGTGAACAACGATCCCACCCTCCAGTCAGCAATCGTCTATACGCTGACAGGTTGGCCAAGATACGAAAAAGATCTTCCTGCAAGCATGAAGAGCCTGTATGCTCATTGTGCATCTCTGTCAGTCACCGATGGCCTGTTAGTGTTCGCCTCAAAGGATTGTCATCCCTAGTTCAATGAGGCCGGAAATACTGGACAGGATCCATGATGGTCATCAAGGAATCACCAAGTGCCTCGAAAGGGCACGTCTGGGGGTTTGGTGGCCCGGTATAACCACAGACATTAATAGGATCGTCACTATGTGTAGCCACTTGGAAGAACCGCACCACTGCCCTCAAAGTAGCAGTCACAGCAGGCACTCTAAAATTGTCCCCCTTATGACAGTGCAACTGAGGTGACCCTATGCATTACTTTTACTGTTCAGCTTCTATGGACAATAGAAGAATTTGCAAAAGTGCACCCTATGGTCCTTGGTTGTGTGCATTCGCTAGTTGTCCTTTAGATGACACTCATCGAATAGTGATGAAATGGCACTTTTGCAGAAATAAGGTTGATCTTTCACCAATGGAATTTCATTGAAATATTAGCAGCCCCTTAGAATTAACATACAGCCCCCCTTCCTCTGTTAAGGGGGCCTGTATGTCATATATCATTTTACAGCCTCTTTCAAGAAATCCCAAAGGGTTTTCTAGCTTCCCCTAAATGATGAATATTAAAGTTTCCCATTATGAATTAGATGGACCATAACCAGCATTCTAATGTTCAAAGTGTTCTTAAATCCAATAACATTAGAGGGGGCAATATATCCTCTAGATGAAATGGAGTCATCATATTGCAGGTACATCTGGATGCTTTGGAACATGAGGTACATTTCTGAACTAATACAATCAAGTAGAGAAGTTGGTATCCAGAATATAGGCCCTCCTGACTATAGGCCCCCTGCCTGTAGGCCCCCGGAACACAGGCCCCCTGCCCACAGCACCCTGCCTTTAGGCCACCCTGACTAAAGGCCCCCTGTCCACTACCTCTTCCTCACGTCTACTACCTCTTCCTCACGTCCACTACCTCTTCCTCACGTCCACTACCTCTTCCTCACGTCCGCTACCTCTTTCTCACGTCCAACCCCCTCATTTAAGTCTCACGTCCACTACCACCTCCTCGGGCCCACTAGCTCTTCCTCACATCCACTAGCTCTTCCTCACGTCCACTAGCCCTTCCTCAAAACCACTAACCCCCTCCTCATGTCCACCCCCTTCCTTCATAACCACCTCCTTCTCTTACATCCACCCCCTTCCCTGAGGGGGTTGGACGTGAGGGGGTTGGACGTGAGGGGGTTGGACGTTAGGGGGTTGGACGTGAGGGGGTTGGACATGAGGGGGCTGGACGTGAGGGAAGGGGTTGGTCGTGAGGGAAAGGGTTGGACGTGAGGAGGTTGTGGCCTATAGCCAGGGGGCCTATGGCCAGGGTGCCAAAAGACCGGGGTCTAAGATCCGGAGGGCCTAAGGGCAGGGTGCCTGTGGTCAGGGGGGCCTGAAGGCAGGGTGCCTAAAGACCGGGTGCCTAAATTCTGTGTACCGGAGAAGTTACCAGATTGAAGGTATTGGTTCAATAGTAAGGCAATAGGTGGTACTACCATTATCACTCAAAGGTTTTAGTCTCTCCACCTCTCAGTTGGTTCTGCCCATTACCACACCATGTCACTAGCTATCCGTGGGGGACCATGCTACCATCCTAGAAGTCAGTCTTCTGACCATACTAAGTGTACCCTGGCACCCCAAACTGAGGTCAATAGAGGGTCAGATATAGATCATGAGATATCATCTGTACAGATTATGCCAAATATAATGTATCCTGAAAATATATGGTTAGTGTGTTTGGTATTAGTAGGAGAAAGATGGCTTGCTATTCCTGGTGTCAATTTCTGAAAGCTGCCCCTGTACATTTCTTTAGTAGGCATTTGCTTCAGCATCTCCCATCAATTTCTCCGGTTATACACATCATAGGAGCATAATCAAAAGTGTTCTGAACAGGATTCAGTGTGGGCTAGAATATGTGATCATAAGATCCGCAATCTACACACTTTGAAAAATATTTCCAAGTGCCTACCATGTGTAGCCACTGCGCTGAAAAGAGCCCAACGCAAAGGCGTGAACCACTGATGACAACACCCTTGCCCCAAGGACCCTGGATAAGGGGAGGGATAGACCTGTTCCATTCTCGTCATGTGCGACTACTACTCCAGGTGATTAGAAGCCCTTGCCATGACATCCACAACCTCCACAGCAGTCATCAGCCGAATAAAAGACGTGGTTGCACGTTTTGGTGTGCCGGTCGAGGTCGTGTCTGACAACGGCTCTCAGTTCACATCAGCCGAATTCAAAGAATCCTCAACAAAGTACATATTCAACCATATCACGTCTAGCCCCTACCTCCCAAATTCTAATGGGGAGGCCAAGAGAGCTGTCTACACAGCCAAACAAATGCTGAGCCAAAAGGACCCATGGCTTGCCTTATTGTTGTACAGAGACACTCCAATCGCAGCCACTGGTGCCAGCCCGTCACAGCTCATGATGGGAAGACATCTCCGCACCACGCTCCCAGTACCGTCATCTACTCAGGAGCCTATATGGCCTGACCGCGAGACGATCCTTGCCAAGGATAAGCGGTACAAGGCAACAACTGCAGAAAATTATGATCAACATCACGGCGTAAGGCCACTTCAACCACTCCAACTAGGAGAACCTGTCTTGGTTAAGACCGACATCCAGAAGGGTTGGAAGGAGAAAAGAATAATACGAGGGGAAGCAAGTACTCTGCGATCGTACCAGGTCGAAACCCAGTCAGGAGTCCATCGAAGGAACCACCGACATCTCAAGCAGATGCCACCAACCACCATGCAGCCTACAACTACTGCCACAGTTCCACCGTCAGGCAGTACACCACCACCCAAGCCCATGGTCGAGCCACCTTCAATGCCAGGTGCACCACCAATGCCTTCCGGCTCTGCACTGAGCGTAGAGCCTAGACACTCAGCACGCACTACTACTAAGCCGACTCGCCTGATTGAGTCTAAAGAGTAGGGAAACCCATGGTAAAGATGGGTTCTAGGGTGATGTGCTAGCAACCGCTCCCCTATAGTTTAGTCAAACCGTAACGAACTATGTACTCTCATATAAGGTTGATATAAGTAACACTAAGTCATTCATCAGTAACAAGACATTTTAAGAGACTCATTGTTCCCAAAGACTATACCAATGTTCAAAGTATATTTGATCTAAAAGACTCAAAAGACAGTTCACAAGCTATACCTTTATTATCTTAAAGGGGGAGATGTTGTGATCCCGCCGACGCTACTAGCGCTATTGTGCGCTACCCGTTGCAACTTTGTAGCATCCCTTTCTACTGAGATAAACATCCGGTCATCACTTCCGGTTGATGATGGCACTAACTCGTCGATTTTGTCTATGCTTTGTATGCCTAGTTCAAGATCCCATTACAAACCTCCTGCCCCCACTCGGTGAAAGTTACCGCACATCTGTGGAGAAAATGGCCTTGAATCGAGTGGGAGTCCAGGACTAAATTGCTCTTACGGAAAAGACCTCTAAAGGCCAGGCATATGCATACCCAGATGGTTAACTCATCAGGATTTGAATGTAAGTCTTGGATGAAAAGAGTTGTTCTGGGTCTCCTAACACTCATCTAATCCCAGACATAGAACTTAAATTCTGATCTGATATAAAAGGCCTTTTTGAGACTAATCACGCGCTAATATAGTTTTGAATGGTGCCGTTTTTAAGGCACTTAGCCAGGAATGTCACATAGCGACACATCCCATCCAGAGTTGATACTGAGAGCCTGGCCTGGGGCCTGCATTCTGGGCGATATGGAGACGTTAACAGCGTATTAACAGGATATATATACAGTTTAATAGGTATTTTGTTTGTTGTCAGAACCGCACTTAACCACTTTGAAGCTGCGAGGAGTCTGCAGACCAAGTCACTCCGTCTTGGAAGCCTGTCCCATGGCACTTACGGTGCTGCAGTATAGGCTCCCTCTACGTCCTAACTTGGTCTGCAGACTCCTCTTGCATCGCTGTGGTTAAATGCGTAGGTGAATACGGAATGACATGAGAAGTGTGCAGTAACCCTGGTCTCTTCTGCACACTCCTGAGGGTCATGTGACCTACGCGGAATTCAAAATGGTGATCCCACGGAGATAAACAACACTTATGCCGTTCCATACGTATTTACTGTAAACAATGAAATAATCAAGAAAACCATGAAATAAATGGGAAGTGTCACTTAAAAGTGTGTTTATTTCATGTGGAGAAACAATGCTACCCTATTTTCTCTTTGGGAAGGGCCATTCTCTCCATCCCTCGTTCTCTACGTATAAGTAAAGAGATCTGCTGGGTCCGGTTTGTTAAAATTCCCACTATCGATAAAGTGTGGCTATAGAAGAAGCCCAGAAACCTTATTGGGGGGGGGGGGGGCGCTTATTACGTCGAATACGGTAGACTGGGTATACTGGGTATACTGGGCAGACTGGGTATCAGGAGCGGCCGGCCTAATGCTGTACCTCATGTGTTTCAATCAGAACCACGCAGGTGAAAAACCTCTTTTTTACACATTTGGATTTATCTATTTCAACAATAAATTTTGAGTGGCTCCAGAGGGCCAAAAGCGACCTGGCGACCTGGGCTGTTTTCCTTGTGACCTGGTACAATAATAAAAGCGACCTACAACTGGTAACTTTTGAAAAATCTTAACTATAGCATAAATGGTCTAAAAAATCGACTTTGTGACCTGGGGTCTGTTACATAATGAACTAACGGGTACGGTTAAATTACATAAATGCAGTTCAGTGCTGCATAGCTGTAAATAACCATACCTGTTAGATATTGGTGGCCGTTTAGGCCAAAGGGTATGATCTGTATTCTCTATATAAAGTTGTGAGGTGTTGCCATGCCTGCAAGAAGTTATACAAGTGTAGACCACACGTTGAAGCCTAGAAAATAATCTAAAACACTCAAGAAAGGGTAATTTACTCCAAAAAATACATTGTATGGATAAAAAAAGTTGTAATTTACAATTTGCACAAATTATGTTTAAATTCAGGTTAAAAGACAGACATTTTAAAACTTGCCCGTTTGGCCATGCCCATAGTACTAATACAAACATGCTCACTATATGAGTTAAGCTTACTTGGTGCCCGTAATTATTAATAGTCATAATTATATATATGGCCCCAATATTGGCACCGGGTAATATTGGGATATATTACGCCAGATGGCTCTACTGTTCATATTCCTAGTTCATTGGTTCGCCACTAGGGGAACCGCGTCCGTTCACAAATTTATATGATGTCATCATGTCCAGACCTGTTTGATTTTGGAGATTGGAGATTGGAGTAAGAATTTGGAGTATCCTGGAATAATAGTAACAATGTTTTGTACTACCTGTATGCTGGAGTGGGACGGGAGAATATCTACCCCTGTCCCAAGTGCTCCAACGCGGGTCAGCCAGGCAAAGGAGGGCCAGACTTTAAGTAAGTTAGGCTGACCAAGGATGACGACGGTAAGGTGTGCTTTGAGATCAGGGAGAGGATCAAAAGTGTCTTAAACACACAGCGTCGAGGAGACGATGGGCAATGTCAGCTTACATGACGTGGAGGCCCTATCCCCTCAGGAGCATGGGAGGCGCTGGCAAAGAAGGAGGGGGAGGCGGCTATGGCGGCGTCTGAGACAAAGGCCGCTCAGTTTGCGAGGGAACAGGTGGAGGCTCGTCGAGCTGTGGCAGAGAAGGCTGTGGCAGAAGCAGCTGCAGCAAAACCAGGTGACCAATCTGCTACTATAACATTGCTCATAAGTAAGCTTGACACAATTATGTCCAAGTTTGACACTTTGATGGAGTATTGTGTGAAACGTGACGCCGCAGGAGTAGAATCCCCTAAGAGGGAGAAGGGCCCGCAGGTGCCTCCAGGGGTTGGGACCCAACAGCCAGCTGAGCAACAGCCATCACGTCAGCTGAGCAACAGCCATATCATCAGGCAGACTCTCGGCCACAACAGGGACCTCAGGGGATGGGATGGGGTGTATTCACCAAGGATGCAGCTGCTGATTATAATAGACCCTGTATGGGTGGTCAAAGTAGGGGTGGTTATAGTCGAGGTGGTGGTGGTTACCGAGGTGGTCCCCGGGCAGCTGGGGCAGGGTTTTCAAGGGGCCCCCTGAAAATTGGCGGCCGAGAGAGGTGTGTGTTTTAAGTTATGTCAAGGGATTCCCTGTGACGCGTCACACTGTCAGTTTAAACATCAGTGTGTGTATTGTTACAGTCTGTCCCACACTATGCTCGAATGCACGAGCAAGGGTGGGGAAGGCAAGGCGTAACAGGGCAACCTCACTGAGGCCAGCCGGGACTTGTCTAATATCTTACCTGTTGTCAATGGAAATCCACCTACTGTTTGTACCGAAGTGAATGATGTAAGATTGATTGATATTGCGGCAGATATGGGTCAACTATATTCAAGTATTGATTGTGTTGCGCCTAGGCGCGCTTGTGATGATATTGGTGTGAATGTTTTGAAAACAAATGGTTCAGACTCTGCTGATTTTGTTGACTTGCGCGACTCTGAAAAAGTTGACGTTTTCCCGGAGTTTTTTATTGACCTGATAGAGTTAATGGGCTCAGTGGATCTGGCAGGGTTGATTCATGAAAATGAAATGTTTATCAATGGTTTGTCCACGTGTGATATGGCGGATATGGAGATGATTATTGGGAAAATCTTCGTCAAAATGTGAGTATTGATAAAGAAATTGTAACTAGACTTAGATATGCTGATGTGTACTCGGCGGAGGTGCCTTCTGCGGTAGTGGAGATTGGGCCTAAATGTTTGGCCCCGGTGTTTGACGCTTGTATTTGCGGCGTTTGTGCTTGTATATATGTTTTGTGTGGCGTTGGTTGTCGATTGAAACCCTGTAGATTTGCATCGCCGGTGTTAGGGTTTGGTGACTATGTGACTTCTCAAGATGTATTTGTGTTGACAGCAGCCTACAGAGGTGCACGTATTGTTGATCATGGCTGTCCTTGTAACTATGAGTGTGGGAATTATTCCTCAATAACTGGTATGAAGTTTGCCGATGAAATGGGAGACAAGGTGAGGGGGGAGTTGGACGCCAGTAAAGTGCGGATAGTAAAGGATAAGCCTAAGTGTGTTCACTCACTGGGGGGTGTGCCTAAATCAGATGGCCACCTTAGGCCTGTCACAGACTGTTCTCAGCCGGAAGGACGCAGTAAAATAAGTACAAGTACAAGACGGTGGATACAGTAGTGGGCACGTTGCACCCATTGGATCATGGTGCTGTCAATGACATTTAAAGTGCCTATAGGATGATCCATGTATTCCCCTCTCATCGAACCTTCCAAGGGTTTAATTTCAAATAAATAAAATCCTCATAGCGGAGTTGTAACATCAATTCAATTCAAATCAATACCAATCTTATGTATCCTTTACATGACTTAGAGAATTCTATATTGGAGATCGTATCTCCACTCGTTCAAAAAGTATCTCAGGCTTTATCATATTCCATGAGTTATAAGCATCTACCGGAGGGGATTTTTGTACCCGTGTAGTGTGAGAGATGTACATTTCTATCAAAGGACCATCAGCAGCATGTGTGACTCTATTGACAACCAATTTAAGCGAATTCAATTTAATTAACCTATAACACAGAATACCTTCCAATCTATGTAGAGAGGAAAAATCCCAAACCTGAAAAGGTTAGTGTAGAATCCACTGGGAGAGTCTATAAAAACTATTCTAAAGTTGCATACCAGCGAGAATTCATTAGAGAAAATTGGGATGAGTTTTACAGGACCCCAGACCCTTCAAAGGCATGGGATATAATGTACAATAAATTAGAAACTATTGGTAATGGTCACTGTCCTGAACGTATATTCAAATTCACCAAAGAAAAAAATCCTTGGATCAACCGAGAACTTTTAGAACTCTTCCACAAAAGGGATGAGGCCCTCAAATTTGCCAGGAAAACAAAGAAACCTGAGGATAAAGCTAAAGGTAATTCACTTGGAAATATCTCAAACAGAGAGAATCTAAAGGCTAAGGGAAAATATTAATGTGGGAGCCAACCTAGCTCATAAAATCACGGTAGATCCAAACTACGTACCCCCCCATTCCCCCATTTACCAGGGGGACCAAATGAGATTCCCTAACATCAGACAAGACAAACTAGACAAGGAAATTCACAAAATAAACATATACAAATCATCAGGGCTTGCACTCTCCTAAAGGATGGGTTGCTGGCCTTAAACGTACATCTCTGCCACCTTTTGAACCTCTCATTGACTACCGGGGTCTTTCCTGCTGCCTGGAAAAAAGCTCTAGCAGTACCTATCTTTAAAACAGTAAAACCTAAAACAATTGGCGACTTGAGACCTATCTCACTCCTGCCCATACCAGGTAAAATAATGGAGCGGCTAGTACACTACCAAATTGTAAGCCACATTGAGGAAAACAACCTTTTGGCAGATTCACAGAATGGGTTCAGAAAGGGGAGATGCACTCATGACACTGTGTTCAAAATCATTCATGACATAAACTTAGCCTTAAACTCAGAAAACACGCTCGGTGCTATATTCATAGATTTCAAAAAAGCATTTGATACCATCAACCATCCTAAATTAGTACGCAAGTTAGCAAACTTTGGCCCCCATGACTCTGTAATACACTGGTTTGATAACTACTTAGGGAACAGGCAGCAAAGAGCTTTTGTTAATGATAAAGTCTCTGAATGGCAAGAGACTAAGTTTGGTGTACCACAGGGATCTATATTGGGCCCCCTGCTCTTCATACTGTTTGTAAATGACAAACACTATGTTCAAACCCAGTCAAAAATCACACTGTATGCTGACGATACAGTCATAACATTTAGTCACCAAGACCCGGGCATTGTTGGCCAAACACTTCATTCTGATATGTCACTGATAAAAGTATGGTGTGATTTGAACTGTCTCACCATGAATGTAGGCAAAACCAAAACACTGTACTTTTCTGAAAGGACTAACTGTCACTTTCCTGAAATAATGTTAGAACGCGCTGCCCTGGAAAATGTTCAATCATACAAATATCTTGGCATAATTCTGGACAAGACACTCACTTTCCAAGAGCAACTAGTGGAGACCAATAAAGCGATGAACTCTAAAACCTGGCTCCTGAGACAATTAAGACCTATGCTCACCCAGAATGCCTCTATCACAGTATTGAAGTCATTAATTCTACCACAAATTGATTCTAGTCTAATTTTCCTCTTGGGGCTAACCCAACTTGATTTCAACTCACTACAAGTACTTCAGAATATTGTAATTCGAATTTGTCTGAAAATTTATGTACCTAGAGAGGTCCATGTTGATGTGATGCACTCAAGAGTTAAAATCACCAAGGTTGATGTTAGGCTAAAATACTTGCAAAGCAATTTATGTTATAGATTAGTCAAACGAGATGGAATTGACCTAATTCTAAATAGGAACACCAGAGCCGCTGATGGCCCACTGATAAAACAGCTAAATCCTAGACTGACTGGACATTCCAAAAATCCTTCCTACAAATCTATTGACACATGGAACGCACTCCCCCCTCACCTGAGGAACACAGAAGAAAAGAACTGTTTTAAAGCCAGATTAAACGGTTATCTGAATGGTCAATTTCCTCTCATCTTAAAGGACTGAAGTGCTCACTTGGTGCTTACTAAGGAGCAGCTCATTCTACCGAACTTTACACTTTATCCTCTTTTGATGTTTCATACACCTGCTATTGTTTACTATAGTTATAAGCCACCACATATCTGTTTATTATAGATGTACACATAGGATAGACTCTACACAAACTTTAGTTATAGCAAGCTGCATAAACGTAGGATAGATAGTAGATAAGCTGTAGACAAAGGTCAGTCATAAAAGGCCATGTATCTGTACTGGATAGAGTAGACGATTTCATATTTCAGATATTGATACTTATATTTTTACATATGTATGTCTTCTAAATTTGTTTTGAACCATACACATTTGTTGCAATGTTAACCACTTGGCATTATGTACCTGTTCAGCCCAACTGGTGAACGACGGAAACCAGCGTTTCTTTACCCAAGATGCTGTCTGTACCAGTTTAACAAATAAAATCTAATAAAATCGAATCAATTGCCTTCTTAGATCAGTTGGCAAAACTTTCACTTTCTTATGAATATCTTTGACAGATACTGACATAGGGTCTTTAATTTTGAGACACGTTCTTATACCCACATTTTGCAATATTTGCAATTTTTCTGATCATGCAAATTTATGCCAGATAAGAATATACTACTATTATCAATATACGGTAGCAACATGGTTTTAAACAACAATATAGAAGTATCTTCATCCATATGCTCCCTAAAATACCTTATTAGCCATGTCTTCTGATTAACTGAGCTGATAGTTTTTGAATATTGCAGTTTGAAGCTCATATTATTTTCCATTATGATTCCTAAATATTTATACTTACAAACATTCTTAAGTTCAAAACCTTTTACAAAAACAGGAGGAAGAGACATATTTTCCTCATATGTATACAACATGGTTTTTGTTTTCTTTGCATTAATTGTAAGCTGTTTCTCATCACACCAAGTAACTAATACATTTAGGTCATGTTGGAGTGAATTTGAAATTTCATTCAAGTCATGCCCAGAGTAAGGAGAACTGTATCATCAGCATATTGCAAACAATTACAAGATAAATTCAACTTGGATAGGTCATTAACATATAATATAAATAGGATAGGCCCTAGTATGGAGCCCTGAGGTACACCAAATGACACACTTTCCCAGTTGGAATATACACCATTAGCAAATGTCTTTTGCTTTCTGTTACTCAAGTAGCTGCTAAACCATTCAACAACTCTAGCACTAAAGCCATATATTGGCAATTTGGCAAGTAGCTTAGTATGACTTATAGTATCAAATGCCATTTTATAATCAATATAAACTGCACCTGTGTACTTCCCTTCATTTAAAGACTCAAATATAATATTATTCAAATCCAATACTGCATCTTGAGTACTTCTATTTTTCTTGGAACCACTTTGTTTGGGGTTTAGTAACATGTTAGTCTCAAGGAAAGTATAAGTCTGCATGTGAATAAATTTCTCCAGGATTTTACCAGTCACAGGCAGCAAAGAGATAGGCCTCAAGTCAGAAACATCTCCAGGGTTTTTTACCTTAGGAATAGGAGATATTTTTCCTTCTTTCAATTTCTCGGGGAAGATACCTCTTGCAATTGACAAATTTAGAATAAAAAGAAATTCATTTCTTCTTCCAATCAAGAATTCTTTCAAAACTCTTGCAGACACGTGATCAAAGCCAGAGGATTTTTTCTCATTAATTAACAACAGCTCCTTGACAAGATCTTCTACAGAGATATCATTAAAAGATAATATATCGTCCAGTACCTCAATAACTGGGGCCCTGAAATCTATGACAGGATCAATTTTGTCTGCAATTTCTATGATTAGCTGTTTCAGCTTGAGGTATCTCATCACCCACATCATTTTTTTGATTAAAAATACCACTCTTTACCTCTCTAGGGAGCATTTCCTTTATTGCAGCCCAAAACTGTTTTGGATCTCCAGAATTATCAGCAATTAAATTTCTAATATAATCCCTCTTTGCTTGCTTAGATTTTAAATTAGACCTATTTTTCAATGCTTTAACCACAATGACATCTTCAACACTTCCCGTTAAAACAGCTTTCTTCAAAGCTGCATCCCTATCATGTATATGTCTAAGCAACTCCTCAGTGTAGGGGCATGAATAATACATGTACATATAGGTCCGTGGAGTCAGAGCGGGAAGTGCCTCCATCGGACACTAGGTGGCAACACCTACGCCATGTCGGTTATCCAGTAGCGGAGCCAGGCAGGGCACTCCAGACGGCGCTACGGAGGAGTGCCACTTCGACACTGCTTGGTCCGCACTCAGGGTATATAAGAGGCCGAGGTTGGTTACCTCAGGGAGTTCGTCCCAGGACGAGCACTGACCCACACCTTTCGATACCTTCGTTACCTTTTCGATTGGGGCACCTACACCCCTCCCACACTCTGGCTCCTGCACCAGTCATGCTGGCTCAGGACCAGATCATCCAGCATTGCTGACTTCGAACTATCAGTAGAATGCTGTACATGAACCAAGTGAACCGAGCAAAACCTTCGTGTTACTTTAAGGCTGTGATCGTGACTAAATAAACCTGTTGCATTCAAACCGAATTTGGAACCTGTGTTCGCGTGATACTTCCACAACCCCTACATTGGTGCCGTGACCAGTTGGGGTGAAACACAGAATAGCACAGTCGGTTCGGGTGAACATGGCTGAACAGGCAAAGGGTGGAGCACCACTTCACCCTATTTCGAGTCCGGATCCGGAGGTGGTAGCGGCCCTTGAGAAGCACTATGGGCCAAGCCGTTCGAGTTCTACACCAGAACCAAGGAGAGGCAATCCTGATTCTATTCGAAAAGATCTAGGGTCAAACCTGGAGGATTCATTGTTTGAAACTGGCGGTTCGAAGAGGCACATTGCTCCTATGCCAACACAAGGCATGAGCATTATGCATGCTGAGCAACACCAAAGGCAAGAAGTGACACGACGTCACTTCGCCGAAGAAAAGAATCGATTCAAAGAAGCAAGGATTGCAGAGATGGACAGGATGAATGCGGAGTTTGAAGCCTTGAGTCATCGGTTGGTACAGCTCCATAACAAGAATGAGGAGTTGGACGGCGCGACAATGGAGAAGCAGAACCGCTTGGACACAACAAAGGCGGAGCTGGAACATATATGGAAGACCAGTTCTCTCATCAGCAAAATGTCTTGACACGGCGGACTGAGGTTCTTGAACAGCGTCAAGATAAGACTGTACAGGAATCAGACGAACTCCATGAGACGATTAGAGAAGCAACCAAAGCGATGATGGAAGAAAAGAACGGTGTCACTCAGGAACTGAAGGATTTACAGTTGAAAAGAGAGAGGGAGTCAACTCGAAGGGGCTATTCAGGGTTCAATCATGTCAATGATGGCATCTACGACTCAACGTCTGGTGGGGGTGGTGCTACTGCTTCACCATCAATACAGGTGATTCGGATGGAAGGTCGTCAGAACGTGAACAACGCTCAACGTCACACAATGATGACTATTCGAATCCCCCCAGCCGGTCGAGCTCTCTCGAGAGACCAAGCCGTTTCGGTTTGAGTGATAGATCTTCAAGATCTGATCTGAATGAACATTTGAGTGGCCCCACAAGGAGGTCAGGGAGATCTCCTACAAATGCAGGTAGACGAGTCTCTCGACGTGAATCAATGTCCCCAGGGATGAAGTTGATTTACGATTCGAACCCCTGCATTGCTGAGATGGGGGTTGACTGTGTTAGCAGACAAGCTGATAATGCTGATATCGTAGATTGGAGCATTGAGCAGTCTCGCTTGTTGCACAGGGACAACCACAATGTTGCTAGATGCACTGCAAGCACTCCAGTTCCATTCACGGGCAGACAGCCATGGCATAATTGGTTTGCGGACTTCATGGACGACATGAGGTACAATCGGTGGTCAGAGCAAGAATCATTGAACGAGCTTCTTCGGGCATTGAGAAATGGACCTGGCAAGTTAGCTGTGTCGAGATGGAGAACGATGCATGGTGCCGGATTGTTTACCCAATTGATGGAATGCGCCAGTTACCTAATCGGTAATGTGGGTAATGAGGATCCGCTTCGGTTGTTTCGCAAAAGAACTCAAAAACCAAATGAGTCTCATCGTGTGTTTGGCCTGGAATTGCAGGGTCTCTTGCAGAGAGCTAGACCACGATGGCAATTAAATGATCCACAGTTCCTAGATGATTTGTTCTCACAATTCATTGAGGGTTTGGGGGACTCTGATGAACGAACCGCAGCCTGTGATAGTTGGAAAGCTGGAACTTCTCTCACCGATTTGTTCATGGCCATAGAAAACTATGACAGGAAACGGCATCTACTATCTTCGAGGGTACTTTCGAGAACTTCCAGTGTGGTACAAGACCCACCAGCCTCTGGTACAGAGGAAGGTGATTCTGGAAGGGAGGAGGAGATTGGCACAGTTGCTCAAAAGAACAGTGGCAAATCTTATTCCAATTCGAATTCGAATCGCTATCCGAAGGCTGACAGGAAAACACCTCCTGCAACCTCTGGAGCCACAAGCGCACCTTCTACTTCATCCTCAACTCCTGCTATGGTTGACTGACTTGATGTCTGGAAACCAGCAATCTGCAGGGAGGAATTCGAAGCCAAAGGTGGATAAAACCACCAGGTACAGAAGAGATTGGAAGCTTGGAGGAGGGACCTGATCAGTCCCTTCCAGGTATGTCCAATGAGCCCAGAGAAGTAGACGTCCGAGAAGGAAGTACTGGGGGGGCGACGAATTGGATACAGGAGCTGGAGATAGTCAGCAGTGCCCGATTGTCCCCGGATCATCCCTGCTTGAAACACTTGAAGCGGGGGGGGGGTAAATCTTGGTGTCACCAAGGATTTCGAACGCTTCACCGTCAACCCATCGCCACTGGATGGTAAGAGGTGGTATTTGACTGTAGCAGTAAAGGGAAGGTCTGCGGAATTTTTGGTTGATACTTGGGCTAGTCACTCCATGATCTCCAAATGATTCCATAATCTTGTAGCCGATGAGCCAGATAACTTCACAACGAGGGTAAAAGCTCATTCGGCCGACAGTAGCTGCATGCAGACGTTTGGTAAAGCGTTTTTCAAAGTCAATATAGGTGGACAGGATTATCTTCTGTCGCCTACTATTGCTGATCTGAGTGATGATGGCATCATCGGATTAGATTTCGCTGCGTTGTACGGGGCAATGTTGGAACCTTGTAGGGGGATGTTGAAGATAGAACATCCGTACAAGATGGCCGTGCAATGCGTGTTGAGGAAGGTATCTTCTGTAGCCTCGGTGGTACAGACGCTTAAGATACCCCCAGGACAGACATGTGATGTGTTGTTTTCGAGTGACAGTATCTTCCGAGATCAAATGGCGGTAGTTGAGCCCAATGTGGTGAGACTAGCATCCATTGGACTCGAGAGTGCAGAGACTTTCGTAGGCAGTGGCAGCAGGAATTTGATTCCTATTTCGAATCCTGGAGGTGAAGTCCGTTATCTGATGAAAGGTACTCCTGTGGGGCAGGTGATCGTTGCACAGGCAAGCACCAGTATACTCTCAGAAGATACCAAACCGAACATTGAAGGGATGTTCGATTTGCGTCCAGAACTCCAGAAGTTGGTGGACGATTCAAGCTTGGTGACGGGGGAGCAGAAAGACCAGTTGAGACGATTATTGATGAAGTATGATGCAGCCTTCGGGGAACCCACTGGCTTGGGCCGAACTGATATGGTGCTACATTCCATCAATACAGACGAGGCTGTACCTTTCAAAATCCCTTATAGACGCCTACCTTTGAAGAAGAAATTGATGGCCGAGAAGGAAATCGCTAATCAGCTGAGATTAGGGGTGATTGTTCCCAGCACTAGCCCCTGGTCCAGTCCTGTTCAGATGGTGACTAAGAAAGACGGCACAATTCACTTTTGTATCGATTATCGAAAGTTGAATGGTTGCACAAAGAAAAACTCCTATCCCCTTCCCCGTATAGACGAGACTATTGATACCCTGGGAGGAAACCAATGGTTCTGTACGCTGGATTTACAATCCGGATACTGGCAGGTTGGAATGAAAGAAGAGGATCAGGAGAAGACAGCTTTTTCGAGCCATGTCGGTCTTTTTCAGTACAATGTGATGCCGTACTGGTTGTGTAACGCCCCTGCAACATTCGAAGCCATGATGGAATCTCTGTTGAGTGATCTGTTATGGAAGGAATGTTTGGTGTACCTAGACGACGTGATTGTATTGGGAAAACCTTCGATTCGTGCCTGGCTACCCTAGCCAAAATTTTCGAGAGGTTGATAACCAATGGTTTGAAATTGAAATCAAAGAAGTGTCACCTATTCAGGACTTCAATTAACTATCTCGGTCGAATAATATCCACTGAGGGCGTTAAGGCGGATCCTGAGAAACTAGATGTTGTGTCGGAATGGGAAAAGCCGGAAGGTCCTAGAGACATACGGTCTTTCCTTGGCTTCTGTAGCTACTACAGGGACTTCCTACCGGGGTATGCCAGAATAGCTCAGCCTATGCAGGCTCTAGCTCACTGGACTCCGGGTAGAAGGAAGGAACCTTTCCCATGGGGTCCTGAACAAGATCTAGCATTCGAAGCCGTGAAGAACTTATTTCGAACCACCCCAGTTTTGAAATATCCCACAGCTGATGGATATTTCATACTGGACACTGACGCCAGTAACGACAGTATTGGTGCTGCTCTATCCCAAATTCAGGATGGGAAAGAAGTACCACTGGCTTTCGCTAGTAATACCCTCAATAAGGCCCAGAGGAATTACTGTACTACTAAGCGCGAATTGTTGGCAGTAGTAGTATATACGAAGAAGTTTAAGCACTTTCTGTGGGGAGGTGACTTTACTTTATGGACAGATCACTCCTCCTTAAGGTGGTTGCTAAACTTTAAGGAAGCAAAGGGAATGATCGGTCGATGGCTGACCCATTTGTCCGAGTTCGGGTTGGAAAATAGCCAAATCCAACACAGAGCAGGGAGCAAGCATATCAATGCTGATGCCCTTTCGAGAAGACCCATAAGGAAATGTTCTAGAATGGATTGCAATGACTGTGGAGCCCATAACGCTGTAATAGCTGGAGTTTGAATGCCGTATGATGTAGGACATTCTAAAGCAATGGAATGGTCCACGGAAACTATCAGGCAATTCCAGAAGGGTGATACTGTCATTTCAAGACTAATAGAACAGGTCTCCAGTGGTGTCCAGCCACAAAGACCAACAATTTCGATTGAGAACCAGGAAATGAGACAACTACTTGCTCAATGGTCTGAGCTAACTGTTGTTGACGGTATCTTATGTAGGTGGAAAATAACACCATACAAGACCAAACTTCGACAGATCGTGATATCTGCTGCTATGCGAAGGGATATCATGTATTTCGTACACGGGCACCAGACCAGTGGACATTTTGGAAAGAAGTGCTCCTTTGCGCGACTCTCCAGAAGGTATTACTGGCCCGGCATGAGTAAAGATCTGCTTAGGTGGATCTCCACTTGTCCAGATTGTTGTGGATATCATCAGTGGCCTCAAAACCACTCCTGATGGAAACACGTGCATGATGGTGATCTCCGACTACTATTCGAAATACACTAGAGTGTTCCCTCTGAAGGATTATAAAGCCCATACATGTGCCTGTGCATTTGTAAAAGGCTGGGTGCTTCATCTAGGCGTGCCCTTGATGTTGCACAGTGATCAAGGCAGAGAATTCGAATCCGAGTTATGGGCAGCAATGTGTCATAGCCTTACTATATGCAATACAAGAACGAATCCGTACGGGCCTCAGTCTGATGGACAGGTAGAAAGGTTCAATAGAACCCTGATACAAGTCCTGAAGCCTCTGGTCAACAGTCAGATGGATGATTGGGATGAGCAATGCGAGTTTGTGGTACATGCTTATAACAGTACGGTGCATGCTTCCACCGGTTGTTCCCCCAATCTATTGGTGTTCGGAGAGGGTTTGATTATGCCTGCTGACCTGGTGTTTGGAGTAGCTGGGATAAACGCCGAAATACCATGTCAGGTGATGTTCGTGGAGGCAGTGAGGGATCAATTCAAGTCCGCATATGAGATGGTTCGATATGAGCTGAGCAAATCTGCATCATGGCAAAAAGTGGGCTATGACGTTGGTTTGAAACTCAGGTCCTTTCGAGTAGGCCTAAAAAAAAAATACCAATAAAAGCAGTTCGAGCTTTTGGCAAGAAGGATAAAAAACATGTAAAAAAAGTCTCGGCAAATGAAGGTCTGAAGGGGAGGAGGGCTGTCCAATTGACTACTGGACATCCTGTCGAATCTTCCCGGATGACCAAGTCTAAAGAACCCAAGGTGGGGTTAAGGCGCAGTCCACGGTTTGACCAGGGGACTGCTGTGACCTAATTTGTATACACAACAAGAAGATTCGATCCCATGATGGTAGCACAGACCTAATTGCTGTCGAGTGATCAGAACTAGGGCAGATGCTGGTTGTATGAATGTCCCCGAGGGTGGCAGATGGATTAATCAGGCGAATATTCTTACGTTACCCGTAATGACATTTGCCTACACTCCTGAAGAATTCATAATTAGTGACAGCCATGGTTCTGTGGAATTGACTCAATAAGAATTACACTCTGGTGAGCTACCCGTTCGATCAGTGGCGGGAAACGCGAGCGTCTCCCGCTGCGTTATCCGTTAGAAAAGGGCTATCCGGTGAGGCGTGAATGCTGATTGGTTGACCTTTGCTCCCGCGGCGGGCATGGCGGCGCGAGACAAGAAGGGCAGCCGCCATATTGGAAGAGCATCAAGAAGACGCGTGGACGCTGCAGGGCAAAGGTGGAGGATAAAAGGGGTCCTGGTACCGACAAAAGTCTCCCGAACCACATCATAATACGTCCAAACCTGGTTAGTTCCCGCTCATAGTGTCATTTGGACACTCTGAGCTTCGCTCTCCGCAACATCTTCGTTTTAAACTTTGTTTTTGTTGAAAAACATTCGACTTCGATGGAGGAGCAGTACACCCCCGGTGAGGGCCTCCAGTCCGACGACCTGGATCTATTCCAGGATGTGGACGATGGACGATGGACAGTTCGACAGTGTGCAGGAGTCGGATTATGAATCCGCCTCCGAGTCAGCAGGGAGTGCAGCCACCGTCCGAGTGGCTGGGATCGGCTCCTATTCGTCGGCCGAGCAGGACGCTGCGGCCATGCCACCGCCAGCGACAGTCAACCTGGGGCCGTTGCCGTGGCGCAATACCCCAAAATGAGTAGCTTCGAAAGATATCGATAACTCCATGGAGCTCAACGCGGCAGGCGACCTAGAGGAGAGCGACATGCCAGAACTGGAGGAGATAGGTCGAAAGATGCCTATCCACCCAGTCTCTGAGACAGAAATGGAGGAGTACGTTCGAAAATCGTTGGCTCAGCAGCAGCTGATACAAGTGCTGGAATGTGATCCACCATTTGACACTTCGCTGCACCTCCACCCCACGCTCATGGCGATGGTGCTGGACAAACAAGAGTTCTGCCACCACGACGGGAGGTGGCTGGAAAGCTATGAGGAGGCTATTCGAGGTGCTTACAAGAACGATATCTTCGGCCAGATTTTGCTAAAATGTGGCATGGACTTTAGGAACCTCCAACGGGCCCCACTAGCCGAGGAACGAGTCCCTTCGAGCGATGGAAGCACTAAAAGTACCAGAGGGAAGAAGAAGAAGCTCACCAAAACTAAAGGTGGCCGTAAATCTTCTCGTTCGGGTACCCCTCCAGCTACTCCACCCACATCCGAAACGTCGGAGCCTACTCCAGCCCAGTTCGAATGCTCTTCGAGTCCTCCAGAGTCCACCCTGACTCCATTCGAAGAATCCACTACTACAACAGAGACTAATAACTCTCAATTCGAACGACTTCCTGAGACTCCGGGACCTTAACCGGTCCCCTTTGACAAGCCTCCAGCCATCGTTAAGTTAACACTTATGGAAGTTACCTCTGATACTCCAGAGCTGGCTGAGCAGGAAGCTCTGTTCGCTCAGGTGGTGAGAGAGTCTGATGAGCTCCGGGCAGCCAATGAACAATTACGGCAGACCCTGGAAGCTATGCAAGCTGCTCCTAGGACTCCACTCACCCGAGCTCAATCCAGGAAAAAACCCAACCCGCAGCAGAAGGGAAGCTCCGTGTCTGACGCTTCGGATGTGGAGGAGGGACCATTCGAACTCCCAAAGAGCCAACGACGTAAGGTGAAAAAGGCTGAAGCACGACAGCCCTGTGTCCCTCATGTCCTGCCTCCCCAAACCACAGCGATAAACATGTCTCCAACTGTGAGGTTGGTTGATGTGGTCTCTAAAAGTGAAACCAGTACGGCTTCCACCCCTTCAACGCCTCCTAGGGTACAAACTAAGACGCCTTCGACGCCACCAAGAACACCGTCCAAGACTCCTGTGCAGGTTCCTACACCTGCATCTCCATCCACGTCTTCGGAATCAGGACATTCGAACACCCCACCTGTGGTCGCTTCTCCCCCTCCGGCTGCCGTGGCAACCGCCTCGGCCGATATCCCTAACTCCTGGGCAGAAGAAATGGTCTGGCGTAATGCCACTGGGGGCTTTAAAATATTTAGGCCTGAGTGTATGGAGCATTGCAAACGATCCAGAAACATGTACTCCTGCCCTAAGGGAACGGATTACGAGGGTTTGTCTGACGACGAAGAGTGGATAAGGTCCAACACCAACTCACCGAGCTCATTTTGATGGACGGAGAATTGGTTCGGCCGGCTTCATGATTGAAAAGAATTCCCCGAATCCTATTACAATCATGAGGGACGTCCTAAAATTTGATGGGCTATGGCCAGATACCCGCCAGGGGTAAGGGAGGAGTGTCCTTTCGATTCCTGTCTTCATTGATACCAGCATGAGAACCGTCCCATGCCCACCCATCTTCGATTCATGCGGCACCTGGTTGAGTGCCATATGCACCACCGGGCGCAGTACATCTGCACTGACACAGGCAAGTCTAACAAGAAGTGCAAAGGGCTGTGGACCTTCCGAAGGGGTCGTATGATCGAACACCTGATCCAGTGTCATGGCCAAGCCATGATGTTGGCAAGGAAGAACGTGGGGGACCTACATGCACGACTGGTGGCGGGTCTGGACAAGGTGAAGTTCGAAAACATCACCATCGAAACCCCACAGTTCGGGAAGGTGCGGGTCGCCAGGACTTCGAAGCAGTCCGCTGTATTCCAGCGTATGGATCGAAAAGGTTGATTGGACCTAGGAGACGCCTTGTATAAGGAGATGTATGATTCGAGGTCTGCCAACTCCCTCACAGGGAAACGTAGTGAGACAAACAGGAGTCCGGCCACTTCCGAACCTGACTGTAAGAAAGTCAAGTCAGAAGTTTTGGCCCCTAGAGCCCCAACTCCAGGACGAGGGCGAGCAACGACGATCGAGCACCGGTCCCCACTCCAGGACCTACGTCCTGACTATGGTCCGGACTTCTCGGCCCCAAAAGGTCGTTCTCAGCTGCAAACCCTCCGTCCCCTGACTCCTGGTAACCTAGCTAGCAGGACTGAGTACCTTTCGATGGACCCTCCTGGTCTGGAGAGAGATCTCTACAAGAACCTCCCTTCGGGTATCCCTGTAGAGGATGCCCTTCGTCAGCCGGACTCCCGAAACGTTGAAATGGCTGACTCCGAGCACTATGTCCTGCCTGGGAAGAAGGACATGGTGGTCACTACCACCATCCATACCCCCCAGGTGGTGGAAAAGGCAAAGCCGGAGGTCAGCAGCTCTAGTAAGACGGTTGGGCTTAAAACCCCCGCCTCTACCGTGACTTCGAGTTTGGAATACGTGAAGACTGAGCCTGTGGTGGACCCAGTTCCGGTGACTACTTCGAACCCGGTCACCACCACACCAACTACGACTGCTAGAGGGGTGACGGCAGTGACTGTCGCTTCTCCAGTGACTTTGACCACTACCACCACAGCTACTGTGCCCTTCAGGCCCATAGTGCACGAGGAATCAGCAGTTAGTCCTGAATAGTGGTACGAGTTGATGGTCAGTGGTGAGAACCTTCATCCGAGCGTACCAAATCCCAAGAGACTACTTCGAGCCTGTGAAGGCCCCTGATGCAGTAGTGCATAAGGACCTGTACGAACGATGGTTGCATGAGCACCAAGCCGCCATGCAGCAGTATGCTACTTGGGTGGGTAGGGCATCCGCAGATTATGCCATAACCATGCAAGGCAAGTAAGTGGAGCGTTTAAGAATTATCTTTGAGAAGCAGCGTATGGACGAGCAAGCAGAACCTGGTAAGGTGGCTGAACTTACCAAGAGACTGGAGCATACGAAGCGAGAACTTACAACGGCCCGGGCCTTTCAAAAGGCCGCAGAAGACACTCTTGAAGATCAGGCTAAAACTATGAAAGCACTGAACGTCAAGTTCATCCGGGTGTTCGGAATCGGACTCACTCAGCGGAGTGGAACTCTTGAAGAACTCCAAGCCGTTGTGAAGGACTTATGAAGTGTTCGTATGTTCGTATATTCAATTGCATCTTGTGACTTATGTGTATGATGTTTTCGATGATGTCTTAATAATCCATTGTGTTCGTAATTACAAACGTCCATGTTTGGAATCATGATTAGAAAAGCATTACCGGGTATGAGATGCATAATTGATATTTATTGTCGTTTAAGAAATGTCTTCGTTGTCTACATGTACATAAAAAAAAAAAAAGTGTTCATACTTTGAGAGGTGCAAGTTATACTGTCTACTATGATTCGAACCAACAACTGTAAATAATGTTCGATACCTACCTTTATCTCCAAAAAATTTTTTTGGGATGTAACAACTGGTATTTATTTCGAAATTATGTTTATTTTTCAGAATATAGAGTCATATATTATTTACCTCAGGTAAAAACATATTATAAGACATTCCTTGGTTATAAGAGTTAACTTCACGCTTATGTTGGTTCTATGTATTTTGTGATTACAATAGGTCATATAATTACCCCTCCAGGGATGGTTTGCCCATCTAAATATTTTCGAACCACTACTTCCGTGTCAGTCCGTCCTAAAAAGTCACTTAAAGTGCATTTCTTACCTACCTTAAAAAGTTATGATTAATAATCAATATTGTATCTCAACAAAACCATAAAAAGCTGTGATCTCGGTAGTTAAGAATAGTGTAGAACATATATATATTCACATATATATTCATATCTTTATTAGAGATGGATAATCACGTATTAATCTTGTCGTTATGATGTTGGATCTATGAGATCCCTGTTATGTACATAAGTGTGTAAATGGTGTTTGGTGTAACAGGTCAAGCAAGATCCAGTTGTACTTTCTACATGTTCATACGTAACATAATTCGAACCTTCGAATTTGTGCAATTAATGTCATTATGTACACTGATATTATTCTCCTATGTTAGAGTAGTATATTATATCAGATGTATTCGACCCTTGTTATAATCTGGTGGGGGTGATGTAGGGGCACGAATAATACGTGTACATATAGGTCCTTGGCGTCAGAGCAGGAAGTGCCTCCATCGGACACTAGGTGGCAACACCTACACCATGTCCTTTCGGTTATCCGGTAGCGGAGCCAGGCAGGGCACTCCAGACGACGCTATGGAGGAGTGCCACTTCGACACTGCTTGGTCCGCGCTCAGGGTATATAAGAGGCCGAGGTTGGCTACCTCAGGGAGTTTGTCCCAGGACGAGCTCTGACCCACACCTTTCGATACCTTCGTTACCTTTTCGGTTGGGGCACCTACACCCCTCCCACACTCTGGCTCCTGCACCAGTCATGCTGGCTCAGGACCAGATCATCCAGCATTGCTGACTTCGAACTATCGGTAGAACGCTGTACATCTTCGAATGGTTGAACCAAGTGAACCAAGCAAAACCTTCGTGTTACTTTAAGGCTGTGATCGTGACTGAATAAACCTGTTGCATTCAAACCGAATTTGGAACCTGTGTTCGCCTGATACTTCCACAACCCCTACATCAGTTACCCATTTAGCTTTTTGCTTTTTGAATTTTCTGTTCTTTATAGGGCATACTCTATCTAAATAATTCAGAAGTCTTCCAAATAATATTTCCCAGGCTTCATCTGGGTCATTACAAGCAAAGAAATCATCCCAACCAAGCTCACTTAGGCTTTGTAACAAATCCTCTTTACTATAGTTTTTATAGGACCTACCTAAAAATTCAGCAGATTTACTTTGACTTTAGCCTTCTTCCTTACCACATACACAGGCACATGGTCACTTACATTTGTATATAATAAACCAGTCTGGAAGACATCTTTGGAATTAGGTCAATGACTTTATCACTATACAGAGGACGTGTGGGATATTTGATATACTGTTTGAACCCATTAGCAATTTCTAGTAGAACTAACTTATTCTTTTCAGAGGAAGGGGCAGTATAATTAATATTTACATCACCACCTAAGAAAATGTCTTTATCTCTTTTTCCTAGAGAAATTCTCTTTAGAGCCTTTGTGACCGACTTAGAGAATTCATTAACATCTCCTGAAGGAGGCCTATATACATTGACCACAAATATTTTCCTTGTATAAGGCAAACTTATTTTGGCAACCATTAACTCACAATGCTCATTAACAACATTGACATCAGCACCCTGCAGTATTTCATGGGTGAGACCATTTTTCACTACCATGCAGAGTCCTCCACCTCTCTTTACCTTGCCATTTTCATTTGATATTTCTCTGTCCAGCCTGTGCACAACATGACCGGGTATACTGAAAAAATTCTCACCCATATGCTCTTTGAGCCAAGTCTCAGAAATACCTATAATATCAGCATTCAGACATGACAAATATTCTTTGATATCATCATCTTTAGATTTAATACTTTGCGTATTCCAGAATACCATTTGTAAACCTTAAGTGGTTGGTGGACGGGCAGGAGGAAAATTTTGAGGACTTAAGCTTATGTTTTGGGTTGAAATCTGCTCCATACATTTTCACCCAATTTTCAGATTTTATTGTGAAGACTTGCAACAAGTTTGGTGTTCAGAGATGTGTCCTATAGAACTTTGTGGTGTTGGAATCTAATAAAAATTTTAAAAAAGGAATACCAGGAGTTGTTGCACAATGTGTTGTGGAATTTTGGCTTCAGTGTGGCCAAAAACAAGGTCACTCTACCGAGTCAGGTGTTCAAATATCTGAGATTATGATTGACTCGGTGAAGATGACGGTGAGCATTGACAATGATTAACTGCAACGGGTACGTCGACAGGTTGCGTTATTGTTGGACAGCTCTTCTTGTAAAAGGAAGAACCTGGAGGAGGTGGCGGGTCTGCTTGCTCACTGTGCCACAGTTGTGAAAGGGGGACGGACTTTTGCACGCCGGATCTACAATGTGCTTAAAGAGTGTGATGGTGATGTGATTATACTCGATGAGATAATACAACAAGACTTCATATGGTGGAGCAGCTTCGTCCACTGGTTCAATGGCAAGGCCAGGGTGCTAGGAGCAGGTCACGCTGACATTCAAGTATACTCAGACTCATCTAATTATGGGTTTGGTGTGCACATCCCTGATGATTATTTCTGGGGAGTGTGGTTTCAGGACCCATGTGAATGCCCTCATTCTGAGGCTCCACCTAGGGAGATATATCAGGACCATATTAACATAACGGAGCTGTGGCCGAGGGTTGTGGCAATTCACAGGTGGGGTGTTCGTTGGAGGAATTCCACAGTTATGTTTGTAACAGACAATACGCAGGTGCAGAGTTAAGTTAATACCGGTAGGAGTAGTAGCCCTTATGCTATGGCATGGCTGAGGGAGTTGTTCTGGGTGGCGGCGTTCTATAACATCAATGTTAAGTCTTGTAGAATTACCTAAGAGGAAAACATTCTGGCAGATGCTTTGTCTAGATTAAACAGTGCTGACAGTGGGGTGATTTGTGATTATAATATTGAAGGATTCTCTCGTTGTTGTAGAGCTGCAAGTGTTGCGCGGGGAATGGAGTGATTTGCGGGAGAAGTGTTGGTCAGACAACACCTGTAAAGCCTGCAGGAGTCAATGGAGGAGAATTTACAGATTCTGCGAGAGCTTCAATGTGATCCCTCTCCCAGCAGAACTAGAGACAATTGGCCTCTACATTACCTTCTTGGCCAGGAGCTGCTGTTATGTGACCATTGTTAACTACAGAAGTGGTGTTTGGGCACTGCATGACTATTGGGGTGTGGCTCATGTGGATCCAACTAACTTTATGATCAGTTCTACACTGAGGGGAGCAAAGAGACCAATAGGATGTGAGTCAGTTCAAGCTACACTGCTATCCCCTGAGCAGATGAAGCTCATTTGGAAATCACTCAATTTAAATGTGTTTAAAGACTTGCAGTTTTGGAGTTATATTGTCATATATATATATATATATATATATATATATATATATATATATATATATATATATATATATATATATATATATATATATATGTAGTCATTGTCATTTTCTTTTTTATTTGTGGTTTGGGGCCTTAATTTATTTTTATTGATCTATACATTTTGGTGTTTTTGCAAATGGAGACTACTTGTAGTTTTGAACTAGTGCACAATTTTGTGTACTTTACCATGTACCCTGCTCATTCTGGGCATATCCTATGCATAATTAACGGGTACAAATTAATGGGCTCCAATATTAATGTGCAAAAGATGTTGTATTACCTGTTAATAAATTTAATTACCCTGCAGCACCATCGTTTTGTTCCCGTTAGCATGCCCGCAAAAACGTACCCATTATTTTTATATCCCCCATACTGAAGGGTATAAGTTATGTAACAGACCCCTGGGGCCCTTAATTTTGGGGACATTCCGACCTGAGGGGGGGGACCCCTCTGCACCCCCTATTGAGTTTTAGTAAGAATTGGGGGGGCAGCTTTGAAATAGCAGCCAACCGGTCGGTATAGAGACATGAATCGTATTATCATCAAATACTAGCAGCTCTGAGGCATGAGGATTCTAAGGATTTGTGCATGTTGTATATGGTTTAACTCTAAGGTCCGCCTGCGGCTATGTTTTAGTGATTAGTGTAATTAATATACCATTCTAAGGTTTTATTCTGAGTGTATACTATAAGCATTATACAATACATTAGTATTCTGGCCAACTCTGTCTAAGAGGGGGATAAGTTCCAGTGAGAAAAGAAGTATAAATCAAAGGTATTTAATTCATTTTCAATTTGGGGGGGAAGGCCGATCCAAAATTGAGTAAGTTCGATCTGAGAAGATTTCTTCCTGCTGCTGAAAGGAGGAAGCCCCTTGATGTAGATAATCCAGAGAAGTTGATCTATCTTCTCACAAGATTGATGGAGGATTTGTCTAGCAGGGGTTTTAATATTTCGGGGTTGCTTCAACATATCTTGTACATTTCTTGGATGGCTTCCACGGGCATATATACGCTACTGAAGCCCTAGTGGAGTATGACTATGAGATAAGGGACAGGGCTTGTGAATTTGGGTGCAAAGCCTTTGTAGGGGGGGACACTCATTTGTCCAACATGTACCGCGGGACAAGTGGTACTAAGGCTCACAGGTACCAGTCAAGCAGGGGCCTAGGTTCTCGAGGAGGGAGGAGCCAGGGCTACAACCAGGGGTCAGGATCAGGGAGACGACAACCCCTGACTGGATGGAGAAGGGTCGCTTTAGAACGGGGCATATGTTTTGACCATGCTCAGGGACATAGATGTGATGGATGTAGGTACAGACACCGTTGTACGTGTGGCTCTAGTGACCATGGTATGCTGAACTGCCCCAATTATCATCGGGGCGGCGATAGAAATGGGGACCAAGGAGGCTTGGCGTGACTCCCTGGCCCAACCAACCACTATAGCTGATTGCCAAACTGTGAAGTGAAGCCGTCTACGTGTCATGTTGACGTGAATACCCCTTGTTTACGTGATAATTGCTTGTTTTCCACACCTTTTGATACGTGTACAAACTTTGTTGTTGATAGTGATAGGGGCCGCCATGTTTTCCAGAGCCGCCAGCGCGATTCGAATTCCTGTGTACTGGGAGTAGAAAAATGTGTAAAATATTCTCCAGTAAATCTGTATGACGGTGGTTGTAAGGAAAATATTGTCGCCAATAATCCTGGTGACATCATTTGTCCGGGAAAAATTGGAGTTGAGGTTGTTGGCGAAAATCGTACCATAAAATTTGATTCTTTGGGAATCGCGCCGAGCTGTGTTGATGAGCCGCGCGATTCAAACTCGGGCGTACTTGACCGAGATAATTATGACGAAACTGTGGAAGTGTACCCGGGGGCTCTCTACAATGGTTGGTGTGAAGAGAATGTTGTCGCCAGTAATCCTGGCGACAAACTTTCTCAAGAAGAAATGGGGAAGATGGGTTCTGATGAAAACTGGTCGATAAAATGTAACAATTTGGGAGTCGCACCGATTCGTCTGCGAGAATTCCAAAATGGCGGCGCCCGTACCGAAATCGCATGTGTACATGATTCTTTGTGGGAAACTTTACCGGATTTCGTGAGTATTTCTTCTAATTTCACGGTATTAAATGGCTGTGCTGACAAATATAACTGTACTCGTCCTGTAGCCGCAGTGGAAGTAGTCCCGGCGGGTTGGTAGCCCGTCTGGCAGACTTGTGTTGATGGTGACTGTCACTGTGTTTAGATTCTGGAGGGGGTGGAGTTTCAATTGAAGCCTTGCAGGTTCGCTGCTATGGTCTTATCCTTCAATGGTAGGGTGTGTACAGAAGACATGAAGGTGTTGACAAGTGTGTAGAGAGGTTTTCGTATTGTGGATCATGGCTGTGGTTGTAAATATTCCTGTAACAATTATGAATCATTGTTGGGCTCAAAATTCAAGGGTGACATGGGTCTAAAAATCAAACAGGAATTGTGAGAGGGCAAGGTTCGCATGGTCAACAAAAGACCCAGGTGTGTACACTCTATGAGGGGTATAGAGAAGTCTGATGGTTCTCTACGACCTATAACCGATTGCTCACGGCCAGATGGTAAGAGTATCAACAATTACATGGGGGACACTTGTGAGAAGTTTCAACACAAATCTCTAGATGATGTGGTGGAATTAATCTCTGAAAATAGTGCATGTGCAGTTACTGACATTGACAGTGCCTATCGTTCAGTTACGGTACTACCTTCTCGCAGGAAATTTCAGGGCTTCTGTTGGGACCTGGGCCAAGGTAACAGGTACTTCGAGGACCTCAGATTGTGTTTTGGTTTGGCATGTGCCCCCTACTTATTTACTTTGTTGTCTGACTTTGTGGTCAAAATAGGTAGTCTAGGCTTGTTTGTCAGCTGTGTCAATTACCTTGACGATTTCCTGGTAACAGAAAAAACAATGGAGGGTTGTCAACAAGCTCAAGATGCCTTGGGGGCCACTTTAGAGGACCTAGGCTTCAAAATCTCAAAAAAGAAGTTGGTCCCCCCTTCAAGAAATGTCAAGTATCTCGGTATTATTATTAATACTGTGGATATGACCCTGTGTATTGGTCAAGGCAAGTTAGACAGGGGGATGGGTGAAGTGTCTGACTTAAAAGGGGCTTCTAAGTGTAAGCGTAAGCGCTTAACAGAACAATTGGTTGGTCTTTTGGCCCATTGCGCGACAGTTGTAAGAGGGAGTCGTACATACACCAGACGTATCTATGACCTCCTTTAATGTACTGAAGGTCAACAAGAGGTTGAATTGGGTGAGTTGGTGAACCTCGATTTGAGCTGGTGGGCACACTTCATGGTCTTCTTTAATGGTAAAGCCAGTGTTTTAAATGACCAGAGTCCTAGTTATGAAGTGTTCACTGATGCCTCGTCCAAAGAAGGTTTCGGTGCCCATTGGGAACATGGTTACACTTGTGGCCTGTGGGCTGGTCTTGGCCATAGATGTGACCATGAGTACCACCCCCCCCCCCCAAGAGGACTATGATGATCATATAAATGAAAAAGAGTTGTGGCCTGTCTTGGTTAGTCTTACCATGTGGGGGGGTAGCTGGCGTAACGGGGTATTGCGTACGGGTAAGAGTAGCAGTGCCACAGCAATGGCTTGGGCACTTGAATTATTCTGGTCATGTTGTTTCTATAACATAAATATTGCTGTAACTGGATTCCAGGAGTCGTTAATGTGGTAGCTGACTCATTGTCTCGACTAGACAACCCTGACTGTGTAACTATTTGTTCAGCTACATTACCTGACTTTGATGTAATACATGTTGTTGTAGGATTGTCAGGTCTGATCCACGACTGGGAGGTTCTGAGGGAGAACGCGGCCACGCATAACTCTTGTAAGGCTTATAAGTCAAGGTGGAAGCGCTTCAAGACTTTCTTTGAGGATCATCACTTGTGCCCCCTCCCAGCTTCTGTGGCTACTGTTTGTCTATATGTGACTCACTTATCAAAAACTTTGACTTATTCTACTATCCGCAACTATATTTCTTCAGTATGGCTACTACATGACATTGAAGGAGTACCACATATTTACCCAAATTGCTACCTAATGAAAGAAACTTTGGCTGGTGCTAAGAGGTCATTGGGTTGTCAAGTGCGCCAAGTGGACCCCTTGTCTCCGGAGGATTTATTGAGGATTTATCACAAGTCTGGTTGGACTTGATTCTCTGGTGTGCGCTTTCTTTGTGTTATAGATGCTTGTTAAGGGCGGGTCATGTGACTGCCTCACCCCCACACTCTCAGAGTCAAGGACTTGTTATTCAGAGGACAAGACATGGATGTGTTTATCACCAGCTCAAAAACAATTCAGTTTAAGGAGCGAGTCTTGCTAATTCCAGTGTCAAATGCTGGTGACTCGCCATTGTGTCCAGTGGGTCATATCAAATCCTACTAAGATAGGGCAGGGTTATCTAAGGAGAACACATTGTTCCCGTTTTCATACCGTGCTTTTTGCACCCAACTTCAATCTACTTGTAAGTGGGCAGGTCTCACAGGAGATTATGCTACGCATAGTCTAAGGAGGGGGCCGGCTACTTATCTAGCCTCCTTTCTTCCACTTCATGAAGTCAAACGCTATGGTGATTGGAAATCTTTGGCTGTATTACATTTCATTTCTGATGATTACAAGTGTCGTAGGATGTGTTAGTGGCGAGCCACTGGGGGTCATGGTAATAGGCAAAAGTGTTGTTTGTTTGGCTTTTGGCCTTATCTTGTCTAGAACGTGTATCAGGAATTTAGGCAGAAGTGTATCCATGTCTTTGTCATCTATGTCTATGTCGTCTATGTCTGCTCATCCTAGTGCTACATTAATATATGTGTAATAAACGATACTTTGCTCCTCTATGATATTGTTATAGTATCAAGTAAAAGAACAAAGTCCACACAGTTCGGATCAAGTGTTACAGGTTGCGAATCAATAGGTTTATTCAGGAACCTAGACAGGCAAAGCTCTAATCGTGCGAACTCCCTATAGAGTTCGGAATGGGTCAGTAGGCTGATATAGCCGCAGTGAACACAATAAGTTATTATTTACACACATTAATATATATAGCGACTGTAATGAACATTACACTCTACTCCCTTGGATAAATAGAGTTAACCTATATATATAGTACATGAACACTTGAAAAGCATGGCATCACAAAAAAATTTCGTCCCTTCAGGACCCCGAGCTATTTAAACTCGTGATTAATATTACTATAAGTGATAAACACTATCACTTTTCTTATTATTTAAGAAATGATAATAATATTATAATATTGAAAAGACATCATACGTGTTCTTCTGTGAAGATCCGGATCCTCCTGGGATGGGTTGTAGCATTCTGCCCGGCTTTCGGAACCTACTTCGTTCAGCTCCTACTCACCGGAACAAGAAAGTTCATCGCTCTTACTCGGGAGCCTAGTATTAAAAAAAAACCTCAGTCCTGCCTCCAGGCGATCCTCAGACTGATTACAAGGAGCACTCGGTCCTGATATTAAATGTCAATCATTAAAAAAAACGGATGTATCAGGTCCTAGGTGTTAAGGTGCTCCGGTCCCGAGTTCTGCTTCCTCCTCCGGATCTCCTCATATGCTTCCGTCAGTGTTCCTCGACAGACTGGGTCCTTGCGTAGCCAGCCTGTCTCGTCCTGCTGTCCGGATCCCAGACACCCTAATGAAGAGTGTTTTACTGATGGGGACAGTATCTTTCGATACTGCCCCTTTCTCTTTCGGATCCGCTATAGGATAGTCCTATGCGGTATCCGAGTCCTCCTTTGCATCGGGTTTAGCCACCGACGCATCCTCCTCCTCGGAGTCTGACTCGGCCTCCGCCAGAGTCAACGCTTGGAGCCAGGACTCGATCATAGCCCTGGACCCATCCCATTCGTGCATCTCGTGCGCAAAGCAATCCCGGAACTTGGCATGCGCGGCGTCCAGCTTCTCCTCAGCGTTCTTAGTCGCCCTCTTTTGCTTTTTCCTTTCGGACTTCGCGTTTGCCTGTTCGGCCAGAGCCTTTTCCATCTCGTCCCGAACAGTGTCCACAGCCGCTGCCTTCTGGACAGCAACCTCTCTCTGATGGAGGTGATGCACTGTGTTCAGTGACATCATCGCCACCTCCTGACTCAGGTCAGTAAGCAGCCTGTGGAAGTTGTCCTGCCACTTGTCCAGAGCCTCTTGTCCGGCTTCGTAGGAGGCGAAGTCGGCCCGAGGGAAAGATGGTGGAGCTCGGAGCAGCAAGAACAGAGCATCCTCGTCTGGAGTCTCCGGAGGGGGACTCTGTGTCTGGGTAGGTTTCGGTTTTAGTTTCACCGAAGCCTTCGTTCTTCCAGTCTGGGTAAAGACTTGAGTCTCCTCCCCCGTGACCAGGTTACCACCCGGGAAAGCCTCTTCGAAGCTTTCCCCCGTTCTGGTGTTTTCGGATCCTCCGGACCGGACCGAGTTGGTCCGCCCTGGGGACCCGACTTCCAGTCAGTCAGGGTAGAGGTGAAGGTGGGCCCTCTGTATGCAGGATCCACCCTCTCCATTACGGACGGTCTCTCGTCCGTTTTTGCTCTTTTGGCGTCAGTTGGCTCCGAAGACTGGTTTTGTCTTTTCGGAGCTTTCCGGGCCTTCTTGGTGCTGGTCCGCGTCCGATAGGCCTCAAACTCATCATAGAGTGGGCCTTCCGGGATGCGGAGGAAGTTGCCATCCGGGTTCACCTTGTAGAAAACCCGGACTTTCCCCTTCTCGTTGGAACCAAAGTCCACTCCGAGGTTGTCCATCTTGTCTAGCTCCCCGAACTTGGAGTAGACCTCTTCATGGGCGAGCTGGATACGCTCCGCCGCAGCTTCCAGGGACAAGTTATGTTTCTTGGCCATGTGTTGGATGATGTCCGCTCTATTGTAGAACATCCCTCCATCAGGGCAAGCCTTGCTCCCCCTTGAACCCACGCTCAGGCAGTCATATCGCATGAAATGACGCACATGAAATCTGGTTACATGCCGAGCGAACCTCACCTTGGTAGGCCAAGTTCGGGGCGTGTCACGGGTCTCATCAATGTTTTGACAAGTATCGAAGGGGCAGGGTCGATCCGGACACCATCTCGACATTGCCCACGACAACTTCGTTTTCTGGAGGTAGGAATGGTACTTCTTGTGTGAAGTCCGGACCTTCTCCAGCAACTCAAAATGGTACAACTGTACCGACTTATCGAGAGGATCCTTCTTGATCCACTCCTCTTCGTCCGAGAGGCCGTCATGACCAACCGGATCAGGGTGTTCCGAAGAACGGTTGTCCTTCACGCAATCCCCCAAGCACATAGGTTTAAAGTACCTATATTTACTGACAGCGTTGGCTCGGAGAGCAGTCTTCACCAACTCCTGGAGTTCGGCCTGAGGGATAGTATCCTCCTTCAAACCCTTCACCACGGCTGCTACCTCCTCGGGGGATTGACCCGCCTCCAGAGACGTCAGCCGAATGGTCTCCATCAGGATTTGGTCCCGATGGTTGGCCTTTTCCAATCGGTTAGTGTCAGCACTCCTAACCGCTGCCGTTGTTTGCTGAACAATTTCATCCTCCCGGGTTGCATCCAGGATGGACTCCTTCGTCTTTTGGTGGACTCCCCGAGCCAGCTTCATAGCTGGAGTCAGGAGTCGCTTCTTTTCCCTTCGGCTATGGACGGTCTTGAACTCGAAATATGTTTGCATATCCGAATCCAAGTCCGCAATAGCCTCGGGACGACCCTCCGAGATGGCGACTAGACGTGTCTTACGGGACGCCTCTCCGACATTTTCCATAGCCGCGGTTAAACGGTCCGGGAACCATACAGGGAATCTGGCCGACAGACTGTCTAGACCCCTGAACGTCTTCAGTTGGGCTAAGTTGAATAGCCGAATCTCCTCAGAGCTCAACTGATCTATGATGCCCCCTCTTAGGATGAGTGGGACATCGGAGTCCTCCTTGTCCCATTCATCATGCTCTTGTGGGGCTAGGATGTATACTCCTGACCCAGACGGACCACCACCTGCAGCCTGGTCCAGCTTGCCGGCCTCGTCCGAAATATCCATTGCTGGTGTCTCCGGACTGGACTCGGTCGTCTTACGAGGTGGGTCCACTGGGGTTGGTACCTCTCTCAAGGGTTCGGGGTAGCAGGGACCCTGAAGCTCGGCCGCCATGGCTTCACTGTTGTCCAACTCCTGCGAAAAAGACAACAAGTCTAACTTCGGAATAGGAGCCGGAGGGGCTGGGGTTACAGCCGTCTTGGTACTATTCTTAACCTTTTTAAAGACAGGGATAGTCGAGGAAGTGGTCCGGAGATCCGGCTTTCCTTTCTTGGGGACCGGAGCCTTTGCAGCACTACTGCTGGCAGGCGTCGGACCCTTCTTAGGCGGATCCTTCGCTGCCGTGCTAGCGGTTGGCTTCGGATCCACCTTTGTCACGTCCTTGACGACAGACGTGGGATCCTTTGGCCCCGTAGTACTGGCAGCCTTAGGATCCGTCTTCTTGGTACTCGGGGTACCACTCTTCTTGGGGTCCGGCTTCTTAGGCTCGACCTTCGGTTGAGGCTTCTTACCGGCACCTACGTGCTTGCTAGCCTTCGTGCTGATCCGAGAATCGGACAACTTCGACTGATCCCGGGTTGGCGCCTTTCCACCACGCGTCCTCGGACGAGTGGTGTCAGTCTCCTCACCGCTATCCATAGACAGCTTTCGGCTCACTGTCTTGACGATGGTCAGGGAGATACTCAGACTGCACAACCGCGAGGGTCGGACAGTGCTCTCGGCAGATTCGGGCTCCCTTTCGGAGAGCTCGATTCCTTCCAGCAGGTGGGAATCCTCACTGTCCACGGGCAATGGAGACTTCCTGATCGGGGAGACGGCAGGATCCACAGTCATATCCGCCAGACTCGCACTAAGCTCATCACCGCTGGGGTTCTGAGCATCCACTAGCCCCTGGACAGCCGAAGCCGTCTCGGAGTCCTCGTTAAGTTTGGAGGGGCGGAGCTGCTGCTCTGCCATCCTTACTTTTGGCGGGGTGTCTTTCGACGAGGAGTTTGACGGGAAACGTAAAGTTTCCCGCCGCCCTCTTTTGTCTCACAGACCACTAGAAAGAGTACTCACTGCTTACAACTCTTTCACTGAAGTTTTTCCTCTTCTAACTGCTCCAAAACACGAATCCTCCGCTGCCGACTGCCGCCGCTATTGACTTCGGTATGAACCAAAATCAATATGGCGGTTCCCTCGCTTTTCAAGGATGAAATGCCCCTTCTCCGTAGGGTATCTCAGCACTGGGGTGGTTCGGAACAATGCCTTAATCTCTTTGAAAGCATCATTCTGTTCCATACCCCATGGGAAGGGTTCTTTCTTCCTCCCCGGAGTCCAATGGCTCAACTTTTGCAAGGGTTGAGACACTCTAGAGAATCCGGGGATGAAGTCCCTATAATAGGAACAGAACCCCAAGAAGGATCTCACATCCTTCGGTCCTTTTGAAACTTCCCAAGTATCCACAGTCTCCAGTTTAGCCGGATCAGCCTGCACACCCTCAGTGGAGATGATCCGACCCAAATAGACCATGGACTTCCGAAAAAGCTCACATTTCTTCGGCTTTAAAGTCAACCCATTGGACCGAATTCGCTCCAACACCTCTCCGAGGTTCAATGCACACTCCTCGAACGTCTTGCCAAAAACAATGACGTCGTCCAGGTACACCAAGCACTTTCGCCATAACAGATCGCTCAACAGAGTTTCCATCATGGCCTCAAAAGTAGCAGGGACGTTGCATAACCCGAAAGGCATCAGGTCAAACTGATACAGTCCAATATGACTAGTAAAAGCCGTCTTCTCTTTATCCTCCTCCTTCATCCCGATTTGCCAATATCCGAACTGCAAATCGAGGGTGCAGAACCATTGTTTCCCACCCAACGAGTCCAGGGTCTCATCAATTCGGGGTAGAGGATACGCATTCTTTTTGGTTACTCCATTCAGTCGTCTATAATCAATACAAAATCGGATAGACCCATCCTTCTTAGTAACCATCTGAACCGGACTAGACCAGGGGCTAGTGCTAGGCACAATCACCTTCTGTTCCAGCATGGTTTTCACTTGTTCTTCAACAACTCTCTTCTTAGCCAACGGCAAGCGTCGGTAAGGCATTTTAAACGGCTGTGCATCTCCGGTATTGATAAAATGCAGCACCTTGTCGGTTCGGCCCAAAGGCTTTCCCTCCACTTGCCAAGCATCCTGATACTTCTCTACCAGCCTTCTCAAGGAATCGAGATCCCTCAGATCCGTCAGATCCGTTTCAGAGATCATTTTCTCGAGTCCATCACTCAAAATGGTCGGAGAAGGGTCACCCTTCATGCTCACATGACCAGCAGGCATCACTGCCTCACTGGTGAACACCTTCCCCAACACAGTATCCTTTTTCAGATACTTAGCCTCTAACCCGGGGTTAGAAACCGGCACCACGGTCCAAGCACCATCACCCACCAGGGTTTTCATGCCTATCAGACCAATGCTTCCCAACATAGCCACATCGGGCTCCACAACTGCCTCTTCCTCTCTCCTAAGCCCCATGCTTCGGACCAGCACGTCACACGTCTGTCCGGGAGGAATCTTTACAGTTTGGACCACCGTTGCCACTGTTGATACTTGTCGGAGCACACACTGCTCCACCGCACGGTACGGGTGCTTTATCTGGAGTATCCCTGTACCAGGGTTCAGGACCGCGTCATACAACGCCGCAAAGTCCAACCCTAGTATACCGTCGTCAGCAATTTCCGCGATGGTGGGAGAAGCCACATACCCCTTCCCTCCAATCCGGAGCGGTATGAACGCTCGCCCATACGTCTGCATACTCGACCCATCGGCCGAACAGGCGCTTACCTTTGTTTTGAAGTTATCACGACTGTCCGGCATAAGAGCATAGAAGTTTGAGGAGATAAAGTAGTGGCTTGCTCCCGTATCTACTAAAAACTCGCCTGCCCTACCGGCCACAGTAACAGACATATACCACCGCCTCCCCCCCAGCGGAGACGGGTTTACAGTGAAGCTTCTAAAGTCCTCGGAGCAGCCAAATCTAGACCATGTTTCTTCAAATGGTCGAAACATGGGTGATCTGGGGAAAGCTGGGTACTCCCTACCCACACGGTGTCTGTGACAACCGCAACTTCCTATCCGTAATGGGCCTCCCTGCCTCATTGCCGGGCAACTGTTGGACTGGAATGTTAACCAGGCGAGCATCTGAACTCCCCAAGTTCGAAGCCACCCCTGGTTCCCTTTCTGTCTTTTGAACTCCACTAGGCTCTACCTCTCTGGTATGTTGGCGTACTTCATCACCAGGGGCCGTCCGCTCGCCAGCTCGGACCACCCCCTCTAGTTTTCCTCCTTTCCGGGAACTTTCGGACTCGGAGCTGTACACTCCGCAGCAAAATGACCGATCTCCAAGCACCTATAGCACTTCGCGGTCCTCCGGTTGATCTTCCTCCTGTTAGGCTGGGTAGCCCCCTGAATGGAAGTAGTCATTTTCTCAAACAGTGCCATGAAAAACACGGCATCCATCACTGGAGCCTTCTTATCCGATGATTCCTTCTTCGGAGGAGGGTTTCCACCCCCTTCCGGCTTCTTATTCTTCCACGGCGGTTTAGAGGAATTTTCATTCCTCTTGAACTGAGCCACAGAAGCAGTTGCCTCCTCCTCACTGCCCTCACCATCCGACTGTTCCGGGGAACATTCTATGATGGCAGAGGCCCGGGTTGGCATCCGGTCTCCTAGCAGCGACTTTTTGAGGGCGTGTATCTCGATGGCCTTAAAAAGGTCATCCAACGACGTGTCCGCCCTCCATGTATCATACACTGTTTGTTGTACGTCAGGGTCTCTCAATCAGGCGACGAATTGAGAGAACAATTCCTTAGAAAATAAGGCATCGTGGATCCCTGAAGCAGGATGTACCTTCTTCAGGAGTCTCATCAATGCAAGTCCGAAAACCCTCGGGGCCTCGTTCTTGCCTTGCACCCGCTTCTTAAAAGCAACCATCGGATCAGTCCGAGCGGAGCCTCCGAACAATATAGTTCCGATCTCCACCAGCTGTTTGAAAGTCCCATGCGGTCCCCATTCGTCTTTCCACTTCTCGACCGCCATCAGGCCATCTCCTAGGCGCAATCCCTTACAGATATAAGGAATAGCATCCTGTTGGTCCCAACCACTGAGGTTGATATCCTCAACGGTGGCCCCTAACCACTCCTCCCAAGAGTTTCTCTGCCAGTACGGACTAGGTTCACTAGCAATCCGTCTGGCTGCATTAGACGATCCCCTAATTTTAGAGGTGATCGACAGGCATTTGGAAATGGCAGTCGAGGCGTCCTGTTCCGCGCCTACATTGTGCAATCCTATTCCCGCTATAGCGGGGTTAGTATCGTACAACTCTTGCAACTCCGTACTCAGAATTGACCATCTCGGAGCCTTCTTAGGACTCTTTGTCCCTGGAGTCGCCCCTGGAGTAGCCCCAGGTGTCGGCATACTGTTTTGTCTCTCCAGATAGGCCTGGTAAGTACCATACGCCACCAAATCCGTCATGGGGTCAATCCCTTGACTGAACCACCAATTCTTTTCCAGATCTGTCATATACTGGCACTGTTGGGCCAGAGCAAGCAACCGTTGATACTCGGCCTTCTCCTTTGCCAATTGTTTGGCTTGCCTCTCAGCCTCCTCCTCTTGCTGAGCTTGTTCCAGTTTGGCTTTCGCAGCCTCGCTGGCAGTCCTCAGTCCCTCTTTTCGGGCTCTCAAGACGGCCGCCTCTTGCTCCGCTAGCTCCTCTGCCATCGCAGCGTTTTCTCGCATACGTTTCTTTTGCTGTTCCAGGACAGCTTCCTGCTGGCGGTACACTTCCCGCCTCTCAGTTTCCAGGGCTTTCTGTTCCTGAAACATCTTGTTGGTTTGGCAAGTTTGCCACTGGACCAAGCTTCCAGGAGTAAGTACCTGCTCTGACAATGGCCTTCCTCTTCCCACAGGGGCAATCCCTTGGTGAGTATTCACTTGCCATTCCTCTACCCCTTGCTCGGCCGATCCTAAGGGGTCGACCTGGCGTTGAAGCAGACAAAGCCGACTCTATAGTCACTCCCCGCCCACTTGGTAGGTTCGGAATGTTTGTAAAACTCATGTAATGACCAGCCCTCGGGCTCTCATTATCAGCTGAAGCATACGAGATACTACTGTCCTGCATACAATGTCGAGCTTCCAATAAAAATTGCTGTAGAGCATTCTTCTTGGTTCTCAAGATGTCACACTCCGTGTTTAAAGTCTGACGAGTCTCCCTCAGGGCTTCCGTATCCCGAACAAGTTCGGAACGTAATCCCTCTGCCTCTGCTACCACGGCATCCCTGGCAACACAAATTTGGTTCAGCTCCGTGTTTGCAGAAACAAACTCGGCTCGGACCGCGTCCAGGTCAGCCGTCTTCTGGTTGAACTCTGACCGGACCATACTTAGAGACTGTGCAAGCCTCTCGTTCTCTTCCAACAAGGTGGACAGCCTCGCATCCTTCTCCTTGACTTTGGAAGTTCGGTGTGTGACTGCGCCTTCCAACGCAATCAAGCTTTTTTTCCATTCATTGGACTGTGCCTGAATGGTCAGCAATTCCCTTTGGGCTATTTGTAGACGCTCCTGCACCCTGGCTTCTCTCATATCGTTGAAGCGACGCTCCTCCGAAATGTCAAACCTCTGAGGTGTCGGAGCGGCTGCCCGTGATCCGCCGACGTTAAACATCGACAGATTCATCTCCTCTAATGAACGACTCATTATTTCCGGACCTCTGAGTCCCGTTAGCACGCCTGCTCCGGGTGGAACATTCGCGCTCTGTGTGGGGGTATCTGCCTCATCGCCGGCACATAACCCCTCCAATGACAAGGCTAATGCCTCATCGGGAGACCTCGCTGCTCCAGCCAGAGCACGAGGTCTGTGCTTTTGCACAGGCTAACCTGCTTCTCACTCAGAACTGGTCACGGCACCAGTGTAATAAACGATACTTTGCTCCTCTATGATATTGTTATAGTATCAAGTAAAAGAACAACGTCCACACAGTTCGGATCAAGTGTTACAGGTTGCGAATTTGTTTATTCAGGAACCTAGACAGGCAAAGCTCTAATCGTGCGAACTCCCTATAGAGTTCGGAACGGGTCAATAGGCTTATACTGCCACAGTGATCTCGGGGTCTCTTCACCAGCGTGGCTCAAGAGTAACCGACGAGTCCCATCGGATGCTGGGTATATATAGGCAGCCAGCCTGCGTGCGCACACGCAGACCGGAAGCCTATAGCGACCTCTGTCCATACCCCAAGCCCGAAGTAGGTGTCGCCACCTGCCGTCGGACTGAAGGGTTCGGACGGAGTTCGCAACACAGCATCCAACAGAACCCGTCATTTAAACCCCGTATAACCCTAGCCCCTACATATGTATGATATCTGACCAGATAACAATAATATATTAGGAAGCGGCGGCAAATGTTCTTTTAATATATACACACCAGGGGTCGCCCTAAGCTGGCCCCACTCCCCTTCCGCCCAACGCTCGGTCAGTCTATAGTGGCCAGCCGGTGGATACGGTTCATTTTTTCTTTTTGTTGTAATAAAGAGGCCTAGCGCTACATTAATATATATATATATATATAATATAATATTTGTATATATAAATGTATATATATATATATGATATATATTGCCATATATATGCTATGTGGACCCTGGCTTATAATCTAACCGCCACTTGATTGACAACAGCTCTGTACAACAGGGGGTGTTCGTCTGGGTGTGCAATTCACCTGGACAATTCAGCTATATATAAGGGCTGCATGAATCGTCCACTGCTTTATTTAAGCAATGTTACAGTAATTTATATATATATGTGTGTTGGTAGTGGAGCGGTCTCACTTTTGTTAAGCTTTGAACAAAGATACACATCTATTCTACTTATCCAGCGTTTAATAATGTTTTATTTGTGATATTGAATAAAAAAACAATAATGAGGTAAATCTTGTGCCTCAAGAAATAAGTGTGAAAATAAACGTAGAATGGATAATTACACAAAACCAGACAGGAGGGTTCAAATTTCAAGAAAAGTTTAGTTGGAACTGTTTACTGGTTTTCTTGTAAGACCGTTTTATTCTGATAACTTGGATTACTTATCTACTGATGGGAAAATTTTTTTACCCCTGCCCGCTGGGATTTTTTGGAAATTTAACCCCCAAAAAAGAAAAAAGTATATGCTGGCCAGGAAACACCCCTAATTAGACCCTCAAATAGGGAATATTTATCAAAATACGTCCATTTCATAACCAAAAGAAGGCTTTTCCATACTTTTTTTTCTTTTTTCCTCTGTCCCCTGGAAAAATTTAGGATCTCAGGGCAGCTTTCTTTTTTCTTCTTTTTTTTCCTCTCTCCCCCCAAAACATTTGCTCCCAGGGCCCGTAATCCGAGTTATAAAAAAAAGTTGGCCTCACCAAGCACTACCAAGGATATATGTAAGGTGGATTTATATACTTTGTCACATCATAGGTATCATCATATATAGACAATTGGTTAAAAATAAAAATAATTCTTATTTTTAATAGATGCGATTGGAAGCAATGAAGTGAACGGGTGGACAAAGAGCATGTTGACAGCACAGAGCAAACGTCTTGAAGATATTGAGAAGAAAGTCACTCAGCCACAAACAGATTATTCAGGTATCTATGATACAACATGTATCAGGCTGAACTATCTCATACGTTCTCTTGGGGACTATGAAGCTCCGAAAACCATCCAAAGTCTTGAAGAAATTGAAGAGGGATTACCAAACGTTCAAGAACAAGAACAAGACAAGTCTCAGAAGGACGCTAGGCTAGAAGTAAAAAAATGCCTGACAAGTATGAGTGGACGTATAAAAGAATGTACTCCTAGGGTTCCCATTTTAGAGGGGGATCTAACAAAACTCAGTAAATGTGTTTTGAGGATCAAGAACAAAGTGTCAACAAACCTTGAATTGCAGGAAGAAATCGCAACAAAGGACGACCTGACAGCAATCAACAAACGGCTTGACGACCTGACAGCAATCAACAAACGGCTTGACGACCTGACAGCAATCAACAAACGTCTTGACGACCTGACAACAATCAACAAACGGCTTGAGGCCAGAGAGGAAGTTCATGAATCAATGATGGACGCCCTGACAGATATCACCAAACGTCTTAAAGGAGATTCAACAGCAAGCCTGCCAGAGTGAGTTGTTGATGGGGGAAATGCTGATAAATACCACCAGCAACCAGCTTTCAAGGGGTTTAACGAGGCAAAGTCAAACGCTCGACAACAAATAGTATCTTTTGGAGAGTCCTTTTCCAAACCCACCTGCACCACAGCCTGTCTGTGCTTATAGACTGGCGGTCCATCCAGGGAGACTGCATGTTCTGTATGTGCTATTCAGGGATCAGTATCACCAAATTGTAAATGAACCCTGTTTCTCCATAGATGAAAATTATAGGTTTAAACTTGACACATGCTAAATGTACATACATACCTCTAATAGCATTAGACTGGTGGATTCACATGTATTAGTTAATATGTCTGCTTGTTATAGATTAACACTTTGAGTACAGTGGATCCCATCCACAGCATGGAAGGGGGAGGGCATAAACATACATTTAACAGGTCTTCATAAGGTATCCAATAATATCTTATTTGGGTTATTGATTTTGTATATCGACCACGTCAGAGGCTGCCCTATGCCCTCACCTGTCACTATAGACTTATGCAGCAAGAGGTGAAGATTTTCAGAAAAGTTGATTTTGATCATTTCTGAACTGTGAGTGACAAATACATTAGTATAACCTCAAAATTCCAAACTATAATGTATACTATTAAAAAATAATTGCCTTGTGAATCTTATAATATTATGATATAATCGCAAACATAGCCATTACAAAAAAATGTTATGAGGCTTCTGCTTGAACCAACATAAACACAACTTTATTATGAAAAAGTCACCCTATATGGGAGTAATGTGTAACAGCTATATGGAGGAAGCTTATTGTGTAACCGCTATATGTAGCTTATTGTGTAACAGCTATATGGAGGTAGCTTATTGTGTAACAGCTATATGGAGGTAGCTTATTGTGTAACAGCTATATGGAGGTAGCTTATTGTGTAACCGCTATATATTGTGTAACAGCTATATGGAGGTAGCTTATTGTGTAACCGCTATATATTGTGTAACAGCTATATGGAGGTAGCTTATTGTGTAACCGCTATATATTGTGTAACAGCTATATGGAGGTAGCTTATTGTAGAACAGCTACAGGTAGCTTATTGTGGTACAGCTCATCGTGCTTACTTACGATTTAGCAGTGCAAATGTACCACTTTCATTATATTAACTGTTGTCATGAATTTCATGTCCTTATGTTTTATGTGTGCGATGATATGTATGCTGTCATTTGATGCATACCTTTACGTTATACTTTGGATGTTCAAGGATATTGCGTTATAGCTTACTGTTTGGTCAGTAACAATCTGACATTTCTTTGGAAAATATAATATGATTGCTCTGGGTGGTAACGCTTTGCTTTGAATATATACTGTTTGATTTGACATTCAGATTTGAAAATCAAATGATCGTTACTTTCATGAGACCATGATTGAGCCAAATGTGTGTTTATATGGGCTCCATTAATTCCTAATACTTTGTAATAAACTGCTTGAATCGTGAAAGTTGATTTCCTGTGTTACTGTTTTCCAATAGTTCACCAACTAGAAAATATCTAAGTCCAAAGAAAATAAATTTGTGCCCCAAATTACGTGGTCTGAAAATATAGGGTAGCTAAGTCAGATAATTAAAAACTTTCAAAATAATCCTTTGTAAGTCATGCCTCGAAAGTAACCAGAAATTGGTTTGAAAACCCATCATATCGCCTCTGGAAATAGCCCCAATATTACTTAAAATTGTTATTGGTTTCAAAATCGGAGAAAGATTTTTAGAGCTGGTTCTGTGTTTCTTGGTTGAGTCCGGTAACCTGAAACACATTTTTTTACCGCAACTGGAGAAATACATTATTGCTACACTATCACTGATTCCTAGAGGGTTTCATTTACTCCCATTCAACTATGTTAAAGATGGGTTAGGAGCTGATTTGGGGTCGGTTTTTATTTTTCTGTTACACATTGTATTTGTATTCATAATGTCCTTATCAATGTGTGTGTAAACTTCTAAATCCATCTAACACTTAGAAATGCATGAAGTCAAGTTCAAAGGGCCTGTTTTTGTAATAAAGTAGGGTCGCCCGACCTATTCTGACATGGTTTTATCTCTATTCTATGCATTTTTAAGAATAAGTATCATTTAAACGTTTATACACACATTTATATAAGCATTACAAATACAAATACATTGTGTAACTGAAAAATGAAAATTGGGCTCAAGTTAGCTCATAACCCATCTTTAACCAAGTAAAGGAAAATAAATACCCCTGTCATGGGAACCCTGATGGTAATTATGGTCACCAAATCGCCTCATTTGAGAAGCTTCAAATTGTACCACCAGGAAGGTGTCTGTATATCATATAATTTTGGAGGGGTAGAGAGGGTGGTATCCCAGGTAGCAAGGGTATATTGGGCCAATGTCGACAATGATCGACTCCATCGCAATCATTATACCAACCTTGGCCCATTGTAGGTAATGCATATATTGGTTCAACATACAAATTACAATGATGGCCCACCCTTGGCAATTCCTATAATGGGCCATTGCTGGGTTGACCGCTGGCCCAGAGCTGGCCCATGCTTGATATTGCTGATATTGACCCAGTGTTGGCCCAGTGTTGGAACATTTCAGGGCCATCATATTATTTCTGATGTTGGACCAACATCAATTCTAACTACACTTGTCCAATATTGGCTGTGATCTACACCAGGGGGATTCAATGTTGCCTGAAGAATATCCTACAGGATGGCTCCAACTTTGCCATCATATTGGGTTATAAATGTGGTCCCCAGTATGCTCTACATGTTTAAAGGTCAGAGGAAGTTCATGGATGAAATTTGTCTAAAAAAATATCTAAAAGTGCAATTTACTGCATGACATCAGTGGGAATCTGTCAAAAGGAACTTGAAGACACCTCATGTGTGGCTAATGGAGTTAGATAAGTCCTAAATCATAGTAATACAGTTTGTATGGTGTCTAACCCATTTGGGATAGAGATCAAGATGGATTGAAAAGACAGAAATGGCTTTTCCTAAACTGATGATACTTGACAGTCATGTCTTAAATGTGTTTGTACATTCAATTATACACATAAAAATAGTATTGTTCAATATAAGTGATTATTGCAGTTGTCCTATATTGAGAATTATATGTTGGAGCCACACATGTATTTTAAGGTTGCCCCGATGTTTAATTTGTAACCTTGGAATAATGTAAAAACATTTTAATGTTGGCCCACCATTGGGCCAACATGAAATCAATATCCCTTTTTCCGAGCATGGGCCATTACTGGGCCAGCGGTCAAACCAGCGGTGGGCCAATATCAAAATGCCAATATTGGCCCATTTTTAAGTGGTATATTGGCCCAATGATGGCCCAATGTACTTATGTTACCTGGGTAGTTTGTCAACAATCGCAACAAAAGGGGTCATATGTACAGGGAGTAGTGGACGTGAGGAGGAGGTAGTGGACGTAAGGAGGAGGTAGTGGACATGAGGAGGAGGTCGTGGACGTGAGGAGGTGTTAGTGGACGTGAGGAGGTGTTAGTGGACGTGAGGAGGGGATAGTGGACGTGTGGAGGGGGTAGTGGACGTGAGGAGGGGGTAGTGGACGTGAGGAGGAGGTAGTGGACGTGAGGAGGGGGTAGTTGACGTGAGGAGGGGGAAGTGGACGCGAGGAGGTGTTAGTGGATGTGAGGAGGAAGTAGTGGACGTGAGGAGGAGGTAGTGGACATGAGGAGGAGGTAGTGGACGTGAGGAGGTGTTAGTGGACGTGAGGAGGGGGTAGTGGACGTGAGGAGTAGGTAGTGGACGTGAGGAGGGGGTAGTGGACGTGAGGAGGGGGTAGTGGACGTGAGGAGGGGGTGGTGGACGTGAGGAGGAGGTGGTGGACGTGAGGAGTAGGTAGTGGACGTGAGGAGTAGGTAGTGGACGTGAGGAGGGGGTAGTGGACGTGAGGAGGGGGTGGTGGACGTGAGGAGGAGGTGGTGGACGTGAGGAGGAGGTGGTGGACGTGAGGAGGAGGTGGTGGACGTGAGGAGGGGGTAGTGGACGCGAGGAGGGGGTAGTGGACGTGAGGAGATGGTGTTGGACATTAGCAGGTAGCTATGACTTCCACGATGCCCTGTTAGGTCGATATTTATACACTGTCCACATGCGTGGACTGGTTACTGTGGTCTTATAATCTTAAAGAATTAAAAGAAAGAAAAATCAGTGTCTTCTCACACCCACTACCAACCCCTCAACATGCACCTTTAAGGGCCGCATTCCACACAGTGCAGCCCTTAAAGGGTCCCCTGCTCATTTCCCCTGACTTCCCCAACGCATCCCCGACCTCCCATCTCTATTCCCTGACATTCCCAATGTATTATTGCACAATTTTCTATTTGAGACCATGTCCATATGTTGGGAGGGTCATATGCATCATGCTGTAGGGGCACGAATAATACGTGTACATATAAGGTCCGTGGAGTCAGAGCGGTAAGTGCCTCCAACGGACACTAGGTGGCAACACCTGAGCCATGTCCTTTCGGTTATCCGGTAGCGGAGCCAGGCAGGGCACTCCAGACGGCGCTACGGAGGAGTGCCACGTCGACACTGCTTGGTCCGCGCTCAGGGTATATAAGAGGCCGAGGTTGGCTACCTCACCAGTTAGTCCTAGGACGAGCTCTGACCCGCACCTTTCGTACCTTCGCTTTGACAGGGGCACCTACACCCCTCCCACGTTATGGACTCTGCACCAGCCATGCTGGCACAGAGCTTAACTGTCCGGTATCGCTAATGCTTCGAACTATCGATAGAATCCTGTGTGTCTTCGAACGGTTGAAAGACCAAGTGAACCGAGTGAGAAACCTTCGTGTACTTTTGAGGCTGTGATCGAATAAAGACCTGTTGCATTCAAACCGAATTTGGAACCTGTGTTCGTGTTGTACGCATATGAAACCCCTACATTGGTGCCGTGACCAGTTCGGGTGAAACACAGAATAGCACAGTCAGTGGGTTAACATGGCTGAACAGGCAAAGGGTGGAGCGTCCCTTCATCCTATTTCGAGTCCAGATCCGGAGGTGGTAGCAGCCCTTGAGAAACATTATGGGCCAAACCGTTCGAGTTCTACACCAGAACCAAGGAGAGGCAATCCTGATTCTATTCGAAAAGATCTGGGGTCAAACCTAGATGATTCTTTGTTTGAAACTGGTGGTTCGAAGAGACACATTGCTCCTATGCCAACACAAGGCATGAGCATACTGCATGCTGAACGACACCAGCGACAGGAAGTGACACGTCGTCATTTCGAAGAGGAGAAGAATCGGTTCGAAGGAGCAAGGATCGCAGAGATGGACAGGATGAATGAAGAGTTTGAAGCTTTGAGTCATCGGTTGGTACAGCTTCGGAACAGGAATGGGGATCTGGAAGGGGCAACGATGGAGAAACAGAACCGCTTAGACACAACGAAGGCAGAACTGGAACATATGGAAAACCAGTTCGCTCATCAACAGAATGTCTTGCGGCGACGTACTGAATCTCTAGAACAACGTCAGGATAAGACCATACATGATTCGGACGAGCTCCATGATACGATCCGAGAAGCTACCAAGGCGATGATGGACGAAAAGGATCGTCTGATCAGGGAGGTGGAAGATTTACAGAAGAAACGAGATGAAGAGGCAACTCGAGGTAGCCGTTCAGGGTTCGATCATGTCAGTGGTGGCATATACAACTCATCAACTGGTGGGGGTAGTGCTTCTACCTCAACCGGAGGGAGACCAAAACGAGTGACCATTGATACAGGGGATCCGGATGGAAGATCTTCGCGGCGTGACCAACGCCCAACGTCGTATGATGACGACCATTCGAACTCTCCCAGTCGTTCCAGCTCTCGAGAGAGACCGAGCCGTACGAGTTCGAATGAGAGATCTTCGAGATCTGATCCGAATGAACGTTCGAGTGGTCCCTCAAGGAGGCCAGGGAGATCTCCTACACATGCTGGTAGACGAGTATCTCGCCGCGAATCGATGTCCCCTGGGATGAAATTGATTTACGACACGAACCCCTGCATTGCTGAGATGGGAGTGGACTGTGTTAGCAGACAAGCTGATAATGCCGATATCGTCGACTGGAGCATCGAGCAGTCGTTTCTGTTGCACAGGGACAACCACAACGCTGCTAGACGCACTGCCAGCACTCCGAGTCCGTTCACAGGAAGACAGCCATGGCAGGACTGGTTCGCAGACTTCATGGACGATATGAGGTATAATCGATGGTCAGAAGAGGAATCGTTGGACGAACTTTTACGGGCATTGAGAAATGGCCCAGGCAAGCTAGCGGTTTCGAGATGGAGAACGATGCATGGTGCCGGATCGTTTACCCAATTGGTGGAATGCGCCAGTTACCTGATAGGTAATGTGGGTAATGAAGACCCGCTTCGATTGTTCCGGAAACGGACTCAAAAGCCAAACGAGTCGCACCGTGTGTTCGGTCTAGAATTGCAATCTCTCTTGCAAAGAGCTAGACCAAGATGGCAGTTAGATGACCCACAGTTCCTAGATGATTTGTTCTCGCAATTCATTGAGGGATTAAGGGATTCTGATGAACGGACCGCTGCATGTGATAGTTGGAAAGCTGGAACTTCTCTCACTGATTTGTTCATGGCCATAGAAGACTATGACAGGAAACGGCATCTGCTATCTTCGAGAGTACTTTCGAGAACTTCCAGTGTGGTGCAAGACCCACCAGCCTCTGATACAGAGGAAGGTGATTCTGGAAGGGAGGAGGAGATTGGCGCAGTTGCTCAAAAGAACAGCGGCAAATCTTATTCCAATTCGAATTCGAAGCGCTATCCGAAGGCCGACAGGAAAACACCACCTGTGACCCCAGGAGTTACAAGCGCACCTTCGACTACTTCCTCAACTCCCAGTTCTATGGAAGAACTTCTGTTAAGGTTGACTGACTTGATGTCTGGAAACCAGCAATCAACAGGGAGGAATTCGAAGCCGAGAGTGGACAAGACCACTAGGAAGTGTTACAGGTGTCAGGTCCTGGGACACTTTGCTGCAGAATGCCCAGCTGAAAAGCCGGTACCCAAGCCTGAAGAGAAGAAAACGGAAAACTAGACGGGGTTGCTCTGGATGGCAAGGTAGTAACCCCTAAGGAGAAAGAAAGCCAACATATCGCCAGCGGTGCAAGCGATGAAGTCCGAGGTGCAGTAGAGATTGGAAACTTAGAGGAGGGGCCTGATCAGTCCCTTCTAAGTATGTCCAATGAACCCAGAATAGTAGACGTCCGAGGAGGAAGTACTGGGGAAGCGGCGAATTGGATAGGAGCTGGAAGTAGTCAGCAGTGCCCGATTGTCCCCGGATCACCCCTGTTTGAAGCACTTGAAACGACGGGGAGTAGATCTTGGTGTCACTAAGGATTTCGAACGTTTCACCGTCAACCCATCACCATTGGATGGGAAGAGGTGGTATTTGACTGTAGCAGTGAGGGGAAGGTCTGCAGAATTTCTAGTGGATACTGGAGCTAGTCACTCCATGATCTCGAAGAGGTTCTATGACCTTGTAGTCGATGAGCCAGATAACTTCACAACGAGGGTAACAGCTCATTCGGCCGACGGTAGCTGCATGCAGACGTTTGGTAAAGCATTTTTCGAAATCAATATAGGTGGGCAGGATTACCTCCTGTCCCCTACTATTGCTGATCTGAGTGATGATGGCATCATCGGATTAGATTTCGCTGCGTTGTACGGTGCAATGTTGGAACCTTGTAGGGGGATGTTAAAGATAGAACATCCATATAGGGTGGCCGTACAATGCGTTTTGAGAAAGGTATCTTCTGTAGCCTCGGTGGTACAGACGGTTAAGATACCCCCAGGACAGACATGTGATGTCCTGTTTTCGAGTGACAGTATCTTCCGAGACCAGATGGCAGTGGTTGAACCCGATGTGGTGAGACTTGCATCAATTGGACTCGAGAGTGCAGATACTTTCGTAGGCAGTGGCAGTAGGAATCTAATTCCTATTTCGAATCCTGGTGGTGAAGTCCGTTATCTGATGAAAGGTACTCCCGTGGGGCAGGTGATCGTTGCACAGGCAAGCACCAGTATACTCTCAGAAGATACCCAACCGAACCTTGAGGGGATGTCCGATTTACGTCCGGAACTCCAAAAGTTGGTGGACGATTCGAGCTTGGTGACGGGGGACCAGAAAGATCAGTTGAGACGGGTATTGGTGAAATATGATGCAGCCTTCGGGGAGCCCACTGGTTTGGGGCGAACTGACAAGGTGCTACATTCCATCACTACAGAGGACGCTGTACCTTTCAAAATCCCTTATAGACGCCTACCTTTGAAGAAGAAATTGATGGCCGAGAAGGAAATCGCTGATCAGCTGAGATTAGGGGTGATTGTTCCCAGCACTAGCCCCTGGTCCAGTCCTGTTCAGATGGTGACTAAGAAAGACGGCACAATTCGCTTCTGCATAGATTATCGAAAATTGAATGGTTGTACTAAGAAAAACTCCTATCCTCTCCCCCGTATAGACGAGGCTATTGATTCCCTGGGCGGAAACCAATGGTTCTGTACGCTGGATTTGCAATCCGGATACTGGCAAGTTGGAATGAAGGAAGAGGATCAGGAAAAAACAGCATTTTCGAGCCATGTCGGTCTTTTCCAGTACAATGTGATGCCGTTCGGATTGTGTAACGCCCCTGCAACATTCGAAGCCATGATGGAATCTCTGTTGAGTGACCTGTTATGGAAGGAGTGTTTGGTGTACCTGGACGACGTAATTGTCTTCGGGAAGACCTTCGAATCGTGCCTGGCTACTTTAGTCAAAATTTTCGAGAGGTTGATAACCCATGGTTTGAAATTGAAACCAAGGAAGTGTCACCTGTTTAGGACTTCTATTAACTATCTCGGTCGGATAATATCCACTGAGGGGGTTAAGGCGGATCCTGAGAAACTAGATGTTGTATCGGAATGGGAAAAGCCAGAGGGACCTAAAGACATACGGTCCTTTCTGGGCTTCTGTAGCTACTACAGAGACTTCCTACCGGGGTATGCCAGAATAGCTCAGCCTATGCAGGCTCTAGCTCACTGGACTCCGGGTAGAAGGAAGGAGCCTTTTCCATGGGGTCCGGAACAAGATCTAGCATTCGAAGCCGTGAAGAACCTATTTCGAACCACCCCAGTTTTGAAATATCCAACAGCTGATGGACATTTCATACTGGACACAGACGCCAGTAATGACAGTATAGGTGCTGCTCTATCCCAGATGCAAGAGGGGATAGAAGTGCCACTGGCTTTCGCTAGTAATACCCTCAATAAGGCCCAGAGTAATTACTGTACCACTAAGCGCGAATTGTTGGCGGTAGTGGTGTATACGAAGAAGTTTAAGCACTTCCTTTGGGGAGGTGACTTTACTTTACGGACAGATCACTCGTCCTTAAGGTGGCTGTTGAACTTTAAGGAAGCAGAAGGAATGATCGGTCGATGGCTGACCCACTTGTCCGAGTTCGGGTTGGAAAATAGCCAAATCCAACACAGAGCAGGGAGCAAGCATATCAATGCTGACGCCCTTTCGAGAAGACCCATACGGAAATGTTCTAGAATGGATTGCGATGATTGTGGAGCCCATAATGCTGTAATAGCTGGAGTTCGAATGCCGTATGATGTAGGACATTCTAAAGCAATGGAATGGTCCACCGAAACCATCAGGCAATTCCAGAAGGGTGATGCTGTCATTTCGAGACTAATAGAACAGGTCTCCAGTGGTGCCCAACCACAAAGACCAACCATTTCGATTGAGAACCGGGAAATGAGACAGCTACTTGCTCAATGGTCTGAGCTAACTGTTGTTGACGGTATCTTATGTAGGTGGAAGATAACACCGTACAAGGCCAAAATTCGACAAATCGTGATACCCACAGCTATGCGAAGGGATATCATGTATTTCGTACATGGACATCAGACCAGTGGACATTTTGGAAAGAAGCGCTCCCTTGCGCGACTCTCCAGAAGGTATTACTGGCCTGGCATGAGTAAAGATCTGCTTAGGTGGATCTCTACTTGTCCAGATTGTTGTCTGAGCAAACCAGGTGAAGGCCTGGGGAAGTTGCCACTAACTCAAGAGCTCTGGGGAGTTAGATTTGCACGCATAGCGGTTGATATCATTAGTGGCCTAAAAACCACTCCTGATGGAAACACGTGCATGATGGTGATCTCCGACTACTATTCGAAGTATACTAGAGTGTTTCCTCTGAAAGATCACAAGGCTCATACATGTGCTCGTGCATTCGTAAAGGGTTGGGTGCTTCATCTAGGCGTGCCCTTGATGTTGCATAGTGATCAAGGCAGAGAATTCGAATCTGAGTTATGGGCAGCAATGTGCCATAGCCTTGCTATATGCAAAACAAGAACGAATCCGTACCGGCCTCAGTCTGATGGTCAAGTAGAAAGGTTCAACAGAACCTTGATACAAGTCCTGAAGCCTCTGGTCAACAGTCAGATGGATGATTGGGACGAGCAATGCGAGTTTGTGGTACATGCTTATAATAGTACGGTGCATGCTTCCACCGGTTGTTCCCCCAATTTGTTGGTATTCGGAGAGGATTTGATTATGCCTGCTGACTTGGTGTTTGGCGTAGCTGGGATAAACGCTGAAACACCCTGTCAGGTGATGTTCGTGGAGGCATTGAGGGATCAATTCAAGTCCGCATACGAGTTGGTTCGATGTGAACTAAGCAAATCTGCTTCATGGCAAAAAGTGGGCTATGAGGTAGGTTTGAAACTTAGGTCCTTTCGAGTGGGGGATGAAGTAGTTAGGCTACACGACCCCCTACAACAGCTAAAGTTGTCACCCAACTGGGATGGTCCCTTTACTGTGGTTCGTATTGTTTATGAATCCACGGTGGTGATCAAATCCTTGTTGGGACGCCTGTATAAATCCAATGTAGCTCGCCTACGCCGGTGGCAGGGTGATGCTTCAGCGCATTCGAAGCCAGGGGAGCATTCGAAGTCAGATAACACTGAGTGGAGAGCGACCACCCCGGAACGACGTGGTCCTGGTAGACCTAGGAAACTAGTGATACCCTCAGATGAGAAAAAACCTATGCCTCCTGGTATTGGTAAATTAAAGCGGGGCCGGGGTAGGCCTAAAAAAAATTTACCAATTCGAGCTTCTAGCAAGAAGGATAAAAAGTGCGGAAAAAAAGTCTCGGCAAATGAAGGTCTGAAGGGGAGGAGGGCTGTCCAATTGACTACTGGACATCCTGTCGAATCTTCCCGGACGACCAGGTCTAAAGAACCCAAGGTGGGGTTAAGACGCAGTCCACGGCATAATCCGGAGACTGCTGTGACCTAATTTGTATACACAACAAGAAGTTTCGATGCCATGATGGTAGTACAGACCTAATTGCTGTCGAGTGAGCAGAGCTAGGGTGAGAGTTGATCATGAACGTCCCCGAGGGTGGCAGACGGAACTATCCGGCGGGTATTCTTATGTTACCCGTAATGACATTTGCCTACACTCCTGAAGAATTCATGATTAGCGGTACCCCTGGTTCTGTGGAACTGACTCAATAAGGATTACACTCCGGTGAGCTACCCGTTCGATTAGTGGCGGGAAACGCGAGCGTCTCCCGCCGGGTTATCCGTCGGAAAAGGGCTATCCGGTGAAGCGTGAACGCTGATTGGTTGACCTTCGCTCCCGCGGCGGGCGTGGCATCACGAGACAAGAAGGGCGGTCGCCATATTTGATCAGTGCCAAGAAGACGCACGGACGCTGCAGGGCAAAGGAGGAGGAAGAAGGGACTTGTAGTCGACCAAAAGTCTCCAAAACCACATCATAAGACGCGCCAACCTGGTTAGTTCCCACTCCTAGTGTCATTAGGACACGCGGAGCTTCATACTCCGCAAATCTTCGATCATTAAACTTCGTTTTCGCTGAAAACATTCGACTGCAATGGAGGAGCAGTACACCCCCGGTGAGGGCCTCCAGTCCGACGAGATAGATCTGTTCGGGATGGACGATGGCCAATTCGACAACGCTCGTGAGTCGGATTATGAATCCGCCTCTGAATCCACCGGGAGTGCGGTTACCGTTCGTGTAGCGGGGATCGGCTCCTATTCGACGGCTGATCGGGACAGCATGACCATGCCACCCCCGGCTACAGTCAACCTAGGGCCATTGCCGTGGCGCAATGTCCCGAAACGTGTTGCTTCGAAAGACATAGACAATTCGACGTCAACCCGGCTGAACGCAGCGGGTGATGAGGAAGAGGACGAGATGCCAGAGTTGGAAGAGGTAAGCCAGAAATTGCCTATCCATGCAGTATCTGACGAAGAAATGGAGGACGTTGTGCGAATATCACTGGCCCAGCAACAACTCATGGAGGTGCTGGAGTGTGACCCGCCGTTCGACACCTCGCTGAAGCTCCATCCCACACTCATGGCGATGGTGCTAGACAAGCTGGAGGAACATGGATTCGACCACCATGAGGGTACTTGGCTAGAGAGTTACGAAGGAGCCATCCGGGGAGCATATCAAAATGAGATCTTTGGAAAAATCCTACTGCGATGTGGTACGAACTTTCGGCATCTCCAACAAGCCAAAGCTAGGGAGGAAGCAGTGCCCTCAAGTGATGGGAGCACGACCAGTACGAAGGGGAAGAAAAAGAAATTCTCCAAGACCAAAGGTAGTCGTAAAACTTCTAATGGCAGTACTCCTCCCAATACTCCGCCTAAGTCCGAGGTGTCCGAACCTGCCCCAGTCCAGTCCGAATGCTCTTCGAGTACTTCCCAGTCGGCTTCAACGTCATTCGAAGAACCAACTACGACCACCGGGACTACTGAGTCCCCATCCGAATCCCTTCCGAAAGCTCCGGGACCTTTACCAGTCCCATTCGAAGAAGATTCAGCTAGCGTGGAGTTGGCTCCGCGGGAGATCCATTCGGATACCTCAGGATCAGTTGAGCAAGAAGCCCGTTATGCTCAGGTGGTTAGAGAATCCGATGAACTCAGGGCAGCCAATGAACAGTTACTGCTAACTCTGGAGGCTATGCAAACTGCCCCCAGAACGCCAATGACTCGAGCCCAGTCCCGTAAGAACCCCAATCCGCAACAAAAAGGACGGTCCGTATCCGACGCTTCGGATCTGGAGGAGGTCCCCTTCGAACTTCCAAAGAGCCAGAAACGGAAGGCAAAGAAGAATGAGGCACGACAGCCATGTGTACCCCATCCTTCGCCTCCCCAAACTACTGCAATTAATATGTCCCCAATCGTGAGGTTGGTGGACGTAGTATCCAGTACGGCCTCTACACCTTCGACGCCTCCTAGGGCACCCACCCGGACGCATTCGACCCCTCCAGCAACTCCGACTAAAACTCCAGTGCAGGTCAAGGTACCTGCATCTCCGTCTACGTCCTCCGAGTCAGGGCAATCGAACACACCACCAGTGGTTTCGTCGCCCCCTCCAGCTCCAGCTGCAGGGGCAAGTGCCTCAGCAGACGTCCCAAGTTCTCGGGTGGAGGACATGATTTGGCGCAATGCCAGTGGGGGCTTCAAGAAATTTAGGCCCGAGTGCATGGAACACTGCAAACGATCGAGGGATATGTATTCGTGTCCCAAAGAACCGGACCATGAAGGATTGTCTGATGACGAAGAATGGATGAGATCCAATATGGGCTCACCCAGTTCCTGGTCATGGACAGAAAACTGGTTCGGTCGGCTGCTGGATCGAAAACAGTTCCCTGAGACTTACTACAACCATGAGGGCCGTCCCAAAATACGTTGGGCGATGGCCCGGTACAAAGAAGGGGTAAGGGAGGACTGCCCATTCGATTCCTGCCGTGTCTACTTCGCACACGAGAACCGCCCCATGCCTACTCGTCTTCGATTCATGCGACATCTCGTGGAGAAGCACATGCACCACCATGCGATGTATGTCTGCGCTGATATCGGCAAATCAAACAAAAAGTGTTCGGGAATGTGGACCCCTAGAAGAGGCCGAATGATCGAGCACCTGATACAATGTCATGGCCAAGCCATGATGTTGGCCAGAAAGAACGTTGGAGATCTCCATGCATCCCTGGTGGCAGGCCTGGACAAAGTCAAATTCGAAACCATTACGATTGAGACCTTCCAATTCGGAAAGGTCCAATTAACCCGGAATTCGAAACAGTCAGCTGTCTTCCAGCATACTGATCGACGTGGTCGACTGGACCTGAACGACACCTTGTACCAGCAATTGTACGACTGGAGAGCGGCCAACCCCCTTCCAGGGAAACGAAGTGAGAACAGGAGTCCAGCGATTTCCGAACCTGACTGCAAAAAGGTCAAGTCGGAGGTTCCAGCTCCAAGAGCTCCAACTGCAGCACGAGGGCGCGCGCCAACGATCGAGCACCGGTCTCCACTGAAGGACTTGCGTCCTGACTATGGTCCGGACTTCTCAGCCCCCAAGGGTCGCTCCCAGCTGCAAACCCTTCGTCCTCTGACTCCTGGTAACTTGGCCAGTAAGGCCGAGTACCCTTCAATGGACTTCCCTGGTCCGGAGGTACAAACTGAGAAGGATCCGTACAAGAATCTCCCTACGGGCATCTCTGTGATGGATGCCATCCGCCAACCGGACTCACGGGACGTGGAGATGGCGGATTCGGATCACTTTGTGCTGCCTGGGAAAAAGGACTTGGTGGTGACGACCACCAACCTCACTCCTCGGGCAGAAGACAAGGTGAAACCAAGGGCTGACAGTTCTACAAAGTCAGTGGGGCGTAAAACCCCTGCTACTAGTGCAGATTCGACATCCATAAAAGCTGAGCCTGTGGTGGACCCGGTTCCAGTGACCACTTCGAACCCAGTCACCACCACACCAACGACAACTGCTGGAGGAGGGAAGGCAGCAACTGTTGCAGCCACCCTACTCACCACCACTACTACTACTGCTACTGTGCCCTATAAGCCCAGAGTTCGTGAGGAACCAGCAGTGGATCCAAACCGGTGGTATGATCTGATGATCAGTGGTGAAAACATTCGGCCCCAGATACAGATTCCGAAGGATGCAGCCTTCGGGGAGCCCACTGGTTTGGGGCGAACTGACAAGGTGCTACATTCCATCACTACAGAGGACGCTGTACCTTTCAAAATCCCTTATAGACGCCTACCTTTGAAGAAGAAATTGATGGCCGAGAAGGAAATCGCTGATCAGCTGAGATTAGGGGTGATTGTTCCCAGCACTAGCCCCTGGTCCAGTCCTGTTCAGATGGTGACTAAGAAAGACGGCACAATTCGCTTCTGCATAGATTATCGAAAATTGAATGGTTGTACTCAGAAAAACTCCTATCCTCTCCCCCGTATAGACGAGACTATTGATTCCCTGGGCGGAAACCAATGGTTCTGTACGCTGGATTTGCAATCCGGATACTGGCAAGTTGGAATGAAGGAAGAGGATCAGGAAAAAACAGCATTTTCGAGCCATGTCGGTCTTTTCCAGTACAATGTGATGCCGTTCGGATTGTGTAACGCCCCTGCAACATTCGAAGCCATGATGGAATCTCTGTTGAGTGACCTGTTATGGAAGGAGTGTTTGGTGTACCTGGACGACGTAATTGTCTTCGGGAAGACCTTCGAATCGTGCCTGGCTACTTTAGTCAAAATTTTCGAGAGGTTGATAACCCATGGTTTGAAATTGAAACCAAGGAAGTGTCACCTGTTTAGGACTTCTATTAACTATCTCGGTCGGATAATATCCACTGAGGGGGTTAAGGCGGATCATGAGAAACTAGATGTTGTATCGGAATGGGAAAAGCCAGAGGGACCTAAAGACATACGGTCCTTTCTGGGCTTCTGTAGCTACTACAGAGACTTCCTACCGGGGTATGCCAGAATAGCTCAGCCTATGCAGGCTCTAGCTCACTGGACTCCGGGTAGAAGGAAGGAGCCTTTTCCATGGGGTCCGGAACAAGATCTAGCATTCGAAGCCGTGAAGAACCTATTTCGAACCACCCCAGTTTTGAAATATCCAACAGCTGATGGACATTTCATACTGGACACAGACGCCAGTAATGACAGTATAGGTGCTGCTCTATCCCAGATGCAAGAGGGGATAGAAGTGCCACTGGCTTTCGCTAGTAATACCCTCAATAAGGCCCAGAGGAATTACTGTACCACTAAGCGCGAATTGTTGGCGGTAGTGGTGTATACGAAGAAGTTTAAGCACTTCCTTTGGGGAGGTGACTTTACTTTACGGACAGATCACTCGTCCTTAAGGTGGCTGTTGAACTTTAAGGAAGCAGAAGGAATGATCGGTCGATGGCTGACCCACTTGTCCGAGTTCGGGTTGGAAAATAGCCAAATCCAACACAGAGCAGGGAGCAAGCATATCAATGCTGACGCCCTTTCGAGAAGACCCATACGGAAATGTTCTAGAATGGATTGCGATGATTGTGGAGCCCATAATGCTGTAATAGCTGGAGTTCGAATGCCGTATGATGTAGGACATTCTAAAGCAATGGAATGGTCCACCGAAACCATCAGGCAATTCCAGAAGGGTGATGCTGTCATTTCGAGACTAATAGAACAGGTCTCCAGTGGTGCCCAACCACAAAGACCAACCATTTCGATTGAGAACCGGGAAATGAGACAGCTACTTGCTCAATGGTCTGAGCTAACTGTTGTTGACGGTATCTTATGTAGGTGGAAGATAACACCGTACAAGGCCAAAATTCGACAAATCGTGATACCCACAGCTATGCGAAGGGATATCATGTATTTCGTACATGGACATCAGACCAGTGGACATTTTGGAAAGAAGCGCTCCCTTGCGCGACTCTCCAGAAGGTATTACTGGCCTGGCATGAGTAAAGATCTGCTTAGGTGGATCTCTACTTGTCCAGATTGTTGTCTGAGCAAACCAGGTGAAGGCCTGGGGAAGTTGCCACTAACTCAAGAGCTCTGGGGAGTTAGATTTGCACGCATAGCGGTTGATATCATTAGTGGCCTAAAAACCACTCCTGATGGAAACACGTGCATGATGGTGATCTCCGACTACTATTCGAAGTATACTAGAGTGTTTCCTCTGAAAGATCACAAGGCTCATACATGTGCTCGTGCATTCGTAAAGGGTTGGGTGCTTCATCTAGGCGTGCCCTTGATGTTGCATAGTGATCAAGGCAGAGAATTCGAATCTGAGTTATGGGCAGCAATGTGCCATAGCCTTGCTATATGCAAAACAAGAACGAATCCGTACCGGCCTCAGTCTGATGGTCAAGTAGAAAGGTTCAACAGAACCTTGATACTAGGGGGGGGTGTTAAATGGCTAATTTTGTCATACGGTTTCAGGGACAGGCTCAAACTATGCATTTGGGACCCAAAACTCGGGAAATCACAAAAATATTTTTTTCGGACCCCTGTGACCCCCCCGTACATGGGGTCCGAAGATCAGCCAAATAGTGAGAAAACAGCCCAAATTCAGGCTTTCAGATTCCTACTCAAACCTCACCATGCCTTCATGAAAATGGTCAGAAACCTTCATTTGGGACCCAAAGAGAGCATTTAAAGTCATATTGTTGTGATTATAGGGGTGTTTCCCCCTCTGGGGAGGGGGTGCGTCCATGGTAAAATACCGATAAATCAGCTTTTTTGAAGGCATTTGCTCCTATACAATCAGGTCCCTATACTGCCATAAAACATCATGTCAGGAATGTCAGGATCTTTGAACATCAATAGTCATCCACAGACACCTTAGCCTGTCTTGGGAGTAAGACAGTGGTGTGTTTAAAAGAGGGGTGGGGGATATGGAAGGGGCCCAGACCTCCTCCCTTACCCTATACAGACATAAGAGGAGGCCTACCTCAGTCCATCTAAGAACTCCAACCATCAGACCTCTTATAATTTATTTATCATACATGCATGAATGGCTTCACCACCTCAACAGAAAACTGATAAGGGACCCAAAGAGACTATTACAGGTTATATTCTTGTGATTGCATGAATATAACCCAAATTTTGGAGGGCCTTTGCTTCAATATATTTGAATCGTCAACATATTAAAATGAGTTTAGATCAGATAGATAATACCCTTTTCAAAGGTCTCTATATTCATTTTTTCATCATCCAATGATCACAGCCCCCCCCCTCCATTCTATGCCTAGTACCTCACCCCATGTGTATTCATAGTCAAGATGACTGCTTCATATTGTTACACTTATTATACATAGTAATTCTATAATAGTTATAGCAGAGATCTAATATTAACATCACTAATCACCTGATACTACAATAAATAAAAACCCTGACTCTCCTCCTTAACCCCTTCCACACGGTAAGCCAATATATTGCACAAAATTGCATTGAGTTACAGAAAATCCAGTGGTGAAGGGGTTAACCAAGTTGTTAAATGCATAGAATAATGGATGGCAGAGGGGTGATGGGGGGGAGGGAGCCTGCAAATGACTCCAAATAAGGACTGCTGTCCATATCTCTTAGTCTTCACCTTGCATGGTTAGTATCCCAGACAGCAGACAAGAGATAATTATTTAATTCAATTCTCTGAGGTGTTAAATAAATACTCTGAACCCTAAATATTATTGGAGCCAATAATAAACCCTGCAATTATATTATGGGGAGGGCTAGGTAACCCTGATACCTCATTTGCAATGCTAAAGATCAGATTTTATCAAAGACGGGCATACATGCAACATCTGAGGGTGCTGCTATAATATTCAGATATATGAAAATATAACATAGGCATGGTGCTTGGTAGATGTATGCCATCCCCTATATGGGGTAAAGGGTAAGTTGGTAGAACCTAATATCAAACTTTTAGGACAGATGAATACACATCTTGATATTAAACCAAATATTGAACCCAAATTTGACTTGAAGTACAGTATCCCTCTACTAGCTGTAGTAGATACCCCTACCAGGGTGATTTCAACGACCCAGCTCACTCATTCTTTTTTTTTTTTTTGGGGGGGGGGGGGCTCTTTTAACCACAGCACTGTCCCACATGGAGGGAGGGTTGGGCTGATGGTTGCACTGAGTATTATGGAGCCGAGGTGAGGGGGGGGGTTATTTCATGCCTGTTAGTTTGGGGTGAGGGTGGGGATGGGGTGGAGGGGTGTCATAGGGGGTGGTTAACAGGAACAGGGGGCCCTCAAGAAAGGTTCAAACTATCAGACAGGTCTTATGTTAATACATTATTTCAGTATAGGGTAATATAGAGGCGAAAGGGGGGGGGGAGAGTTATCTGATGGCTATTGGTGCATGCTGGGTGGGGGGGGGGGGTCATAGAGGGGAGTTAATAGAAAGAGGGGACCCTCCAGAAGGGTTTAATCTGCCTGATTAGGTGTCCTGATGATGTTTTATGGCAGTGCAGGGATGTAATTGTAAGGGAGCAAATGCCTTCAAAAAAGCTGATTTATTGGTATTTTACCGAGGACGAACCACCACCCAAGAGGGGGAAACACCCCATAATCACAACAATATGACTTTAGATGATCTCTTTAGGTCCCATATGAAGGTTTCTGGCCATTTTCATGGAGTCATGACTTGATTTTAGAAGGAATCTGAAAGCCTGGATTTGGGCTGTTTTCTCACTATTTGGCTGATCTTCGGACCCTATGTACGGGGGGGTCACGGAGGTCGGAAAAAATATTTTTGTGATTTCCCGTATTTTTGGACCCAAATGCATAGTTTGAGCCTGTCCCCGAAGAAAAGTAGATTTATCACCCCCCCCTATTGATACAAGTCCTGAAGCCTCTGGTCAACAGTCAGATGGATGATTGGGACGAGCAATGCGAGTTTGTGGTACATGCTTATAATAGTACGGTGCATGCTTCCACCGGTTGTTCCCCCAATTTGTTGGTATTCGGAGAGGATTTGATTATGCCTGCTGACTCGGTGTTTGGCGTAGCTGGGATAAACGCTGAAACACCCTGTCAGGTGATGTTTGTGGAGGCATTGAGGGATCAATTCAAGTCCGCATACGAGATGGTTTGATGTGAACTAAGCAAATCTGCTTCATGGCAAAAAGTGGGCTATGACGTAGGTTTGAAACTTAGGTCCTTTCGAGTGGGGGATGAAGTAGTTAGGCTACACGACCCCCTACAACAGCTAAAGTTGTCACCCAACTGGGATGGTCCCTTTACTGTGGTTCGGATTGTTTCTGAATCCACGGTGGTGATCAAATCCTTGTTGGGACGCCTGTATAAATCCAATGTAGCTCGCCTACGCCGGTGGCAGGGTGATGCTTCAGCGCATTCGAAGCCAGGGGAGCATTCGAAGTCAGATAACACTGAGTGGAGAGCGACCACCCCGGAACGACGTGGTCCTGGTAGACCTAGGAAACTAGTGATACCCTCAGATGAGAAAAAACCTATGCCTCCTGGTATTGGTAAATTAAAGCGGGGCCGGGGTAGGCCTAAAAAAAATTTACCAATTCGAGCTTCTAGCAAGAAGGATAAAAAGTGCGGAAAAAAAGTCTCGGCAAATGAAGGTCTGAAGGGGAGGAGGGCTGTCCAATTGACTACTGGACATCCTGTCGAATCTTCCCGGACGACCAGGTCTAAAGAACCCAAGGTGGGGTTAAGACGCAGTCCACGGCATAATCCGGAGACTGCTGTGACCTAATTTGTATACACAACAAGAAGTTTCGATGCCATGATGGTAGTACAGACCTAATTGCTGTCGAGTGAGCAGAGCTAGGGTGAGAATTGATCATGAACGTCCCCGAGGGTGGCAGACCGAACTATCCGGCGGGTATTCTTATGTTACCCGTAATGACATTTGCCTACACTCCTGAAGAATTCATGATTAGCGGTATCCCTGGTACTGTGGAACTGACTCCATAAGGATTACACTCCGGTGAGCTACCCGTTCGATTAGTGGCGGGAAACGCGAGCGTCTCCCGCCGGGTTATCCGTCGGAAAAGGGCTATCCGGTGAAGCGTGAACGCTGATTGGTTGACCTTCGCTCCCGCGGCGGGCGTGGCATCACGAGACAAGAAGGGCGGTCGCCATATTGGATCAGTGCCAAGAAGACGCACGGACGCTGCAGGGCAAAGGAGGAGGAAGAAGGGACTTGTAGTCGACCAAAAGTCTCCAAAACCACATCATAAGACGCGCCAACCTGGTTAGTTCCCACTCCTAGTGTCATTAGGACACGCGGAGCTTCGTACTCCGCAAATCTTCGATCATTAAACTTCGTTTTCGCTGAAAACATTCGACTGCAATGGAGGAGCAGTACACCCCCGGTGAGGGCCTCCAGTCCGACGAGATAGATCTGTTCGGGATGGACGATGGCCAATTCGACAACGCTCGTGAGTCGGATTATGAATCCGCCTCTGAATCCACCGGGAGTGCGGTTACCGTTCGTGTAGCGGGGATCGGCTCCTATTCGACGGCTGATCGGGACAGCATGACCATGCCACCCCCGGCTACAGTCAACCTAGGGCCGTTGCCGTGGCGCAATGTCCCGAAACGTGTTGCTTCGAAAGACATAGACAATTCGACGTCAACCCGGCTGAACGCAGCAGGTGATGAGGAAGAGGACGAGATGCCAGAGTTGGAAGAGGTAAGCCAGAAATTGCCTATCCATGCAGTATCTGACGAAGAAATGGAGGACGTTGTGCGAACATCGCTGGCCCAGCAACAACTAATGGAAGTGCTGTCGTGCGATTCGCCATTCGATTCCTCGCTGAAACTACATCCCACACTAATGTCGATGATGTTGGACAGGCTGGGAGAGGAGGGCTTCTATCGTTACGATCCCACCTGGTTAGACAGTTACGGAGGGGCGATTCGAGGAGCTTTTAAGAACGGAGTCTTCAGTGACATTCTGTTAGAGTGTGGTACGAACTTTCGGCATCTCCAACAAGCCAAAGCTAGGGAGGAAGCAGTGCCCTCAAGTGATGGGAGCACGACCAGTACGAAGGGGAAGAAAAAGAAATTCTCCAAGACCAAAGGTAGTCGTAAAACTTCTAATGGCAGTACTCCTCCCAATACTCCGCCTAAGTCCGAGGTGTCCGAACCTGCCCCAGTCCAGTCCGAATGCTCTTCGAGTACTTCCCAGTCGGCTTCAACGTCATTCGAAGAACCAACTACGACCACCGGGACTACTGAGTCCCCATCCGAATCCCCTACAATGCCATATGTACCAATATTTTTGATAAAAGATACCAATGATATACGGACAACCAACTGACTCCTAACGTGTAATTTTATCCTATTTTGCATGTATCTTGTCCGTATAGACCGCAATGCACTACCTCAAAAGAGGTCTAGAAAAAAGGTAGTACTTATCATGTCTAGTATCTTCGCTCCAGGTGTGTACTATTATTATAAGATACAGTGAAACACCATCCAGGTGGGTTCTGTGTAGTTACACACATTTCCCTAAACGGTTAGGGAGTTCATTTACTTTTACAAAGAATGATAAGAGTCTGTGTTTGTATGTAACTTATTAATTTACGGTTTCTCATAGCAAATAGGTTTGGCTGGATGTGACTTAGATGTATAGCATGAATGATCGTAAAGACACTTCTAAACAACAAGAACAGGATGGCAGAGTCACAGGACACAGATGGACTCCCTCTAACTTCTTTATCAAATTCGATTTGTCTCAGGAAAGAAGGTAAATGAAGGTAAGGTGCTGTTACAGTCTAGAAAGACGCCATTACCAGAAGACGTGCAGGTTACTAAGGGAGTGCTCATTTTTTAACAATAGGGGGGGGGATGGTGAGATTTCGCGCAGAGCGCGCAGAATTTTTTCACCCCCCCCTAGAGGGGTCGAAATTGTTTACCCTCCCCCGGTCCCCTCCCCCCAAATCCACCACCCCCCCATGTTGTTAAAAAATGAGCACTCCCTAAGGCCAATTTTGAAGAAATTTCCATATTTCTACCATTTTTTGGTCAAATTTAGGGACCTTCGGAGAGGCTGGTCAGTGCTTTCATGTTTTAAAAACCTGGCATTATGTAGAGAAGGCAATTAACACAATTATAACACCTGAGACTAACTGATGTTTGGGCATGTTTAATGTCAGGAACCGACGTGTAACAAAAAAAAATTAGAAAAAACTAAAAACTCCAACCTACCGACCCTATATTTTCTGCCCATGTTACCTGAAACAAACCGCGTTTTTTTGGGGCCGATGCCTTAGCCTCTATTGATTCAAGATTCAAGATTCAAGAAGCTAGGTTTTATTGACTAATGTATTAATGATACACTTATGTCAGCAGGGTTGTTTTTTTCCCACAGAATCCTATGTCGATATAATGTACATGCATGTAGGACTATGTATAATAGATTCGACATTCACCTAGGATATATAATCTGTATTAAACATGCATTGAGATGTACACACAATGGCTCAAAAAAGATCTATCAAAAATTAATTGTAATTATCATCCGAATTTCATACAGATGATTCTAGATATAGCTGAGAATAACATATCTGGAGATAATTAGGACATATAGACCGGTTATGAGGGATGGGTGGTTTAGCAGCCATCTGCCAGGGGCTGCAGAGACCGTCCACAAGACCCTGCTGTACCGGGGTCAGAGGTGGCTTTCCCTGGAGGAGACTTTGAGGCACGGGAGCTTTTGAGTCATGCGCCAGTGCCACTGATTACGGATTCAGGTGAAGTAAATGGCTGACATTGTGCCTTCATGTCCAAATATGGATCCTTCTGTCACGAGAGGGGTCTGGGGAAAACTGGAAAAGAGTGAGATTAAGTCTCAGTTACTTCTTTTCCTTTTTCGTTTTGAGTGTGGATTTATTGAGTTTCTCACAATATACAGAAAATGTAGGTTTAGGACGTATGTCCTTGTAACAAGGCGTATATCTGACCATGACCAATACACAGAAAATGGACGATTGAAGTACTATAATAATCAAAATTATCATTCAGTGTTAAAAGAAAAGATCTGCGTAATTTTATGTGGTCTTCTGTTTGTTTTTTTGGCACCAGTTAATAATATTCTGAAATATATTCTATTTATATATGAATGTGGCATTTGAACCTAAAAGAAAGAAGGTAGCTCATGCTGAGAATGACATACTAACAAGAGAACAAAGATGTACCAGACACACTCTATATTGACTGGTTTAGACACCTCTATAACAAACTCTTGATTGGTTGCTCGGTAATGTACACCAATCAGTGCCACTCAAGGCCCAATTATGGGGCAGTGTAGGTGGCTACGATTTTGTATTTTGTAGCTGTTTTATTTGTATTGGCTCTTGATTCCTTCATGATGAGTTTCTTTGTGAAATGGAAGCGAAAATGGGGTTATAACTAATTAATGAAAACAATGTATGCTTCCTAATCATGCATGGGATGTCTGATGCATTATAACTCATCATAGAATATAGTGCATTCGCATAGAGTTAGTATGGCTAGGCACATTTTTGGACTCATGTGACGTCACTCTCTATTTGCTTCATTCAGGTTTAAATGCTACATGCTGCATATATTGATTTATGTCAGAATATTGTTCGTTAATGCCAATACAACATATAAAAGCTCACTTACAGTTACGCTGGTCTTTTCTTTTTAAAGATTCAGCAGAAACACACATGAGGGATGAATGTAAAACATGACATTATTGGACAGTAATAGGCATGGCATGTCTGAGTACTAGTGTGAGTTATTTTATTTATCCTGGAACTCTATATGGGGCCAGACCCCGTCTTGCTGAGTTCCAGCTCATGTGGATGGCATGGAGTCGTATCAGTTAAAGGGAAATGCTACTTGTCGAGATAATACTGAAATTCTATTGCTATTTGCATGTAACTCAACATTATTTTAGATTGATTTATTATCAGATAGAAAATGAAAAGAAATTGACCTGTCACCGAGCTAATTTTATGATACAGCCATTTGAGCAAATGAATACCTTAATTATAGAAAAGAATGGGAAAACAGTATTTTCTCACATTATCGGTCATGGATTATCCCTCTCTATTGCTATATCAACCAAATCTTGGGAATGTTTCATGGGCATCTATAGGAACATAGGAACATGAAATAAGAAAGTTATGAATTTTTCAAAAATACTTATTTTGCCTTAACTATAAGATGCTATGGGTGTCCCAGTGACTAATAAATGCCATACACACAGGTATAATCTCTGGATGGCAAATAAAATGGTTGGTTAAGGGAAAGTACCATACATTGAATACAAATTTAGTCAAAAGAAGAATTTTCATGAGTTTTGATTTTTGCCACCAGGTGGCCTATGTGTAGGAACCCGCATTTCCCTTTAAACATGAGTCATCACCCTGCAATGTTAGTCCTAACCACTCTCCCAATCTCATGGGCCGCAACTGATGCTATTTATTGCATTTCCGTGACCCAGTTATTATACAGTAGAAGTGTCCATCACTAGGCACCCTACACTGGTGACCTGTGTATGGTTCTCTGTTATATTTTGCTCCCCATCTGGGCTGTGGGTATGGAGGTCAGTCTCGCAGTTAAGTCGGTGTAAGGCAGAGGGGGGACTGTTAAAAGAGGCTGTGCAATTAGTTGTATATTCATTGGTGTATTCTGGATACCAAGAACACTATGTATTATGCCTTATGATAATTATGTGACCTTTCAATGAATTTAAATGCATGTATTTTTGCCACAATGCAATGCTCAAAGCAGATGGGGGACTTCTAGTGACCGACCCTTATTCTATAATACCAACCCAACCACAAAAAATGTGCTTGGTGATGTAGGTTCATGCCCTTGCCCAATCTGGACTGCTGACATAAAGACTAGGTTAAGGCCCCCAATCTCGTCCACGCGATGTGGTGAGTTATAGTTCTAAGTTAGCTCACGAGGTAGAGCCACCGTATCCTGCTACTGCAGAATAGAGGGCCCGTTGATCGGGAACAAGTGTCGGGTCATGTCATAATTCAGACTCTTTTAGAGTAAGTTTTGCCAAATTAATTGGTCCACTCAACCTAGAGAAATAGCAATAAAGCTTATAAGGCTTTCTTTATCAGTCATACATGTAAATTGACTTGGAGTTAGGGTGCACCCAATTTGAGACGTTATTCACATAACCACTCAATTGTTTATCAAGTGAACAGTGACATGTAATACACAGGAATTGAAGGGCAATCATGCCCAGAACAATTGATAAAACAACTTGACCCTGAGAATGATGACAACATAATAGTTTCTTTAATATTTGAGGCTCAGTCTTTGAGGTTTGGGTGCCTGTTTACAGGGTATGAATTTTGATGATACAACAATGATGAAACCATATTTACTTTGGCTTAGTTCTGTCTTTGTTGGAGGGGGGGGGGAATAACATCCCACCTAACTCCTTCATCTTGCCCATTTTAAAGTCCAACTATTTCCTACCAAAGAGTTTCAGTGACTTACACATGTGAGCATCCTAGTGACTAAATGGTTTGACTCAATAGATTATTACAACTACAATCAATGAGGGCTACAATTAGTGGCTAAGACAAACATATATATATACCTGTCCGTCATCAGTCATCACATGAGGGCTAGAATGCAGGGCTCCAGTACAAATACAGCTTATGTGTTAGCAATATATATGTATATGGGTAAGAAATCTCGAAAATGGACAAAAAAAACCCGGAAAACCTAGGGTGTTTTCTCTTACATGAAATCAAAATATATCAGTGATGATTAGGTATGTCCATGTAATAGCTGCTGAAAGGTGAAAAAGACAAAAAAAACAAAAACTAATTAGTCCATTTTGGTCGGGTCTTACCCATATGCAGTGGTGGCCAAAACTGTCTTAATCTTCATTGGGGTTCAAACCCAGGACCTTACTACTTTGAAGCGGACGCTCTACCAATGAGCTATGAAGACTGGACTGACAATCATAGCCCACCACGGTATCAGGAGAAAGCGGCACCAGTGAAGTCGGCCCCAGTGAAGTCGGCCCCAGAGTGAAGGCGACCCCTTGGAGAAGACGGCAACTAGTCAGTTGATGACATGGTCCGATTTTTTTCATATTATAAATCCTACTTAAATGTGTTTCAAATGTTAGTACAATATCATTTTTTGAGAATACGGCACAATACAATGTCATCTATGGGCAACAAGGGCCCAATTAGAGGTTAAGATATGGCCCAACCATAGTACTTTACAGTGTATTGTCAATGGGGGGAATTATAGCGTGCACTCCAAAATTAGTAAATTAAGCCATAATCTGATAATTAGTCCAATTCTAAGCTGAATCCTAGGGAATGAGATTAAATATAGTAGTCAGCACATGAAGTATGGCCATAGGGAACATTCTGGTTCATTTTTAATGAAAATGATTTTTGAACCCTAATCACCTGACCTGGTCACTTTAAACCCCCAACTGGAAACATAAGCTGCAGGCCACTCCCCTTTCTAAATAAGCAATGAGACGAGGTGAGAATGCATAAGCAGTTGTTATCCATTGATTATGAATGTATCATTAAACTGAAATGAAACTATGATCTATGTGTAGTGGTTAGCGAGTTCTAAATTATCAATAGTCAATAACCAGGCTTTTCCTCATCGTTGTATACTTGTCTTGTCCCCCACGTTGCCCCTGGAGAACCCCTAATTGATTAGTTCTTTTTATTTAGGCATGGGCTCTAAATGCTGTGGCACTTTCAATATGGTGGCACATCTCTTCATGCAGTCAGACCTGCTCTCTGTCATGTTTGCCTTCTGAGGCCAAAAAAAAAGGTGTGTTTCAGGTTACCCGACACTACCTAGCAAAACAGGGCCGACCCTAGAAATTTTTATCCAATTTTGAAAAAAAAAGTATATTTTACGTAATTTTGGGGCTATTTCAGAGTCAATTTGATGGTCCACGAGTCGACGCCGTTGTCGTTGAGTCAGCGCTGAAGTTTGCGAGTCAGTTTTGGGGTGCTTTTCAGGCCGGAGTGAAAAAAAAAAAAAAAAAAAAAAATCCGACCTACCCTACCTAGATTTTTAGACTATGTAACCAGGCAACTGGTTTCTTCCCGCAGCTCACACAGTGTGGTCTCCCGGGTCTTGTCCTCCCAATAGTCGTCGTTATTCTTCTTAGTGTCCAGGAATTTGTTCGGGTCCTGCTCCACCATTTGCATAGAGGCTGAGGGTAGAGGGTAGAAGTAAAATAATAATATAGCTAGCTCCCTGGACCCAGGAGGGAAATGCAGGGAGATCAACCGCAAGAGATGAGTACTGTAATCCTTTCTGGTAAAATAAAAACCCTTGAAACTTGAAACTTGACTTCTATAGCAAGGCAAAGAATAAATCTTTTAATTAATTTGTTTGTACACCATGTTGGGCCTAGAAAATAAAGTTATGGTATTAGTGTTGAATGGTATGCAATGCAGTTTCTCTATTTTTTATATTAATAAAATTGGAAATGACCCCGGAAAAAAGTGAGCCCTTTTCACGGCAAACTATGTCCACTTTTTATGGCAAACTATGCATGGCCCCTTTTCACGGCAAACCAAGGCTGCTTTTCACACACCTAACAATCAATCCTTTTTACGGCAAACTATGGCTACTTTTCACGGCAAACAATGGCTACTTTTCACGGCAAACTATGGCTCCTTTTCACGGCAAACTATGGCTCCTTTTCACGGCAAACTATGGCTCCTTTTCACGGCAAACTATGGCTCCTTTTCACGGCAAACTATGGCTCCTTTTCACGGCAAACTATGGCTCCTTTTCACGGCAAACTATGGCTCCTTTTCACGGCAAACTATGGCTCCTTTTCACGGCAAACTATGGCTACTTATCACGTCAAAATGATACAACAAAATCAAAACAACAGGCACTGTCAAGGAAGTGACGTCATTGCTAGGTGACATGGTTACATCGCTAGGTAACGTAGCGACGTTGCTTGGTTACGTTGTGGCGTCTGTGACGTCACTGCTGCTGTGGCGTCACTGATATGCACTCTCCATTCAGAGGCTTAGTCGAGTTGCATTCTTCAAACAACTCAGGTATTTGAATGTGCTAGGAGAGTGTGAAAACAAGCATAATGTCGGCCATTTTGTCCCTTCCCCAAGATTTTACAGCATTGTGTAGAAATCTGTCTTGATTGATCATTACAGATCTACTTATTTTTCAATTGATCCTTAGGGGCCTATGTGAGTGATAGATCTTCACAATCGCTGATAATCTGCCATTATCTTCAAGAGTACTATTAGTGAACATCTTGGGAAAATGCAATTTGAACTTGCCATTTGAATGCTGCAAATCATCCTTAAATTTCGACCACTACATAAAGTGCTTGGCTAAGTGTGTATGCTAGGCTTTGCCTAGGCTCATTTTAAACGATATTAGGAAAAAAGAAATAGAATAAATCAAAATATGAGAAAATATGACATAGAATATATTAAGATATAAGAAAAAAAGAAAAGTGTATTAAAATACCGGTGCATAGGTTCAGTGGGGCTTCTTTTCTGCCCTCAGTGCCATCCTCTGCTGCTTTTAAAGCGGCTGAAGTGAAAGCAGGCAGTGCAGTGCAGTCCTGTAACAGGCAGCGGAAAACGAGACAGCCCCACGGGGGATCGAACCCCGGCCCCTCCGCTCCGGAGTTGAGAATGCTACCGCTACACCACAGGGCTAGCTGCTTCTCCACCGCTCTGCTACGGTACTTGAGCTACCACAGGTGGGCAATGCGCTCTCCATGCACGCACGGGCTGTGCCGAGCGATACGTGCCAGCTACAGACCCGACACCCATCCATCAAGTTGTTCTCCCTGTCATGCTCTTGTTGGTTTATCTTGTTGTCAAAATCCAATATATGAGCTGCTCCAGCTTCATTCTTTTCCCCTTGTTCAGAGAAAGAAGCATCTTCTCCTCACAGTAGGTCTATGGCCAGCTCCTTCTGTTCCCCCTTATTTAGAATATGGTATACTCTTTCCCTCAGATCACGTTCTTGTTGAGTTTGTGAGGGCATGTGGGCAACCCCAGCTTCCGCCCAGCCCATGACGGTATTCTCCACATTGCTATCAACTGGTTTGACCTTTATCTTTCCCCCACGTTTCACACCAAAAAGTTTTTTAAAGTGAGAACCCCTGTGTGCTTTGCCCAGTGTGAGCCCATGAAGTTTCCCAGGAGGTTCAGGAATATTAATCTTTAATATAATGGCAGATCATCTGAGATCATGAAGATCTATCACTCACCTGAAGATGGATTGAAAGATAATTAGATCTGTCATTGTCAATGATGACAGATGTTTACACAATGCATAAAAAACTTTGAGAGGAGACAAAATGGCCGACATTGTGTGTATTTACACATTCTCCCCACACATTCCAATACATCAGTATGTTTAATGCAACTGGACTAAACTTCTGGTTGGAGAGTGGCACAATTAGTAATGTCACTGTCTTAGCGATGTTGCTACATCACCTAGCAATGTCTCCTCGTCACCTAGCAGTGACGTCAGTCCCTGCAGAGTCTTAACTTGTTTTGATCTTGTTGCTGTTTGAGGCACGATTTGCCGTGAACATGGGCCACAATTTGTCATGAACATGGGCCAAAATGTGCCGTAAGCAGGTGAGCGACATTTTACATTTCTTCTTCGATGCTGCACTCACCAACTTTATTGTAGGAATGACAGGGTTTTTGGTACATCTGTCAATGGATCTGTCGACCAAATTGACTTCCATCAAACCGTCCACTGATGGAAATGGACAAACAGATGGATTGCTGACAGATCGGCAGTGGAATCAGCCCTTAAGATGATACACTGAGTTTAGCCGTGATTGTGCCAATGTTTTTGATAATGGTGAAAAAATAATAAAAGTTAAAGATGACCATTGTCATTTACCTCATTCATGGATTTCATGGATTATTAAGGACATTAAACATATACATATATATTGTATAAGATCTTATTAATGAGCATGTGTATGCCATTAACATGTATGTTTAAATTTGGTGCTGGCTTTTTCACTGAAAACAGATGCCCCTGCTTTTGTTAAAACTTAACCATTGCTTTTGAGTAAAAATGTTGAAGTAGCACTGATGTTTAGTATTTCAGACAGTAATCTATATGAAGTAGTGATGAAAACAAGTTCATTTTAGTGGCTGTCTCCAAAAGTTAATTTTCTAAATCAGTAGTTATTATATAAATGTGTACTGCATCTATGTGGTACAATGACAGGTGTGTGCAGTACAGGCAGTATGTACTGTACACCATGGGGGTTAGTAACGACATGCTGTAATTGTACACCGCATTGTCTCCATCCAGGTACTCAGCACGTGTAGGAGGGGGGAGACCCCTAAAATACACACGCTGATATAGGATTTTCTTTAAATTAAAAGGGGACATTGGGACCAAGTGACAAATGACAGGATGAATTCAGAGGTACATGAGTATTCCTTAAAGTTGACAAGGGACATAAAGGCATGGTGACAATGACAGAGGGAATAATAACCCAGGAAACTGGAGTGAAGAAGAGTGAGACTAGTGCGAGCATTGCCCATAGAGCAAGGTAGGGTGAGCCCTGTGTGTAGAAGCTCACCCCATGTGCTAGACTGGGCAAGCCTTGTGCCTATAGCCTCCTCTGCCCTAACCCACACTGAGGGTGACCCTCTGGTCTGTGTGCTGGCACATCACCTTATCCAAGGTCCCCCAAGCATGCACACTAGTATTTAGTAGGTTGTGTATTGCCATGGTGGATAAATAGAGGTTCCTTTATATGGCCACCCAACACAGATCCGATATAGTATAGTGGTCATCACTGGTGCTTTGTGTGTGAAAGGTCCAGGGTTCAAGACTCAGCCATGTCAACCTACCCACCATTTTTTTCTTATTTTTACTAATGTAACTTTACAGTTGTCCACAAAATACATGTCACTGGTCTATTGTTTTTAAAACAAGGGACAACTGGGAGAACTCACATCATAGCTGCATAAGGGCTTTTCTTATGCTACTGCAAGCCCCTCTTGTAACTCCACAGTGCCACACAGTCCCAGCCATCAAGCCTGGATTTGGGCAACATGGCAGAGAGCTAGATAGGGCTAGCACAAGATTCAGGCTTGTGTGAGGGCAATGCTAGGAACAAAAGGTTAAAACATTCCAATGTAATACATACAGGTTCCTTAGATATCCCAACCTTGTACCCACATGGTAGTCTAGTGGTCATCACAGTCACCTTGTATCCCAAAGGTCCAGGGTTCGTGACTCAGCCATGTCAACCTTCCCACCATTTTATCTTCAATTTTCTATTTTTATGAAGAAAAAATGGTGGGTAGGTTGACATGACCGAGTCACAAACCCTGGACCTTTGGGGTACAAGGCGACGGTGCTGACCAATATACTACAGTGTGGGTGTGAGGTTTTGACATATAAGTTACTGATATAGGGGCCTATACTGCACACTGGACAACCCCACACCTTGTGCAAGCCCTCACCCACCTCTCACCCAAATTCCCCCACCACCAGGTAGCTACTGGGTGGGATTGGGTGGGCATGTGGAAGGGCTAGGGCACCTCACCCAAAACTCACACTACCTCACCCCTTGAGCTAGGCACAAAAGTAGTTCGCCCTAGCTGGCACTAACATGCTCTAGCCTCACCCCAGTTTCCTGGGAAGAGTCACAATGCACATGGGCATTTTCTAAAATCATCAGAGACCATGGGGACCTCTCACCTAGACCCCTTCCCCTGTACAGGTGCTCAACACATTTAGAGGATCCCAGCAAGCTATGCCTGTGGGCAACAAGCAGAGGGATTCAGTATACACAAGTGGACAGTAGTATTCTGCAACTGTCCAGAACTGGAAGCAATGTCAATAAATCATACATGAAATCAAGTTGATGCCTCTCCCTTCCTCTACCTGCTCACCCCTCTGCCTTCCCCTCCCTCTGCCTTCCCCTCTCTCTGCTTTCCCTCTATCTACCCCTCCCTACGTCTGTACCTCTGTCTACCCCTCCCTCTGTCTGTCCCTCTGTCTACCCCTCCCTAAGCCTGCCTGTCCCTCTGTCTACTCCTCCCTCTGCCTGCCCCTCTGTCTACTCGTCACTCAGCCTGCCTGCCCCTCTGTCTACTCCTCCCTCTGCCTGCCTGCCCCTCTGTCTACCCCTCCCTCTGCCTGCCCCTCTGTCTACCCCTCCCTCTACCTGCCCCTCTGTCTACCCCTCCCTCTGCCTGCCTGCCCCTCTGTCTACCCCCTCCCTCTGCCTGCCCGCCCCTGTCTACCCCCTCCCTCTGCCTGCCTTCCCCTTTGTTTACCCCTCCCTCTGCCTGCCTGCACCTCCCTCTACCTACCCCTCTGTCTACCCCTCCCTCTTCCTACCTGCCCACCCCTCTGTCTGCCCCTCCCTCTACCTGCCCACCCCTCTGTCTGCCCCTCCCTCTACCTGCCCCTCCCTCTACCTGCCCCTCCCTCTGTCTGCCTGCCCCTCTGTCTACCCCTCCCTCTGCCTGCCTGCCCCTCTGTCTACCCCCTCCCTCTGCCTGCCTGCCCCTCTGTCTACCCCTCCCTCTGCCTGCCCGCCCCTCTGTCTACCCCCTCCCTCTGCCTGCCTGCCCCTCTGTCTACCCCTCCCTCTGCCTGCCTGCCTCTCTGTCTACCCCTCCCTCTGCCTGCCTGCCCCTCTGTATACCCCTCCCTCTGCCTGCCTGCCCCTCTGTCTACCCCTCCCTCTGCCTGCCTGCCTCTCTGTCTACCCCTCCCTCTGCCTGCCTGCCCCTCTGTTTACCCCTCCCTCTGCCTGCCTGCACCTCCCTCTACCTGCCCCTCTGTCTACCCCTCCCTCTTCCTGCCTGCCCCTCCCTCTGCCTGCCTGCCCCTCTGTCTGCCCTTCCCTCTGCCTGCCTGCCTGCCCCTCTCTCTACCCCCCCTCTGCCTGCCTGTCCCTCTGTCTACCCCTGCCTCTGCCTACCCCTCCCTCTGCCTGCCTGCCCCTCTGTCTACCCCCTCCTCTGCCTGCCCGCCCCTCTGTCTACCCCCTCCCTCTGCCTGCCCGCCCCTCTGTCTACCCCCTCCCTCTGCCTGCCTGCCCCTCTGTTTACCCCTCCCTCTACCTGCCTGCCCCTCTCTCTACCCCCCCTCTTCCTGCCTGCCCAGCCCTCTGCCTACCGCTTCCTCTGTCTACCCTCTGTCTACCCCTCCCTCTGCCTGCCTGCCCCTCTGTCTGCCCCTCCCTCTGCCTGCCTGCCCCTCTGTCTACCCTCCCTCTGCCTGCCTGCCCCTCTGTCTGCCCTTCCCTCTGCCTGCCTGCCTGCCCCTCTGTCTACTTATCCCTCTGCTTGCCTCTGCCTGCCTGTCCCTCTGTCTGCCCCTCCCTCTGCCTGCCTGCCCCTCTGTCTACCCCTCCCTCTGCCTGCCTGCCCCTCTGTCTGCCCTTCCCTCTGCCTGCCTGCCTGCCCCTCTGTCTCCCCCTCCCTCTGCCTGCCCGCCCCTCTGTCTACCCCTCCCTCTGCCTGCCTGTCCCTCTGTCTACCCCCTCCCTCTGCCTGTCCCTCTGTCTACCCCTCCCTCTGTCTGCCTGCCCCTCAGTCTACCCCTCCCTCTGCCTGCCTGTCCCTATGTCTGCCCCCTCCCTCTGCCTGCCTGTCCTTCTGTCTGCCCCCTGCCTCTGCCTGCCTGCCCTTCTGTCTACCCTCCCTCTGCCTGCCTGCCCCTCTGTCTGCCCCTCCCTCTGCCTGCCTGCCACTCTGTCTACCCCTCCCTCTGCCTGCCTGCCCCTCTGTCTACCCCTCCCTCTGCCTGCCTGCCCCTCTGTCTGCCCCTCCCTCTGCCTGCCTGCCCCTCTGTCTACCCCCTCCCTCTGCCTGCCTGCCACTCTGTCTACCCCTCCCTCTGCCTGCCTACCCTCTGTTTACTTCTCCCTCTGCCTGCCTGCTCCTCTGTCTACCCCTCCCTCTGCCTGCCTGCCCCTCTGTCTACCCCTCCCTCTGCCTGCCTGCCCCTCTGTCTGCCCCCTCCCTCTGCCTGCCTGCCTCTCTGTCTCCCTGCCCCCCTGTCTGCCTGCCCCTCTGTCTACTCCTCCCTCTGCCTGCCACTCTGTCTACCCCTCCCTCTGCCTGCCTACCCTCTGTTTACTTCTCCCTCTGCCTGCCTGCTCCTCTGTCTGTCCCTCCCTCTGCCTGCCTGCTCCTCTGTCTACCCCTCCCTCTGCCTGCCTGCCCCTCTGTCTACTCCTCCCTCTGCCTGCCACTCTGTCTACCCCTCCCTCTGCCTGCCTGCCCTTCTGTCTACCCCTCCCTCTGCCTGCCTGCCTCTCTGTCCACCCCTCCCTCTGCCTGCCTGCCCCTCTGTCTACTCCTCCCTCTGCCTGCCCCTCTGTCTACCCCTCCCTCTGCCTGCCTGCCCCTCTGTCTACACCTCCCTCTGCCTGCCTGCCTCTCTGTCTACCCCTCCCTCTGCCTGCCTGCCCCTCTGTCTACCCCTCCCTCTACCTACCTGCCCCTCTGCCTGCCCCTCTGCCTACCCCTCCCTCTGCCTGCCTGCCCCTCTGTCTACCCCTCCCTTTGCCTTCTGTTTGTCTACCCCTCCCTCTGCCTTTCCTCTGTCTACCCCTCCCTCTGTCTGCCCTCCCTCTGTCTACTTATCCTTCTGCTTGCCTCTGCCTGCCTGCCCCTCTGTCTACCCCTCCTTCTGCCCGCCTGCCCCTCCCTCTACCTGCCGCTCTGTTTACCCCTCCCTCTTCCTGCCTGCCCCTCTGTCTACCCCTCTCTCTGCCTGCCCCTCCCTCTGCCTGCCTGCCCCTCTGTCTACCCCTCCCTCTGCATGCCTGCCTCTCTGTCTACCCCTCCCTCTGCCTGCCTGCCGCTCTGTCTACCCCTCCCTCTTCCTGCCTGCCCCTCTGTCTACCCCTCCCTCTGCCTGCCTGCCCCTCTGTCTACCCCTCCCTCTGCCTGCCTGCCCCTCTGTCTACCCCTCCCTCTGCCTGCCTGCCCCTCTGTCTACCCCTCCCTCTGCCTGCCTGCCCCTCTGTCTACCCCTCCCTCTGCCTGCCCCTCTGTCTACCCCTCCCTTCGCCTGCCTGCCTCTCTGTCTACCCCTCCCTCTGCCTGCCTGCCCCCCTGCCTGCCTGCCCCTCTGTCTGCCTGCCTCTCTGTCTACCCCTCCCTCTGCCTGCCTGCCCCCCTGTCTGCCTGCCCCTCTGTCTGCCTGCCTCTCTGTCTACCCCTCCGTCTGCCTGCCTGCCTCCGTGTCTACCCCTCCCTCTGCCTGCCTGCCCCTCTGTCTACCCCTCCCTCTGCCTGCCTGCCTCTCTGTCTTCCCCTCCCTCTGCCTGCCTGCCCCACTGTCTACCTCTCCTCCCTCTCTCTTCCTGCCCCTCTTCCTACTTATCCTTCTGCTTGCCTCTGCCTACTTGTCCATCTGGCTACCTTTCTGCACGCCCCTGTGTCTCCCTTCCCACCTGCCTGTCTGCCTACCTACCTCCCTGTTTATTAGCCTCTCTTCAACTACCTATCTACATCTGTACCTTTCTCTTTGCCTCCCTCTCCCCTTGTCTTTCTCTTCATATACGGTGGAACAGAGGGGGTAGGACAGGGGGACATGGCCACTGCCAGGTGCAGAAATTATGACATGTAATAGTACCCAATGAACGGGACGATTAACCTCAGGCAACATCATGAAGGCAATGCAGTCTCCGGGAGTGTCTTCTGAGAGGATGCACTGGGATCTGTTCCAGAACTGAGAATACACAAATGTAAAAAACATGCCAGCATGCCTTGGCACATGCTCTTGGGAATGTACTTTGGACTGGATTATTAATTTGTTCCTCGTAGTAAGGATAGGTGGAACTTTTATCCAGAAGTCACTTAAAGATTTCTCCAAACCACGTTGAAAGCCTGCATTGTGCTCTCATACAATTAGGACTACTATCATTTTACTTTTAATAATAGAATTCCCTAATAGAAATATGTTAAAAGGAAAAAAATTATTTCCTAATGAAATTATTTGCAAAGATATTCAACACATTGTAGTTCAGTGAATACACCTATATCATAATTTTTACAGCATGTAACAATTGAGGAATACATCCCAGGAACTTTGATGCAGATAAGACGTCTGAATGTTAGTCTCTGACTGCCTCAATCCTCAAGGACAGGCTTAGGCCACTTCAAATAATATCCTTGTTTCTCATCACCGTGCGCATCACAAAAATCGAGTCTTGGAGATTTTTTGTTGTTGCAAATTTGTAGGGAAAAATTGATAATTATAGATAGATATGGGCATATTTGGTATCAAATTAAAGCTAACAGTGGTGTAAATACAATGGGCTAGAGGAAATATACCTATTCAAAACCTTTGTAGATAATTAGTTTCTTAATCATTAAAATGTGAATGTCGAGTTTGCTGAGAACGTAGATCCCCCTACCTATTTGGTCTTCAGCAAATAAAAAAGAAGAAAAAAAGCGCCCTCGTCATATTTGTCATGGCTCAGTGATGAGAAACAAAGATATTATTTGGAGTGGCCTTAGTGCTATACTAGAAGCATTGGTTCAACATGGCAGTGTCTGTCCAGAGACTCTATGCACCCTGCTGCCACCTAGTGGCCCCACAGCCAAAAATAATTATCTCATTTCAAGAAAAAATATTTATTTAACTCGTCTGCCAGACAAATCACTTGTTTTAAGAAAAGAATATTTTCTTAAAACAGGTGACAAATCACTTGTTTTAAAAATAAGAAAAGAATATTTTGTTAAAACAGGTGATTTGTCCACCAGACGGTTTCAATAATCAGATTTTCTTGAAATGAGATAATTATTTTTGGCTGTGCTGTGACAGAGCTGGCCACACCCATGGCATTGTTCCTTTGTGACTCAGCCTTCAGCCGTTGATATATAACATGTAAGGTCAGCTGGGTGTGGTCAGTGCGCTGCTGGTACCACACCATGCCTCTCACCATGGACACCCCGCGTCCCAACACTCAAGGCCTCAGGTAGGTTGGGCACTCTGTTCAAAGGCCTACAAAAAAAAAGTTGTGTTCCGGTATCCCGACCGACCTTCTTTTTCTGGGACTGACCCTAATTTTTTTGGGGCATTTTTTTGTTATTTTTGGTGTTTATACAACTAAAATTCACCTTTTAACAAAAAAAAAAAGTAAAAAAAAAACAACAACCAGACCTACCAACCCTCTTTTTTTGGGCCATGTTACCAGAACTTTGTTTTAATCTAACACCATGCACACCCTCAGGTAGATTAAGGGCACTTTGTTCTAATCTAACACCATGCACCCCCTCAGGTAGATTAAGGGCACTTTGTTCTAATCTAACACCATGGACACCCTCAGGTAGATTAAGGGCACTTTGTTCTAATCTAACACCATGCACACCCTCAGGTAGATTAAGGGCACTTTGTTCTAATCTAACACCATGGACACCCTCAGGTAGATTAAGGGCACTTTGTTCTAATCTAACACCATGGACACCCTCAGGTAGATTAAGGGCACTTTGTTCTTATCTAACACCATGCACACCCTCAGGTAGATTAAGGGCACTTTGTTCTAATCTAACACCATGCACACCCTCAGGTAGATTAAGGGCACTTTGTTCCAATCTAACACCATGCACACCCTCAGGTAGATTAAGGGCACTTTGTTCTAATCTAACACCATGCACACCCTCAGGTAGATTAAGGGCACTTTGTTCTAATCTAACACCATGGACACCCTCAGGTAGATTAAGGGCACTTTGTTCTAATCTAACACCATGGACACCCTCAGGTAGATTAAGGGCACTTTGTTCTAATCTAACGCCATGCACACCCTCAGGTAGATTAAGGGCACTTTGTTCTAATCTAACACCATGCACACCCTCAGGTAGATTAAGGGCACTTTGTTCTAATCTAACACCATGGACACCCTCAGGTAGATCAAGGGCACTTTGTTCTAATCTAACACCATGGACACCCTCAGGTAGATTAAGGGCACTTTGTTCTTATCTAACACCATGCACACCCTCAGGTAGATTAAGGGCACTTTGTTCTAATCTAACACCATGCACACCCTCAGGTAGATTAAGGGCACTTTGTTCTAATCTAACACCGTGCACACCCTCAGGTAGATTAAGGGCACTTTGTTCTAATCTAACACCGTGCACACCCTCAGGTAGATTAAGGGCACTTTGTTCTAATCTAACACCATGGACACCCTCAGGTAGATTAAGGGCACTTTGTTCTAATCTAACACCATGGACACCCTCAGGTAGATTAAGGGCACTTTGTTCTAATCTAACACCATGCACACCCTCAGGTAGATTAAGGGCACTTTGTTCTAATCTAACACCATGCACACCCTCAGGTAGATTAAGGGCACTCTGTTCTAATCTAACACCATGCACACCCTCAGATAGGTTGAGGCCACTTTGTGCTCTAGTCTACACAAAGCATGGTTTAGATTTTCATTATTCCTATCCCTACCTCTGCCTGCTTCTTAAGCCTTTATAGAGAAGGTGAAGGTTATAATTTGTCTTTAAGGAGGTAGAACAAGGCATGTTCGGGAAATAGTTAGATTCCATCATATATCTCACAGAATAATCGGGAAATCAAGCAGCATTGAGAACCACAAACATAATGCCCCTATTATTGATGCATTAATTTCTATGATTTTCTAAAAAATAAAATGTTGCTTGGGTGTTTTGGCTGCACCTTGCCTTGCTTTCATTTAGGTGTCATTTCTTTGATTAAGAAACTGTTTTCGGAATTCGATTCTATAAGCCCCTCACTCAGAACATGATTTCTATTTCCTAATGAAACATCAGATTTCCCATGAAAACTATAGCAAACAGAAGCTTTACAGGGGTTATATGCATGCCCCAGGAAAATCTCTTTCGCCATCATGTATTTGCTAATGTTCTATATGTTCGAGTATACAAATTGTAACAATCAGAAATGGTACATGTTGATACACTTGATCATTAGCATATCTTTTTTGGATTCAGTATGCATGTCTATCATGTCACGAACATGTTTTTGTCAAATAAACGAGTATTCTGTACCTCACTCTACCAAAAAAAAAAGAATTTGCCAGCATATTTTTACGCCTAACCAAAAGAATATTACTATAATTATTCTCCCCAGTAAAGGGGGTTTTGGGTGCTTGACTATATAAATTGCCTGTACAAATTATGCAACTTAGTAACATGTGGTTTTTATAGTAATTATTTTCACAGAGGGTAAAATAAGGTACCTACAAAATCTGCTTTCCTGGGAAGGTAGCACCAATGCCTGTTCTAAAGAAAAACGTTCCAATCTTCTTATTCGCACTGACATTGTATTTATTTTACCAATTAATATTTCATTATTGTTAATGGGAAATCTAGAAATAAAACAGGATGTGAAAGGCCTGGCCTTCCCCTTTCTTGTTATATGACAGCTGTAATGATGCAGTGCTATATTGCAGAGGAAATCATTATTTCAGTATGGGTGTTTAGCATTGTGACACATACAGGCCCGGGATCTGATTGACCTACCTACTTTAAGATCAAAATCAAGCTGCATACTACAATACATGTATCAATGTGTGTCTGAAGAAGAATTGGACCATCAATTTGGAAAATGTGTTTAGATTAAATGTCTCATTCTAAATAAACCCAACATCAGTGAGTCATTAGCTCTCTTTTCCCATAATTACATACCTTTTACATCATATCATGGATAATTGTCTTTTTGTGCAGATCTGCCGTGATTCTCCTGGCGTTCGCCATGACCACAGCCATGACTACAACAGAGCAAGGTAAGACTTATAAAGATTAGGATCAAAGAGGGAATTCCTTACTTCATGTAATCAGCCTGTCCCCTTTTGGGCCACATTAAGGTTACAACTGCCACATTATCGCCCCCAGGCCAGGTAATTCTGCGTTGTAGGCTAGGCTAGGCTAGGCCTCCCTGTTGCTACCGTAAAACCTAGCTTATAAGCCTAACTTGCGTATAAGCCACACCCTGAGTTTGGGCTGATCCTATAAGCCGCACCGCCGATCTAATTATGGTGACTTCTAGTACTGTACCAAAGTGCCATAAACTTGCGTATAAGCCGCACCCTGAGCCTGGGCCGATCCTATAAGCCGCACCTCCGATCTGATTCGCGTACTAGCCGCGGCTTATACGCAAGGATTTAGGGTATACCCCAGGCAAGGTTTGCAATGACATGAATATATAAGTGTGTATACTATCAGAAAGAAGATTCAAGTTCTACAGACCCAGCACAGTTTTTCATGTGACAAATCAGTATCAATGTGTAAAAGTAAAGTAAACAAGGATATTGTTATGGTCGCGGAAAAATCATCTGGAGAAAGCAGGACTCGAACTCACGACCCTCAGATCACGTAACCTTCTGCTCTACCAACTGAGCTACTTCCCTGTCTGACAATCTGACCGCGCCATACGTTACTGGATCGGTATGGTACAGAGGGGAGCCGGATTACCCGAGTGATATTAAGGGGCTTATCTCCAAGGCATGGGGAATCCGACCCCTACAATATGTTGGATCTCCAGTTCATAGGCTAGACCTATAATATAAACAGATAGTCATAGAGTTAAGCGACCCTACTCAAACCTTACCTCCAGTGACGTAGGATACATAGGTAATAAATAGTCCATAGTTATACAATGTATACAATGTATAGCCTACTCCTTCCCAGTGAACATTCATACAATATTGGTGAAGGTTCGAAGAAGGTTAAGAATAGAACATTCATATTAAATATTTACTAATATCAAAAATGTGATACAAAGAGAATATAGGTTCATATTGAACGTTGTAGCATTTATTTATATTATGAATAATTCATCTCCTTCACACCAGGTGGTAGGGTGGTTCACAAGAAGACTTTTTATAGGGGCTCTAACTGTTATTACCATTGAAAAGTGTTAAAATAATCATAATTCTCAATTATTTTATACATTCAACCATCCCTATTCTAATATAAAGCTACTCTTAACAAACATATGTCTGTTCAATTGAGAACATATTTAAAGAAGTAGATAGAAAGATACAAATACCTAATATCTGGGAATAGAATTTATAAATAGCTATAATTCTACATATGTTTCATTGTATCAGTTATAGGGTAATATCTACTTATGGTCTGTAATAATAATTATAGTGTCTGGAAGCGTTTCCTGTGCTAAGGATAACTAAAGAGTTTGCTTTATGGGTTAAACATCTGGCCAAACTGTAATTGAGGGAGAGAGAGAATTGATGTTTAAATATAAGTAGACAAAATGTTTGAAAAGAACTTTCATGTGGAAGTCATATTTTGTAATGTTTCAATACTGTTTGAAAAACGTTTGAACACTCAAAAACATCTCAAATTACGTTCATAAATATTCAAAACAATTCAATTGTTCACTGGGTTGTGTAAGATCCCAGGTTGAATGATCCATGAAAAACTTTGGATCGAAGTAACCAAACAGAATGACCCATCTCACAGAACTAATTCTGCTAAGCTAGTTAACTTACACCCTGACTGTTTACAATTTATGTTATCTATTAGGAGAAAATGTGACATTGAAGACAACTGTAGGAACAACAAGTGATATGGCAATTGCAACAACCGATGAAGAGTTGGTCACCTTTCATCCGGATGATATCCTGAATGATCCAATGTTCAAGAAGTTTAATGTTATTTTCCCGCAGAATGAAACAATACTGGTAGGTACCTTATATGTGTATGTCCATTGATGCACAGCACACTGTAGTAATGTAGACTGTTGTAATAAAGACTCCCTACCACAGATCGATTGATTGAAGGTTAGTTTAACGTCCGGAGGGCAAGTTGCATTTTGCACCACAGAGATGGAAGTACCCCCTACTACAGTCTTACCAAGTCTAATTCGTTTTTTATATCTTCTACCAGTACACACAGTAGTATGGGCGGCCGTTTATTTACTCCTAGACATATATTGCAAAAAAAAAAGGAAAAAAAAAGCTATTTCGGTGTCATTTCGATAAAATACTGATCTTAACATCTCCAATTATCTTCTATATCATTTTTTCTGGTTGGCCTATGTGACCGTAGTGCTCTCTAATTAAAAAAAAATTGCCATGACAGTTTCCTGTTTTTCACTAAAATATCTTAGTTTTTGTGAAATCCTTCGTACAAGGATTACTTTCTTCAGGACAAAAATAATCAACATCATTGCTTTTCTCACCAAACCTACACTATGAAAATATTCAGTTGAAATTATGGCGAAATAATGTTAGATATTATGATGCATCACCGTAATTGTGATTTATGGTGAGACACCGTAAAACTGATTACTTTTACATTGAACATCTGTAAACCAGTATAGTGAAACAAAGTATTTTCATTGACGGAGAATCCCACCAGGTGGCAGCTTGGGTCAATAGGGAGAATCTCGAAGATACAAAAATGCCAATATATGGTTTCTTTGTACAAACATGGCAACAATGGTCAAAGTCAGGGGAACTTCCTAGAGGCAAGGTCAGTTCCTACAACAGGTTTTAATAAGACATCAGCTTGGCGAATGGAATGGCTATACAGGGTATCATGGGAAGGTGTGCAACTAGAAGTCCACGGTCAAGTATGGATGTGACAAAGACGTGGACTAGTGTGAAAAATATGCACTAGATGGTGTTACTGCATACCCTAGTGACTGCCGTGCATACTAGTGGTGTAGAGTCTATTTGTCACGTCCATACTTGACCATGGACTTCTAGTTGCACACCTCCCCATGATACCCCGTATAGCCATTCCATTTGCCAAGCTGATGTCTTGTTAAAACCTGTGGTTCCTACCGATGTGGCTAGGTACCAAGGGTGTCTAAAGGGAGTTTGTCCTGAGATGAACGGCGGTAAGGTGCGACAGGCAAGTATCACCATCTCCCATGCGGGGACCAAACCACACTTAATTGGATAACCGGTGCAGCAACCCGACACTCCAGGTGCTTCCACGGGACCAGTGGCTCCTCTACAGGGGCAGGTCTGCTGCACCTTATTAACACTTGAAGAAGAATATTTAAGGGGGATATCTTCTTCTTCATGCAAAGACAGGGACTCCCCTGGTCCCCCAGATAGAAAGCTAACCCTATGCCTAGCCCTAACTGTAATCAGAAAGAACTAAGCTGACCCTAACGGGTGCGTGGCAAGCAGTTTCAATGAAGGGGGGACTGGGGGGTATTTTGACCCTTTTTGACCCCTTTTTGCTTGACCATTTTGGTTTGACCTTTTTTGAGGTTGGTCAAAAGTGGGGGGGACATGTCCCCCCCGGTTGCCACGCCCCTGCCTAACCCCTACCCTAACCACTGGGCAGGTTCCGGTGTAGTTGGTTTCTCAATAAAGCATCCCCTGGGGATACAGGGGAGTCCCTGTATGTGGTTTGAAGCATAAGATATGGCCAAAAATCTTTTTCTTGAAGAATAAGATATTGTGCTAATATGGTGCACCTGCTGGGAAAGGGGGTGGTAGAAGGGGGTCAGAATTTCACCCCATCACCTGTAATCCTGAGCCCTGCCCCCTTTTGAATAAATCAGGGGCAATGGAGGTCGCCTGACCAAATGTTCCTTCTTAATGAACCTAGAAATTAGGGCCATTACGATGTCATGATGACCTCATTATTACATAATATGCAAGCTAGCAGTCTTCTAAACAAAAACGAGCCTCAGATTGGCTGGTAATCAAATTACACACCATTAATCAAAGGGGAGCCTCTGATTGCCTGATTCAAATTTGCTGCCACTTCCTGTCACAGGTCATGTGACCAAATGCTAGCCTCTGATTGGCTGCCA
>CANHQG010000020.1:0-268463 GCA_947462335.1 Harmothoe impar
GCATACGCGACACAGCGGCCGCGCAAGGAAAACCTAATCACACCCCCTGGTTCGCAGTGCTGGATGAGGCGGGCGAAGTGTACGCAGCTGTGAGCTACTACAGCGGTAAGAACCTCGTCCACGTGCGCAAGTACGAAGGTCCTGACAAAAAACCCACACAGCAGGGGGTGACGCTGTCCGCCAGAGCGCTCAAAGAGTTGGATGACAAAACAGAGATCATTCTGAAATATCTCGGCATAGATTCGGAATGAGAGACGCTCAACGCTCACGCGCGCACACACACACACACAGCGTTTGACGTACGCTGTATGAGACAGACAGACAGACAGACAGACAGACGGATACACAGACAGCAGACAGAAAGATAGTTACATAGACGACAGATTGATAGATGGCTAGATAGATAGATAGATAGTTAGACGGCTAAGTAGTTGGTAACCGAGTGAAAAAAAAAACATGACACAGTACGTATGCGAAAAGTGTTTCAAAATGTTTAAAAGAGCGTACAACCACGAGAGACACGTAGAAAATTGTAGAGTAGTAGCTAAGTTTTGCCCTCTATGCGGCGAAGGGGATTGCCGAAAGAGCGCTTGTCGACGCGAATCTCTGGACGGGGTGACCGTCCCTCCGCGCATATGTGCTGTACCGAACGGGGAGGAAACGTTCACGGCGAATTGGCCTGCGATACAAACGGGCGTCAGGATGCACGGGACTCGCGTGAGTGTAACAAACTTCAGGCTACCAACCGGCGAGTTGAGTGACGCTGTAGATACTATGCGTCGCATTCACTTGACACAAAGATTCAGATACAAAGTGGGTTTCTCGGTAGGCTTACTGTTACAACACAGAGAAGACAAGAGCAAACTGCGCTACTTCCACGCCTCCCAGAACAACGCAACTCTCATACAACCGCTCCCTACTGTAACTAATTCAGAAACTTTGGAAGAGCTCCTCTCAAAGATGCAAAACACCGTCGCTTGCGAGGAGGTACGGAAACTTTGCGACGCTGACACCAAGTGGCACGTTCTTTTTCCTACCAATTTGAACATCTGCGTTTACATGGGACCGGGGGAATTCCCCATAGGCGGTAGGATCACTCAGGCCGGTCGAGTTGGAAAGAGAAGCGGCGTGTTAGATTTTCCCAACAAGGACAACCTCTGCATCTTCCGCTGCATTTCCTTTCACTTATACAACACCAGCAAGCGCGCTTCAGATTTGTTACGTCAGTTCTGTCCCGCTGCCACACCTGAATCCTTTCCGGGTCTGAACATCCGCGACTTACCCGCGTTAGAGAACTTGTTTGACGTACAAATAGCGGTTTACACCGCGTCGCGTCAAGTGCCGGGGCGGAAGTTGAGAAGACGCGTTACTCTGATCAGACCGCCTTCCAGAACTGTGGCCGCCCGAGGTAAAGTCAACCTACACCTGACGGCGAAAGGCGGTTTGCACGTCTCTCTCGTCACGGACTTCAACGCGTACGCGGGCATATACGAATGTTGCAAGTGTAAGGCGGCGTTCACCACCGAGTTCTTGCTGAAGAGACACAGGAACCAGCTTTCCTCTTGCCGACAAGTCAAGTTGCGCTACGTAGGTGGCATCTACCAAAATTCGAGAACGATTTTCGAAGCGCTAGCAGACTTCTCCATTTTTCCCCCCGACGGACATTCCGGAATCTACCCTTACAAGATCGCCTTCGATTTCGAGGCTTTCTTCAGACCGTGCAAAGAACCGTCGACGGAGCACGTGTCCCTGCTGTGGGATCACGTCCCTTTGTCGGCTAGCGTCGCATCCGACTTTCCGGGGTGGGAGGGGCCCGTCTGCTTCGTCAGAGCGTCCGACGCAGATTCCGACCCCTTGTTGGACCGAGTTTTAAATCACATAAACGAGAACGCCAAAGCGATCGGGGAAGCTGTGCTAGAACTTTACCGACCGACGTTAGCGAAGTTAGATGCGGCGATAGGTGAAGCTCTCCTGCTGGAGGAGGCGACGTTCACCACCCCTTCTCCAGGCGGCTTCGCTGCGGCTCAGACCAGACACCCGTTAGTTCAACTGAAGAAGCGTCTTCTGAGATACATCCGTCAAGCTCCAGTGGTGGGCTTCAACTCGGGGCGTTACGACTTGAACCTGATCAAAATACGCCTTCACTCGTTCTTCGCCTCCGGAGACCGAAGAAACCAAGAATTCAGCGTCATAAAGAGAAGCAATCAATACTTGGCGGTTTACACACAGCACACGGTTTTCTTGGACGTAGTCAACTATTTGGCACCCGGTTACAACTACGCGACCTATTTGCGAGCTTTCACCAGGAACGAAGAGAAAGGTCACTTTCCTTACGAATGGATGACGTCTACCAGGAAACTGGCAAACAGAACGCTGCCGCCGAGATCGGCTTTCGACAGCGAGCTGACGGGCGTCAAAATGTCCGAATCCGACTACGCCGCATGTCAGAAAGTTTGGTCCGACGAGAAGATGCAAACTATGGAAGACTACTTGATCCACTACAACAACAAAGACGTGAAACCTTTCATAGAAGCTCTGAAAAATCACGCTAAATTTTTCCAAGATCGCGGCATCGACATGTTGAAAGACGGAGTTTCTCTCGCCGGTTTGACTTTACGCTTCCTCTTCCAAAACCTAGAAGACGCGTTCACAACGTTTCCCCAGTTCGACGCCGTCCTCCACGCTCTGATCAAAGAGAATCTAGTCGGCGGTCCTTCCATCATCTTCCATAGATTTCACGAGAAGGGCACCACGCGGATAAGGGAGCACAAGTACGGCGAAGAAGCGAGACCGTGCCAACACATCCTAGGACTAGACGCTAACTCTCTGTACTTGCGCTGCATGAGCGAAGCGCACTGCACGGGCTATTACGCGGTGAGACGGCCCGAGACCGAGTTCAAGCCCGAAATCAGGCAAAGAAACTCTCACAGCGCTTTGGAGTGGTTACGCTTCGTAGAGCACGACCGCGACGTGAAACTGCGCCACGCTCTGAACGGCGGCGAGATGGCGGTAGGCTGTCGGAGAATTCGCGTGGACGGATTTCACGCGGCCTCTAATACGGTTTTCCAGTTTCACGGGTGTTGGTTCCACGCTCACGAGTGCATACCGTCGCACCGATATCAGTGCGCTTCACTGAGAGAGGAGAGACGCGACAGAACGACCAGAGTAAGCGCTTACTTGAAAGCGTTAGGTTACAAGCTGGTCGTCGTGTGGGAGTGCGAATGGCGAGAGATGAAGCGTCGAGATGAGCGGGTCAAGGCCTCCCAACAACGCTGGAAGGTTGACGCTTTGAAAGTGTCTCGAAACGCGATGAGCGAGAGCGACATCCTTTCCGCTGTGAAAGAGGAGAAAATGTTCGGTTTAGTTCAAGTGGACATCACTACGCCGCCTCACCTACGAGAGTACTTCGAAGAAATGACCCCCGTTTTCAAGAACGCGACCGTTTCAAAATCGGACATAGGCCCTCACATGTCAGACTTTGCGCAGGAAGAAAAGCTGTTGAGCACGCCTCAGAGATGTCTGATAGGGAGTTACCACGGAAAAAATATTCTCTTGGGAACGCCGCTTCTCAAGTGGTATTTAGAGCACGGTTTGATAGTCACCAAAGTGCAGCTGGTGGTAGAATACCTACCTAAACGCGCCTTTGCCGGTTTCGCGGACGAAGTGACGGCGGCGCGAAGACGTGGCGACGTGAACGAGAACGAGAAAATTCTGTCAGACTGTTACAAGTTAATGGGAAACGCTACGTACGGTAAAACAATCTGCAACAAAGAAAAACACACGGCGGTGAGATACACTGACAGTCGGAAGTTCGAACTATTGGCCAATTCGTGGCGCTTCAAAAAGGCGTCCGAGTTGACTTCCGATCTGTTTGAAGTCGAACTACAACCGAAAACGGTCAAGAACAACCTCCCTATTCAGATAGGGTTCATGGTATACCAGTACGCGAAGTTGAAAATGTTAGAGTTCACATACGACTTCTTGGATAGATTCGTAGATCGGCGCGATTATGCCCTTTGTCAAATGGACACCGACAGTCTTTACATGGCTCTCAGCGGTGCCACGTTGGATGACCTAGTGAAACCTCGCCTGAGAGAGACGTACTTCAGAGAGAAACGAAAGTGGCTTCCGACAGCGGTGTGCGACGAGCACTTAGAGCTTTTCGTGAAGACAAAAACGGAAAGAGTGCGAGAATGGTGTGCGCCGCCCGGCGGATGTTGTGAGAGACGGTACCTTCACGATCTGAGAACTTCGGGGCTCATGAAAGCGGAGTGGGAAGGTGACGGGATCCTAAGTCTCAACCCTAAGACTTACATTTGCTACGATCGAGTCAGCGACACCGGTGAAAGAAAATCCAAAAAATGGAGTGCAAAAGGCGTACAGAAGAAACAAAACCCCCAGGAACCAGACGCCTTCTTGGATGTTCTTCGCCAACGAAAAACTCTCATTGCTGTAAATAGAAATTTCAAAGTGGTGCGAAACAAAATGGTCACCTACACCATAGAGAAAGACGGCGTGCGCTACTTGTATTATAAGCGTCGCGTGCATTCTGACGGTGTGACAACGAGTCCTTTAGAGATATGAAAAAAAAAAAATAATAAAAAATAAGCGTGTGCATCTTTTCAAAAATAGAGTGTTTATCAAGATTGAAAAAAAAATAAATAAAAAAAATTAAAAGAAAATATTGTTGTGTTTTTATTATCATACGGCTTCTTTTACTAGTAAGTCGCGCAGTCTCTTAAAGCGTCACTCATGTGACGACGTCGCTTCCAGTCACGGGATCCTAAACAAAAAAAAAACTTCTTCTTCTTCCGGTCACGTGATCAATCAGGTCGCTTCCGGTTGGCCATTAAGTCGTGTGACGTCACTTCCGGTCACGTGACTCATCAGGTCACTTCCGATCACGTGATCCTAAATTAGGTCATATGACGTCACTTCCGGTCCCCTAAGTAGGTCAGTAGGTTACCCAGAATGCACCATCCCCTAAGTAGGTCACTTCCGGTCACCCAATGGAGGCCTCTGATTGGCTGCAGGGTTACCCAGAATGCACCGCTAATCCCCTAAGTAGGTCACTTCCGGTCACGTGACCAAATGGAGGCCTCTGATTGGCTAACTAGGTCACGTGACGTCACCACTAATCCCCTAAGTAGGTCACTTCCGGTCACGTGACCAAATGGAGGCCTCTGATTGGCTGCATGTCGATTGAGTAATAAACAGTACTTAACTATAGTCCCGTTCCGATACATACTATACTACTGACATTTAAGCATATATAATGACCTTTAGGAAAAACTTAAATGCACTTATATCGAGTTTTTCATGCAGTGACTGTTCTTGTCATCTCAGTCTTTCATAAATATATATATATATATATAGTCATCTTGTGACCCATAGTCTATAGTATTTTAAAGCATCATATGGTCCGTGGTGCACTGATAGCTCCACTACTGCAAAAGTTCAACCTTGATGACGACACATGGTAGAGGTTCCATATATGCTGCAAACTGGGAATGTTTTTATGACTCGCCACTCAGCAAAAGTTCTTCATTTCTGGACACTGGCGACATGCATTCACTCAATCGGTTGTCACTCATCTCAATGGAAATGTCCATCCCAGACCCTAGCTGCAAAGCGTCAGGGTTAGGAAAATGCACTTGAGTACTCATAGGTACACTGGCCATGGATATAGGAATGTCCAGGGTAGATGGACGATGGTTCCCTGACACAGAACCAGTCGTCACAGGTAGGTCCACTGGAGGATCCACCATCATGGATTGTTCAAGTTCGTTTTCAGGAGCCATAAGCGCCTCAGCATCACGGACAGTCAGACGTAGGTCAGCTTCTGCGATTGCATCGGTCAGCTCCATCAATATCTGGACCGCCTCTCTAGTCTCACTTTCCGTTATTTGGTAAGGTGACTGACAAGAGGTGGCGTCGAGTATTGGTGTTGAGACAGGTGTCGAGTTGGGCGACTCTGTCTGCAGTTCATTCACCACCATCCTCGCTAGAGTGGACACCCCAGCTGGAGTATCCATAGTCTCAAAGGAAGACACGGTTGTGTCCACCCCCATTGTAGTATACTGCATCGTCTTAGCAGCAGACGACACAGAAGTGGACGTCACGGCAGCAGACGTCACAGCGACAGATGTCACCGAGACAGACGTCACAGGAACAGACGTCACAGGAACAGACGTCACAGGAACAGACGTCACAGGAACCAACTCCGATGACCCAGAGGCCATGGGGGAGGCAGCCACGTAACTGCAGTCAGCCAGGTGCATCTCGTCCCTTGCAGGTGAAGGTGGAGGACTCGGAGGGATATCACTAGCCCTGGAGTCGGCTCTCAACCTTTGTGCGTATGCATCACCGTCAAATCCTAAGGGAAGAGGGGCAGAACCCCGGTCAACCCTGTACACACTCTCATCGTACCAACTTGACAATGGGATTTCATAGCAATCTTCGAAGAACTCAGCCAACTCCTCATAGAAGTCATTGTTCTGCTGAGCTTCCTTTCTATAGCCAGAAAATTCTTCTGTTAGACCACCAATTTCGTGTTCTAACTTCCGAATAACTTTAGTTTTTAGACTAATTTCAGTCCGGGCAGCAGTTAGTTTATGTTCAGCAGAACTGACCATATCCTTACTGCGATCCAACTTGACTTTGAGATCGTCAATTAAAAATTGACTTTCCATACGAGATTTTTCAATGTTCAATCTCAAATCGTCTACAATTTTGCTAGAGGTTGCTACCATGTCATCCCGTTGTCCCAACTGTCGTTTGAGGGCTTCATTCTCCTCAGTCATTTTGGACATTTTAGATAGGAGTTCTGCTTTTGCAGTCTCCACTTTCTCTAATTCGGCCAAACGACTTTCTTTTACCAATTGCTCAGCTTGAGCCCTAGCTCCTTGCAGAGCTAGTTGACAAGCGAGATCCAGTGTGTCAAATGAACTTTTCAGCCCAGTGACATACTGTTCTTTCAGAAGATTCCTGATGCTAACATTCTCAGGGTGATCAATATCACCAGTCAGCTTAGGCAGAGGGACCGATTCCAAACACATCCCTTCTTCATCTACCCCAGGTGATGGAGAGTTCAATGAGAGACCCCCCATACAGGTAGATGGTGATGGAACGGAGGATAGTCTACGACCAATCTCCTGTTCCTTCCTCATCTCTATTTTACTTGATTGGACCCTGCCTGTGGGTGGGGCGAATTTATGATCCACCCAATCGTCTCCCTCAGATTGGAAATCAATCGTTCTATAGATCGTCTTAGTCTTGGAATCCTCTTTCCCACATACTGACTCTATCTTCCCTGTTACATACCCTTGACTATCAGTAGAAGTATTTTCTGTTTTTAATATCTTCCTTGACACTCCCGGGTTCCCTCCAGGTATTACCTCCTGTCCCACAAATACACAGTCATCCTCCTCCTCTACAGGAGAAGCTAACAGGTCTTTTACCATTTTCTCCTCTATGGCTAGCCTTGGGCTAACAGCAACCCTCGGTAATGATCCGCCAGAGCCCTCCTTGTTGGATTCAGTAGTGTTCCTACTCAACCCACAGGAAGACCCTGGAGCACGTCTTTTGGTTGGGGTAGATCGACCATCAGGTGATGAGTCTAACCCAGCAGAAGCTGAGGACTCCTCTGAACCTGTGGTTCGCATCTCTCCTAAGGTAACAGAGACAGGAGTATACACTCCATGGTCCACAGTTTTACCTTCAGACAACACTTTACCTTTGGGAGGAGTGGCCAACTCCATCTTACTACGGTAATCAGCGGCTTTCTCTGGAAAGTCCTGAATGTAGTATGGCCACGCCTTCCGATTCAGCCACAACCTTCTCGGGTTATGGTTGAACACCAAGGCGTATGCCAACCCCTGTGGTACCCTCACACACTTCTCTCTGTCCGTGAGTCCTAAGGCCTCGGGGCTATTCTCGAGAATATCTAGATTGGACATGGCAGTTTCAGCCTTCATATGGTGTACATCCACTAAGTGCCTTACCATACAACCCTTTCTAGATGTGCTGAAAGGTTCACCATCTTTCATACATTTGACTGAGCGATTAGACTTGGACCGGCACTGCCACATCATTTTGGAGTGCCCGTGGAACTCCACTAGATGTCGTGTGAACTGGTACAGGTCCAAATACTCTGCCATTGGATTTCTATCCATACACTCGTTGAATGGGCACTGCCCCCAACCTACCCTCCAACCTCTCCCAGATTTATAAGTAGGCATACCCGGTGGGACAAATGTCATCCAGGCCCATTTCAAACGGTCTCTATCCTCGTTGGAGAGGTCGGCAGCCCTGTATGTCCCCATACTTTGCTTTATAACCTCATCCCAGAACTTGTAAGCTTGATGTGCCCCTGAACTAGTATGTTCTAACCAGAACTCCATATCCCTCTCCGTATCTTCATAGGAGGGTAGCCTAGCTCGGCTCCCTATCTCCCCAGTAATCTCTCCTGTGTAGGGTTTGGACTTAGAATTATTGGAAGGAGCTCTGAATAGCTTAGTACATTTCCTCTCGTTGAATCCGTCTAATTCCCGGACGTATGCCCCCCTGCATATCTTACTCCCAGGAATTACTGCATCCGGCTCAAATTTCTCAAATTTAGCTGCAAAATGCATGACTGCCATGGCTGGAATACGTTCCGGAGTTGACTGTTTAGGGGCATTCCAATCGGGTACAAAGTTACCATGAACCGGATGTAGACCATCCGCATGGTCATACGACATAGAACCCCACGGAGCACCCACTGGAGCGTGACTGACCGAGTGCACCGGTATCCCGGGCATATTCTGGTCAGTTCGGGTTACTCCTGAAGAAGGTGGTAACGCAATATTCCCAACCTGGAACAAGGGGAATCCCCCGGCCTCGAGTCCTTTTAACCCCGGCCCTGACACGAACCCCCTAGCTTGCGCCACTGACAAACCCATATCTACCAGTTTCCTTACATGTTCTCCCCGAGCTAGGAGATACTGTGTGGTTTTAACCTGTTCAGTTTTCCTTATCTCGGAGATATTACTGCCATTTCGGCGTTTCACTCCCCTATTCTTCATCTTACTCGGTGGTTGATACACAAATTTTGGTAAATCCGCTTCCCTAAACCGTTTTGGAAGATTACAATCGACCAGAGCTGTTGACTCCAGGTCCCCCAAAGCTAACAACTCTCTCTGTTCCTGCGACAGAGGGGAAACCTCCATCGAGTGACTCCTTCCACGGGAGTTACCCGACGGATAGTTATCCGCCATGATAACTACACAGAGGGCGGCCCAGAGGAGCCCACTCTCAAATGAGCTTAAATGGGTAGTAGAATCAGAAAAATTGTTACAAAAGTGTCCTCCTGTACTACCTTACTTTAGTGTCTCCTCTCCCCCTCACATGTAGAGCAGTTTTAGATGACTAACTGCTGTTTAACATCCGCGGAGAGAGGTGCCTTCGCATCCACCCTCTCCAACGGTATGTGCAGGACTGACGCTTTCCGCGCCAAACCAGCGTGCGTGTGCATCCAAGCGCAAAGGATCACGGGTACCGGATAGCCCTTCCCGAAGAAGTTATCCGGAGTAGTATTGTATGTATCGGAACGGGACTATAGTTAAGTACTGTTTATTACTCAATCGACCTGCAGCCAATGAGAGGCCTCCCTTTTGGCGGGAAATTCAAAAGCAGCCAATGAGAGGCCTCCCTTTTGGCGGGAAATTCAAATAGGTCACGTGACCGGAAGTGACCTACTTCCGGTCACGTGACCTTTGGGCGGGAAATTCAAATAGGTCACGTGACCGGAAGTGACCTACTTAAGAGGGTCACGTGACCACCATGTTGGCGGGAAATTCAAATAGGTCACGTGACGGGAAGTGACCTACTTAAGGGGGTCACGTGACTACTAGGTTGGCTTTTCAAAATAAGTCACTTGAGATTTTGATGGATAAATAAATTTAAAAAAAGAAAAAAAAAGCAAGCTGAAAAAAGCTTGCTAAAAAATAATTTAAAAATGTGGCTCTTTTTTTCTAGGGGGAGAGGGGCACTCTGGGGGGCACTCTTTAAGATGCATGGGGGGGGAGGGGGGGAGGGGGGGAGGGGGGGAGGGGAGGGGCAGGGTTTTTTAAGAGTGAGACTCGCTTCTCTGCCCTCTCTAAAAGAGAGGGCAGAGAGGCGAGTCTACTTACTATGAAAGGTATCATGATCGCGTTTATGATGATGTGCATCTCTTGCTAGCTAGACTTTCAAGCAAATTTGCTAAAGTCTAGCCCGTTATTGAATGTCCGGCCTAGCCTGACCCATCTATTATAGTCTAGCAGCGCCTGACCTTTGTATGAGAGTAGTATTGGCGACATTGGCTGACTCTGATATTTACTTGTGTGTACGGAGAGAGGAGAGGGTTCACAGCTACAGCTCTCTTAAGGCAAAGCTTGCGCTTATAGAGCGCTACTAGTGGAGGTCTGGATAAGAAAGCTATGGCGGTTGTCTTCAAAAAAAATAAAAAATAGTCATGGCGCATGTCGATGTCGCTTAATTATGCTCATATCTCATGTCGATTTTAAGAATTGCTCATGTCACCTGTCACTATGTTTTTCAAGCTTCATGTCAAATGTCACTAGACCTCATGTCGAATGTCGATTCTAAGAAACAGATATGTCACCATCTCGAATTTAGCGGTCCACATTGCCGCTGCTGCTGCTGCTGCTGCTGCTGCTGCTGTTTCTGCTGCTGATTTGCTGTTGCTGCTGCTGTCGGTGCTGCTGCTTGTGCTGCTCGTGCAGCTGCTGCAGCTGCTGACAGCTGCTGCTGCTTGTACTGCTCGTGCAGCTGCTGCAGTTGCTGACGATGTCACGGATGCTGTTGACAGATGCTGCTGCTTGTGCTACTCGTGCAGCTGCTGCTGCTGCTGCTGCTGCTGCTGCTGACGATGTCACGGATGCTGCTGACAGATGCTGCTGCTTGTGCTGCTTGTGCAGCTGCTGCAGCAGCTGCTGCTTGTGCTGATCGTGCTGCTGCTGCAGCAGCTGCTGCTGACAGATGCTGCTGCTTGTGCTGCACGAGACCGAGTAGCCGCTATTACTAATGCCACTAATACTAGTATGAGAAAATACATTTAGTCAGTCGACTAAATCAAGGATGTTTTCTGACTTCAGTGGATCGTTTAGCCATCGGCCACAGGCAAAACTTGAAACCATTTTATACATGGGACAATTGGCAGAGTCGAAACATGTTGGTACGACGGGGTCGATCATGTTCATCATCAGTTCAGGCAAAGGAAGTGTGTCGACAGCCCGCGAAAACTTCATGTCCGGATGTTTCAACACAACACTTTTTATCACACTCACACAGCTGCTTTGAAGAGTGAATCCTTGACCAAACTTGAGCTTTTCCAACACAGCTTTGGCCTCCTTCTGTGCAGTAAGGGATCTCTCTTTCGGGGTCATCGCAGTGCTGGCTAGCATGTCCTCAAAGTCTTTAACATAATGTTCCAACGGGCTACAAATGATGTACTCCAGATCATCGTCCGCATATGTCGTCTCCTCGCACCATACTTCTTTTGTTTCGAATTCCGTCATTTTCTGAACAATCTCCTCGTGAGTGCGTTGCATATATCGAAGCTTCTTCAAAGACCAGATAACTTGTATGCCGAACGCTGAAAAACCTGAAGGAATTTCACCACTACAGTCACACCAACTATACGGAGCTAAGAAAAATAGCTCCAACAAAATTTTCTCCCTCTGTCCAAATGAAACTACTTCCGTTCCGATGAAGTTGAAGCATGCTTCTATCCATTGCTCCTTGGTGACGTCCTTCCAATGTTTCTTTACCTCACATGCATCATAGGGCACTGTTTCTCTTCTTGCTTCTAGTGGGAGTTGCTTTTTCTTTCTTGGACTCATTTGGAGAGTTTCGATGCTCTGTAGCGTCGACACTTCGATAAGAAAAGAAGCTGTAAAGGTAGAAATAACCCTCATAACATGCTGAGCGAGCGTGGAGTGGACAATGCTACGATGAGTGAGAGCAGCGTTTCACTCCTTATGTACCCTGTCCTAGATAATCCTCTTAAACAGCTGAAAAGACTCTCTCAGTACACAGTCTCTACTCAATTAAGTGATCTGTTAAGTAAGTTTTCACATGCTACTTGACTACTGCAGGAGGGTTTAGACTTAAGCAGCTTAGTGCACACACGTGTCTGTTAGAAAGCTACCTGCACACCTGTCTTCCTTTTTCACTAGTATTTACCCCTTGCCGACTAATAAGGCACCTATACACGTGTCAGCCTCCTTATATACGTCATTCTTCCTCTCGAGAGGAAGAAGTGTGTCTCTTCGTTTTTTTGTTTAAGAAGTGAGGGTCTTTAAGATCACGTGCCTGGAAGCGACTTGATGAAGCAAGTGACTAGAAGCGACGACGTCACATGCTTTTTAATGAGGTGATCAGCTGTGACTGGCGGCGGCGGCGGCGGTGGCAGCGACGGTGGTGCTGGTGGTGGTGGTAGTAGACGTTACTGTGGTCAAAGGTGCTATGGTTTTTTTTCCAACAGAAATCAGAGCTTTTATACAGAGGGAGTTTAATCCTATTTCCAACAGCACCCCAGCTGTCCAGCAGCCGCTCCGCTCCGTAAGAGCTTCTTAAGAGCTTAGATGACGAGGAGCGTGTCATCATCATCTTTGGTGGCCAGCTGAAAATGGTGTTTTTTCTTTATCCATTAGCCTTACCTCCTACCCCCTACCTGAGGACGACTCTCTCCCCCTTTAGCATTCATTGTAACAAACGTCAGAGGTCAGGTGAAAATCTGATTTTCATGCACAGCCTTAGTCAGCTGTCACTCCTATTGAACTAGCTAGCCGCCGCCGACCTGTCTACTCACCCCAGCTGTCCAGCAGCCGCTCCGCTCCGTGAGAGCTTCTTAAGAGCTTAGATGCCGAGGGGTATGTCATCGCCGTCTGTGGTGGCCAGCTGAAAATGGTGTTTTTTTTCCTTAGCCATTAGCCTTACCTCCTACCCCCTACCTGAGGACAACTCTCTCCCCCTTTGGCATTCATTGTAACAAACGTCAGAGGTCAGGTGAAAATCGGATTTTCATGCACAGCCTTAGTCAGCTGTCACCCCTATTGAACTAGCCGGCCGCCGCCGGCCAGTCTACTCACCACGGCAGGAGGCGGTGATTTTTTTTGTTTTACACTTAAGTCGCTCACCACATGCACACGACTCTACTCACAGACAGACACTCCCGTCTTAGGGGGTCCTGCTTCACACTACACGCCTCCTGTAGTTTTTTGTATACACACTCTAAGCTCATGACTGCTTAATCCTTTATACAGCTAATGCGCGTTGAATTAGTACAGTCGGTACACCGCCCGCTCATGGCAGTCCATCTCTCAAAAAAAAGAGGGAGGGGGGAAAGAGATCCAGCTGAAAACGTCATGACTTATGTCTTTTGTTTCTCTTTGGGAATGTCCGCCGGTCAGCTGGCGGCAGCAACTGCTTAATCCTTTATACAGCTAACTCACGTTGAATTGCTGAACAAGGTAGTAAGTAGCTTAGCTCGTGTCAGTCGATCTCTCAAAGGGGAGGGGGAAAGGGGTCCAGCTGAAAACGTCATGCCTTATGACTTTTTGTTTCTCTTTGTGAATGGTCACCGGTCAGCCGGCGGGCAGCTGAAGAGAGCTGTAAGTAGCTTAGCTCTAGAAGCGAGAAGGAGTATATAAGAGGCCTGGAAACACCCGTTCAATCACTCAGTCTTTTGCTGCTCTCTACAAGCACCACCATGAGCAAAACACAACAACTACTGTCGTCCAAGGATCTAATCGAGTTCAAGAACAAGAAGAATACGCAGAACGGTGATCGTTTACTGTCAGCGTCTCCTCTTGCTACTGAAATTGAGACTACCGCCGCAACCGCTTGGGCTTATCACCCTCCCGCTGTAGCGAGCGCACACAGCAGTAGTAGCGACGTTGTTACACTCGCGACGGTTGTTGCTGCTGAGCACACTGCTGCCGCTACTGCTGCGCTTGCTGCGGCTGCTAGTGATCCTCGTGCTGCTAGTGCTGCTGCTACTGCTGCTGCTGCTGCTGTTGCTGCTGCCGCGCTTGTTACTGCTGTGCCTGCTGCTGCTGCTGCTGCTGCTGCTGCCACGCCTGTTACTGCTGCGCTTGCTGAGGCGGCTGTGCCTGCTGCTGCTGTGCCTGCTACTGCTGCGCCTGCTACTGCTGCACTTGCTAGCGCTGCGCTTGCTCCTGCTGCTACTGCTGCTGCTGCTGCTGCTGCTGCTGCTGCTACTACTGCTGCTGCTGCTACACCTCTTGCTGCGACTACCGCTACTAGTACTGACACGCAGTACGTTGCACAGAACTTCTCCACCGCTTCATCAACCGACGCCATCAACGCTGCTCGCGCTGAGACTTACAGCTATTCGGACACTCAGCCTCAGCAGCGCGTAGTAGACATACATGTCCTAAAGCAACAGGGTGAAACAGAGAACGACGCTGACGACGAGGCGTACGAGGAACCCGAAGGGTCACGGGCGCACAGTCCGTTTTTCGACCTCATTTCCACTGGTAGTGCGTCCGGTCCGTGTCGCCTGCCCTCACCAATACCTTACGAAGTCATGTGGTTGCCCTGTTCCGACAACGAGTCGTCTGATACCAGCGCAGACGCTGCTCCTGTTATTGGTTCTGCTGCAGCGGTACCTGTATCATCATACTTCAAAGCAGAGCCGTTAGGATACTTGTCAGACGCTATGCTACTGAAAATAAGCGGTAAGTTGCCGACATCAGATTACATACGGTTAGGTTCATTCCTTGAAGTGAACTTGAAGGATATGGGATATCTCAGTTGTGAGACAAGTGTCATAACTCAAGCTAGAGAAATGTTCACTACTTGGTACCAGAAAAGTTGTACTAGTAGGTGGAAGGACCTAGCCACCGCCTTGGAAGAATCTTACCGTATGGACCTCATCAAATTCTCACGTGAGTACATGGACAAGCATGACATGTGGGATGGCTTAGAGAGTGGAGACATGGAGTGGAAAGTGCAGAAATATTTCTCTCTTTTAGCTGAGCTCTGCCCTAGAGACTGGAAGACCATAGGGATCTACTTAGGGTTGACTTCTCATGAAGTAACTTCCATCTCTCAACCTGTGCCTTCTGACAGGACTGTGAAGAACCCTGTGTATGAAGTGCTGAAAGCTTGGAAGTACAACGAGACGTCTGAGCCTATGGCTCTGATGAAAGTGTTGGAAGACTACATGGGACGCGGCGACGTCGCAATGCATGTTCAAGGGTTGTATGCAGCTGTACCCAAAGAAATAAAAGTGAGCTGTGACACTCCAGTGTTGACGACTCTCGTCTGATCCCTGCAGTAAGATGGACATCTGTTGAAATCGATCCTACACTACAGACGTCTTTCACTATGCTAATAGCATCGTGTGGTAAGAGGCGTCTAGTATTCGAAGTGATAAACAACGTTTATTTTTTTAATATTTGGTAAATAAGTGAAAAAACAAAAAAAAGAAAAACATGCCGCAGGACGTTTGCGAAAAGTGTTTCAAAATTTTTAAAAGACCGTACAATCACGAGTGACCCGTAGAAAAATTAAGAACGATACCTAAGTTTTGCCCTCTATGCAGCGATGTCGGCTAGCGTCGCATACGACTTTCCGGGGTAGGAGGGGCAGCGTACGTCAGAGAATCCGACGCAGATTCCGACCCCTTGTTAGACCGAGTTTAAAAATCACATAAACGAGAACGTCAAAGTCATCGAGAAAGCTGTGCTAGAAGTTTACCGACCAACCTTAGCGAAGTTACATGTAGCGATAGGTGAAGCTCTCCTGCTAGAGGAAGCGACATTCACCCCTTCTCCAGGCGGCTTCTGAGATACATCCGTCAAGCTCCAGTCGTACGCTTCAACTCGGAGAGTTACGACTTGAACCTGATCAAAAAATACGCCTTCACTCGTTATTTGCCTCCGGAGACCGAAGAAACCAACAATTCAGCGTCATAAAGAGAAGCAATCAATAGTTGACGTAGTAGTCAACTTTTTTAGCACTTGGTTACAGCTACGCGAATTATTTGCGAGCTTTCACTACAAACGAAGAGAAAGGTTGCTTTACTTACGAATGGATGACGTATACCAAGAAACTAGTAAACAAAAAACCCCTGCCACCGAGATCGACTTTTTGACAGCGACCTGACGGGCGTCAAAATGGCCGAAATCCGACTACGTCACATGTCAGAAAGTTTAGTATGACAAGAAGAAGCAAACTATGACAGATTACTCGATCCACTACAACAACGAAGACGTCAAATCTTTCATAGAAGCTTTTTGAAAAAATCACGCTATTTTTTTCCAACATAGCAGCATTGTCATTGTCATGTTGAAAGACGCCATCTCTCTCGCCAGTTTGACTTTACAAGACCTCTTCCAAAAAACCTATAAGCTGTGTTCACAACGTTCCCTCCGTTCGACGCCGTCCTCCACGCTCTGATCAAAGAAAATGTAGTCAGTGGTCCTTCCATCATCTTCCATAGATTTCACGAGAAAGAGTGTATAGGTGTCTTATAAGTCGGCAGAAGGTGAATACTAGTGAAAAAAAAAGAAAGCGCGTGTGCAAGTAGCTTTTTCTAACAGACACGTGTGTGAACTAAGCTGCTTAAGTCTAAACCCTACTAGTGAAAAAAAAAGAAAGCGCGTGTGCAAGTAGCTTTTTCTAACAGACACGTGTGTGAACTAAGCTGCTTAAGTCTAAACCCACCTGCGGTAGAAGCTCTGTACTTAGAGAGTCTTTTCAGCCGTTTAAGAGGCTTATCTAGGACAGGGTACATAAGGAGTGAAACACCCCTGTCACCAGTCACACTTTCTCCACCCGCCCTTCATCTTCGTAGCATCGTCCACTCTACGCTCGCTCAGCACGTTACGATGGTTAGTTCTGCTATTTTCTTTGTTTATGAAAGTGTTGACGCTACAGAGCATCGAAACCCTCTCGAAATGAGTCCAAGAAAGAAAAAGCAACTCCCAGTTGAAGCAAGAAGAGAAACGGTGCCCTATGATGCCTGTGAGGTAAAGAAACATTGGAAGGACGTCACCAAGGAGCAATGGATAGAAGCATGCTTCAACTTCATCGGAACAGTAGTTTCATTTGGACAGAGGGAGAAGATTTTGTTGGAGCTATTTTTCTTAGCTCCGTATACTTGGCCTGACTGTGGTGAAATTCCTTCAAGTTTGTCAGTCTTCGCCATACAAGTTATCAACTCCTTGAAGGAGCTTCGATATATGCAAGGCACTCAGGAGGAGATTGTCAAGAAAATGACGGAATTCGAAACAGGCGAAGACACAATATGGTGCGAGGAGACGACATATGCGGACGATGATCTGGAGTCCATCATTTGTAGTCCGTTGGAACATTATGTTAAAGACTTTGAGGACATGCTAGACAGCACTGAGATGAACCCGAAAGAGAGATCCCTTACTGCACAGAAAGAGGCCAAAGCTGTGTTGGAAAAGCACAAGTTTGGTCAAGGATTCACTCTTCAAAGCAGCTGTGTGAGTGTGATAAAAAGTCTTGTGTTGAAACATTCAGACATGAAGTTTTCGCGTGCTGTCGACACACTTCCTTTGCCTGAACTGATGATGAACATGATCGACCCTATGGTACCAACACGTTTCGAGTCTGCCAATTGTCCCATGTATAAAATGGTTTCAAGTTTTGCCCGTGGCCGATGGCTAAACGATCCACTGAAGTCAGAAAACCTCCTTGATTTAATCAATTGACTAAATGTATTTTCTCATACTAGTATTAGTAGCATTAGTAATAGCGGCTACTCAGTCTCGTGCAGCACAAGCAGCAGTATCTGTCAGCGGCATCCGTGACATCGTCAGCAGCAGCAGCAGCAGCAGCTGCACAAGCAAAAGACAAACACCGTAGTCTCCTCATCCAGACCTCCGCTAGTAGCGCTCTATAAGCGCAAGCAGTGGCTGTGAACCCCTTCCTCCCGCCGTACACACGGGTAAATATCAGAGTCGGCCAATGTCGCCAATACTACTCTCATACAAGGGTCAGGCGCTGCTGACCTATAATAGATGAGTCAAGGACTATTCTACTGAGGGTCAGGCTACGCCGGAAATTCAATAACAAGCTGGACTTTGGCAAATTTGCTTGAAAGTCTGGCCAGCAAGAGTCCGGCATACTCTCCCAAGAGTTCAGCATTGCCAGACTATGGCATGAGGATCCCGCATGGTCAGACTTTCAAAAGCAAGTTTGCCAAACTCCAGCTTTTTATTGAATGTCCTGCGTAGCCTGACCCTCACTAGAATAGTCCTTGACCCGTCTATTATAGGCCAGCCGTGCCTGACCTTTGTCTGAAGGTAGAATTAGCGCTATTGGGTGCCTCTGATGTTTGCCTGTGTGTAGTCAAACCTCGCCTGAGAGAGACATACTTCAGAAAGAAAAGAAAAAGCAGCGTGAGAAAGTGACGGGATCCCAAGTGTCAACCCTAAGACTTACATTTGCTACGATCAAATCAGCGGAACCGGTGAAAGAAAATCTTAAAAAAAAAAGTGTACAGAAGTAGTCGTCTTCTTAAATGTTTTCGAAAACGAAAAACTCTCCTTGCGGTAAATATAAATTTCAAAAGTGGTACGAACCAAAAATGGCCACTTACACCATAGAGAAAGATGACGTGCGCTACTTGTATTATAAGCGTCGCGTGCATTCTAACGGTGTGACAACGAGTCCTTTAAAATATGAAAAAAGTGTGTTATTGATTGATTGAGCGCATCTTTTCAAAAATAGAGTGTTATTAGAATTGAAAAAAATAAAATAAAAAAATAAAATAAAATTATTGTTGTGTTTATTTTCATACGTCTTCTTTTATTAGTAAGTAAAACAATTATAACAATTAACTAGCGTGTCCTCTTAAAGTGACACTTCCTCCGGTCGCTGCTGAATCGTCTAATTAAGGTATGTGTCGTCGTCACTTCTAGTCACGTGACTCATCAGGTCACTTCCGGTCGCGTGATCCTAAAATCGATCACTTCCTAAACAAAATTAAATTAAGAGACACATTTCTTCATGACCCAACCAATCAGAGGTCTCCATTTGACCAGAAGTAGGCCCCTCATTTGCATAAATGGGTCACTTCCGGTGTACCAGCCAATCAGAAGCCTCTAACTAAGTCAAGGTCGCTTGACGTCACTTCCGGTATGCCCTTATATGTACATGTGAAGGTCACATGACGTCACTTCCGGTATGCCCTTATATGGGCGTGTGACGTCACATGACGTCACTTCCGGTATGCCCTTATATGGGCGTGTGACATCACTTCCGGGCAAATGGAAGCCTCTGATTGGCTGAGTCATGACCTTGACCTCTAACTAGGTCAAGGTCACGTGACGTCACTTCCGGTATGCCCTTATATGGGCATGTGACGTCACTTCCGGTCAAATGGAGGCCTCTGATTGGCTGCATGTCGATTGAGTAATAAACAGTACTTAACTATAGTCCCGTTCCGATACATACTATACTACTATCCGGTATTATCCGAAGAAAACCGGGTAGCGAAGTAAACTGCGTAGTAGTTGCAATCTTCGCCGGGTTATCTCGGATTGTATTTTACACATCATTTCAAGTAATAGCAATTCTTTAGTTCGTCAAGGCTGTATTATTTGTAGCATATGAACTTTTAGAACGCTCTTTAAACAAACATAATAAAAAAAACGTGTCAAAGTAAATTTCTTTGGTGGTCCGAATAAATTCGGAAGACGTATGAGTCCCATTCTCATGTTCCTAGAACGAATCCTACACCCGTTCTTTCCACATAATATTTCTTTTTAGGATTCTCATCTCATCCTTAGAAAAAAATTACTGACTAAGTTGATTGGATTTTAATCCGAAACCATCACGACAAGTACTAAAATGGGAAACCAACTCACAGACCATAGCATGTAAACATTCAAAACTAACTTTAGTAAAGCAGAACGTTGGGTACCCCAATGCCATCTACTGGTCACTTTCACCATTATTCCCGTCACAAAGACTAAAGAAAAAAATCCGGTATTTCTCGTTGTGTTTTTGACAATCAGCACCAGTTACGCAACTTTTCCGGGGTTTACCGGGTAAGTCCTTGGAGACCCGAACTCTTCCGGGTAACCATAACAAACCAACCCAGCCCCGCCGCTTTTACGTAACAGCACCTCTACCCGCTATACGAGCACTTCTACGTATGGGTCCTTGGGGTTTCTTCTTCTCAATTACTCGATGAACTTCTCCAGGTTCCTTCCTAGTAACTAACTTCTTCTTCTTCCTACCATTGACCTTTTTAGCTGTTGTTGCTTTTCTAGTCTTCTTTGTAGGCGGGGGTGCTGTAACCTGCTTCTTACGCACCCACCTGGGTTGGGGCATCGGCACTTCCACCAAAGGTTCATCCTCATCGCCGGGCCGGCGACCTAGCCAAGGCTTCAGGCGATCCACATGGCCTGCAACTATCTTGCCTCGCACATTTTTCAACAACACAGTAACATCAGATATTACCTTTGTTACCTCAAACGGCCCATCCCAACCTCTCGACATTTTTCCATGTACAGGTGGTTTCAATCTCACCACCTTTTGTCCAACTACATACTTCCTTTCTCTCAAGCCTGTATCATACCCTACTTTCTGATGGATGGCTGCCTTCTTCAAGTGGCCTCTCACCAATGCATAGCCTTCTCGCAATTCTCTGCGTAGAGATTCCGCAAATGCCACTCGGCATGGGACATCCTTCCTCCGCAGCACACTGCCAAAGACCAAATCTGCAGGCATTATGATCTCAGATCCAAATACCAGGCTGTTAGGAGTGCAGCCAGTTGAAGCATGCACTGTACCGTTGTATGCATGAGCCACATACTGGGAAAACGTATCCCAGTCATCCTGATTAGAATTAACCAGCGTGGTCAACCCCTGAATCAACTAACGGTTGAACCTCTCAACCATCCCATCCGACTGCGGTCGGTAAGGATTAGTGCGTGTTTTCACTATGGCCAATTCTTCCAGCATCCCTTGAAAGAGAGGCGATTCAAACTCCCTACCCTGGTCTGAATGTAGCATGAGAGGTGCACCAAATGTTAGTACCCACTCCTCAACCAAAGCTTGTGCGCAGGTTAATGAGGTGTGATCCTTCATTGGGATCACCTTCACGTACTTGGTATAGTAGTCCTGTACTACCATCATGCACACGTTGGAGTTTGGAGTTGTCTGGAAGCCAGTGATTATATCAATGGCTATCCTCGCAAATCTGACTCCGAACAATTCTTGTCTGAGAGATGTTTTACCTTTCCCAGGACCCAGCTTTACCAGGCAACACGTCGGGCATTCCGTCAACCAACGTATTACATCCTTAGACATCCCAGGCCAGTAATATCTCCTCGCTAGTTTGTCCAAAGTCCGTTTCTTGCCAAAATGAGCGGAAGTCTGATGACCATGGTAAAACTCGAATACTTCCCATCTCAGAGAAGCTGGCAAGACTATCTGTAGCCTCCTCCTGGCTTTGCCTTCAAGAGTTTTCCTTCCACACAATAGGCCGTCTCGCACTACCAACTGCGACCATTGGCCCACTAAGTTCCTCACTTCCACACATTCTAATGACAGAGCAGGTCTGACGGGACGAGCAGCTCTCTCCAGGATCAGATTCCGTATCACATTGATACCTTCGTCCTCCTGCTGAGCTTCAAGTATGGACTCCGCCGACCAGAACACCAAGTTCTCTTCCCAGGCTGGATCAAAATTCATTATTGGAGCCACCAAAGCATTATGTATGCAACAGTCTTCACAGTCCAACCTTGAACATCTTCGGATTGGTCTCCTAGACAAGCAATCCGCATTCACGTGCTTCACTCCGCTCCGATGCTGAATCTGGGCACTCTCTATCCCTAATTCAGACAACGCGGAGATCCATCTACCCATCATTCCATCTGCCTCCTTGAAATTAAGGAGCCATCTCAAGGATGAATGATCTGTACGCAGAATGAAATTCCCACCATACAAATAATGGCGGAATTTCTTCGTGTATACCACTATGGCTAACAACTCTCTTTTGGTGGTGCAATAATTGCGTTGAGTTTTACTCAAGCTGTTGCTAGCAAATGCCAAGGGCACTTCCTTCCCCTCCTGTACTTGGGATAAGACAGCGCCTATGCTGTCGTTGCTAGCGTCGGTGTCTAGGATGAATTGATCACCTTCAGTAGGATAGCTCAGCACAGGAGTTACCGTAAATAACTCCTTTAGCTTCTGAAAAGCCTGTTCAGCTAATTCCGTCCAAATAAATGGAGGTAGCTTCAACATTCCCTTCCTTTTTCCTACTACCAGCGCCTGTAAAGGAGCCGACACCTCAGCAAATCCGGGAATGAAATCGCGGTAGTATGAGCAAAAACCCAAAAACGATTTTACTTCCTTCTGATCTTTTGGCGTTGCCCAACTCGCTACTGCCTCCAATTTCCCTGGATCCGCCGAAATACCTGTGCCACTGACAATTCGGCCCAGATTTTCCACTGATTGCCTGAAGAACTTGCATTTCTTAGCTTTCAGTCTCAGGTTATAGGATCTCAGTCGATCCATCACTATGTTCAAATTTGATAGACACTCCTCCCGAGTTTTCCCGAAAACTATGATGTCGTCCAGATAAACCAGACAGTTTTTCCACAACAATCCCCTTAGCATTGTCTCCATCATATTCTAGAAAGTAGCCGGAGCATTGCACAAGCCAAACGGCATCACATTGAACTCAAACAACCCCATGTGGGTTGTGAACGCTGTCTTTTCCTTATCCTCTGGGTGCATCCCAATCTGCCAGTAGCCTGACTGCAGATCTAAGGTACAAAACCAGTGATTGCCACCCAAGGAATCTAGACTTTCATCAATGCCTGGCAAGGGGTAGGCATTTTTCCTCGTAATCCCATTTAGTCTCCTGTAATCTATACAGAATCGACAGGTGCCATCCTTTTTGGTAACCATTACCACTGGACTAGCCCATGGACTATCAGAAGGCCTTATTATCCCTTCCCCTAACATCTTGTCCACCTCATCCTCCAATGCCTGTTTCTTAGACAAAGGCAGGCGCCGGTAAGGCAAGCGTAATGGCGGGCTAGAACCGGTGACTATCCGATGAGTTACTCGTCAGTTCTACCCAACTGCTCTCCTGGAGCAGAGAACAAGTCTGCATTCTCGCACAACAACTGAGCCAGACTCCCTTTGTCCTCTTCCTTCTCCAGATGGCTATCTGTTACTAATGGCAAAAGATGCAGTGGTAACCCATAGCCTTCCTTCCTATCCTGCTCTCCAGTGTCTTGCAATACCACTGGCATAGCGGATGGATCCAAAGCTCCTAATTCCACTGCCCTCTTTGCTGCTAACTCCACCTCTGGTGAGTCAGCTCTTCCTACCACATCAGCATATGTCACGTCCCCAAAGGTCGTCCCTTTTTCCAGGTACACATCCTGAAAAGTCATATTACTGACTGGTACTACTGTTCGTCTTGAACTTTGCACTAAGGCACTGGTGGAAACCAACCCCAGCTTACTCAACTGCTGCTGATTCGGTTCCACCACCCCCATGCGGTCTAACTCCATTTCCCGGCAGTATACAACTACATTGCATACATGGCGGGGAGGAATTCGCACTGTCTGAGAGACAGATGAGACGCCTGAAATCCGGCGGAGCACACACTGGACCTTCATCTCTTGTGGATATCGAAGAGTGAGTTCCCCCGTCACACTATCTAATACCGCTCCATACAGAGAACAAAAATCCACTCCCAAGATTCCCTCATCCGTCAGTTCAGCCACAGTTGTTGAAACAACAAATGAATGTTGATTCACCCTGAAGGGTATCACCTGTCTGCCATGTGTCCGCATATGAGATCCATCAGCACTTCTGACCGACCCAGGCCCCACAGGGCTAGTCGGCAGACCTGCAAGCTTCTTGAAGAAATGGTGACCCATCATGGAGTGGCTAACTCCAGTATTGATCAGAAATTCCCCCAAGCAACCCTGAATCTGCACAGGCAAGTACCATCTCTTCCCTTGTAAAGGAGAAGGTTGTAAGGCAAATCTCTGGATCCCAGTTTCACCGCCCAAGTCATATCCCCTCGAGTTGAGAAACTTAACTATAGGATCATCGGGTTTGAGTTGCGAAGCACAAAACCTTTCTACTTCTTCCGCCAACTCAATTCTACGGACGGTGTCCAGATGAGCTAAATCTTCAACACCTTTCTCGTCCGTTCCCTGGGGCCCATCTCCACCTGGCGGATCAGACTCAGGTGCGGCTAACCCCAGCGGCTCCCATGAAATGGAATCTTTTGATTCTCCCTCGACAGTACCTTTGACAATCACAGGCGGGGTTGTTATCTTGTCATCGACAACAACCCCCTGTTAGTTTTCCGTCGGCGGTGGGCTTTGGTCAGAAGAGGGTCCGTCTTTTTGTTTCTCGACCGATGATACATTCCTGGTATCCTTGGACCAACATGTCCTTGCAAAGTGACCCTTCTTCCCACAATTGTAACATTTCGTGTCTTTGTTGGGTTTCCCCTTACCGCGACCACGAGTTGCGACCTTCTCAGCCTTCTCAGCTTTACTACGCTCATCCATGACTTTTCCAATCATGGTTTTCAATGCACCCTCCTCTGGTGCCGGAGCGTCTGATCCTGGAATCTTTCATCTTTTATACAAAGTATGACGTCCTCCCCACTTAGGATCTACAGCTGCCACCTCTTGCACACCCTCTGTAGTCAGTTCACCCTCTTCTGTGGGTATCTCCACTGCAGCTACAGGGGCTGCCTCCACAGTTTTCAACAGCTTCCTCTTCCTCAGAGCATCCTCCGTGAGCTCGAAGATGTCCGCTAGCGACATAGTGGTCTTCCACTGTGAAGCAATCTCGCTTGACAATCTCTCATCCCTAAGTCCATCTATATACAGGCTGGACAACTTCCTCACCAGCCATGGATCACTTGGACTCATAGATGCAAATGCTTCTGCTATTAGCACTCGGAGAGCCATTCCAAACTGTCGGTGTCCCTCACCGGGTTTCTGAACTCTTTCCTCCAGTTCAGACGCGGAATCCGCACCGGATGTGGAACCCAAAGCCCAAGAAGCTGTTTCCACCAATCCCTTGTACGTTCTTCCCCCGCTTAATTCAAAGCTTGTTAGGGCTGGATCACCAGGACCATCCCGCAGACACCACGACAAAGCCGCAAGGCACTCATCGCCTTCCCAACCATTATGTCGCATATCTGCTGAAAATCGTGTGAACCATTTCCTCCATGGAACTGAGCCATCATATTGCTTCATCTTGATAGCCTGCTTTTTTACAGCTGTCATCCCCGTTCTCAACGGTATCTCAGCCTGACTCAAAGCATAGTCTACTGCTCTATGGTTCCCCACATCATTTGGTACCGCATCAATCCCCAATCTTCTAATTGCTGGATTGCTTTGGAACACTGCCTCGTCCTCCATCGACATATTCCCTCTATGTTGATAGGGTGTCCCACTCTGATCAATACCTCCGGTCCTTGGTGTATACATGCTTCCTGGAGTTATATGACTGCCAGGTAATGGGGGAGGTGGTATATTGAACATAGGCCTCGCGTTCCCATAACAGTTATCCGGTCCCACATTGCCCCATCCCCCATAGGAGGTGTTAGGCCCGGCCAGATTCCCTTGACCTGGCGGCCGAGCATTCATGTATGCTCCACGGGCAAACCTGGTCTACCCACCGTAGACACATTTACCGGAACTGTATGAACCTGCCTTGCTCCTGGAGCTGGAGTAGAATGAGCACCTGGAGCTGGAGCAGTGTTAACTGGTCCCACAGGAGCCTTATTCCCTGTAGCTTGAGCTACCGGAACGTCTCCTTTTCCTCCCTTAGTGTCATTCTCCACGCTCACTGACTCCGTTTCTTCAAGAAAGCAATCTAACTTCTCCTGAAACAGTTTTTCAACTCTACCACAAAGCTCCAACATGAACTCCTCATTCTTGTCAAACTTACTGCCATGCATGGATGAGTGCCCACTCACACTGGATAACATATCTGCTGTATGTATTACCATGGAACCATCTAGATCCTCAGTGATAGGTGGTTTCACTACCTCCTCCACTGTATTGACTATAACTACTGAGGGCTCGTCGGCAGTCACAAAGGTCTCATCTCTAGACACCTCTTGTGCCTTTCCCACTGGGTCCCCAATTTCCTTCGTCCCTTTTGGTTCTAGTTTGTTCACCATGTGATTTTCAGCTTGTTGAGCTAGCGCCTCTAACTCTCCCAGCTTACAATCCTGTTTCTTCAATAACTCATCATACTCAGCTACCTGTAACTGTCTTGCTAGAACCTCGGAACTAATTTCTTTATTCCGCACCACTAGCTTTTCCGTTTCAGACTTCAGTCTGACTTCAGTACCTTCAAGTAGACCCACATTGACAGAAATTTGTTCCAGATGCTTTATCTGAGCTGCATGTTCCCCAATGTTCCCTGACCTTTTTGCCAAAAAACTCTTTTCAAAAGCTTCCCTTTCTTCCTTCAACTTTCTCAGGGATTCTTCCTCTATTCTAATCCCTTCCTTCATGTGTTCATGCTCATTTCTCAATCTGAGCGTCCTTATGTCATCCAGGCTCAACCTCTCCCTGGGTTCATAAGGCGGAACCTCCAGACCAGGTATTGTCAACCTAAAAGGATCTGGAAACAGCTTATCTCCCTTGGAGATTGCCACAGCTGTCTCCTTTCTTTCCACCGGAGTTCCCTCCTGTTCGTCCCCTTTGACAACCTCAACCCCATGCTGACTACCATGAACTACCATCTTAGTCCTTTCCACTGTCTCTACAGTGGGCACTGGTCTACGTTCCCATGTCACTGGTACATCTACTGCACCCTCCAGACTAGGCATACTAGAGTCACTATCCTCCCCAGCATCTTCCATGGTCACCTGTCCAAGCGTCACATCCTCCCTTGAGGTGTCCCCCACCTGGACAGGTCCCTCCAAACCCCTATCTGGTTCTAGAGCTGGACGTTTCGCTGGAGGATCCCCTTGTGAATCCTCAGGTCTCACCTCATGGGCCTCCTCCTCTCCTCCATGTCCAATTTCCCTACTCTGATTGAACGTATATACCTTCTGCCTAGCATTAAACCTAACCCTAGACCGTAGTCTAGGACGCATACCCTCCCCTTGGTTTGTAACCGACGGGGGAGGTACCTCTGTATCTGACATATCTTCACCACACAAAAGCAACCTGTAATAACTATCCTTGAAACCTACCAATTCTGGTTCAAACATATAAGAGCTTACCTCTCAATTTCAGAAAGTAAAAAAATAAATATAAATCAATACTTACCCAAAGTGGTCACGGCACCAGTGTAGCTGTTGGCTATTCTAAGATAGGCATCGGCTATGAAAAACTCCAGATTCGAAAATGGGTTGTTCAGAAATTACACTTTTATTCATTCTGACATACGGCTCGTAATCACACAGACGGATAGTAACAATCAAATAGGCTTCTGAACACCAGTGGTCATATGAACATACAGGAGGTATACGCTCACGGTCTAGTACATAATTCCCGAGTTCCAAGGCTCTCTTCCATCTTGGTTAACTCCACTTGGATCAGACTCCACAGAGGGAGTTCTGTACCCTGAGTTGTCCACCAATGCGTCTATCTCCTCTAGTTCCCCTAGAGGGTGGAACAGAGAAAGACGCAGGGTGACCAAGTTGGAAGCAGCGACAGGACTAGGCCTAAAAGGTACAACAGAGTTCGGGGAAGCTCTGTTGTGGAGCAGTCGAGCTGGCCGAAGTGCACAGCAAGACTGGGTCCTCGATTAGCAGAACCCCAGGTCTTATGTACTGGTCATTATGTAACTCTCCCCATTACTCGTAAACACTTGAGTTCCCGAGGAACTCCGGGTAACCACGCGCCGGTGCATCCGGGCCGACACGGTACCCGAGATATGTCGGGTGACACGTGGCGGTCACGGCTCACTGCACATAACCAGGCCGCGCTCCACCAATCCTCAGGTGTGGGCTTATATAACCATATACTCGGCACTAGACAGGAGAACATATATATTCACATATATATTCATATCTTTATTAAAGATGGATACTCAAGTATCAATCTTGTCGTTATAGTGTTGGATCTATAAGATCCCTGTTATATACATAGAGATGTAAATATTGTTTGGTGTAACAGGTCAAGCGAAATCCAGTTGTACTTTCCACATGTTCGTACGGAACATAATTGGAACCTTCGAATTCACGCAAGTAATGTCATTATGTACACTGATATCATTCTCCTATGTTCGAGTCGTATATTATATCAGATGTATTCTACCCTTGTTATAATCTGGTGGGGGTGATGTAGGGGCACGAATAATACGTGTACATATAGGTCCGTGGAGTCAGAGCGGGAAGTGCCTCCATCGGACACTAGGTGGCAACACACTGCACGAGAATGTCTATTTAAGTATACCTTAAATGTCATATTTATTACTTAAATGTCAAATTTAAGTACATTTAAGGTGACACTTAAATGTGTAGCTGTTGGCTATTCTAAGATAGGCATCGGCTATGAAAAACTCCAGATTCGAAAATGGGTTGTTCAGAAATTACACTTTTATTCATTCTGACATACGGCTCGTAATCACACAGACGGATAGTAACAATCAACGTGGCGGTCACGGCTCACTGCACATAACCAGGCCGCGCTCCACCAATCCTCAGGTGTGGGCTTATATAACCATATACTCGGCACTAGACAGGAGTGCGGCCTGGATACACGGCAACACACATACCAAATATAACACAAACTGGTTCCATAGAAATAGTACAGCGGCGACCCACTACAAATGTCAATTTCGACATTTAAGCAGCATTTTGGTGTACTTAAAGGCATTCTTTAAGTCGACATTTAAGTAGAATTTAAGTTGATTTAAGATGATTAAATTACATGGCAAGATGGTACTTAAAGGTTATTAAATAACACGTCAAGGTCCAGGTGTCCCTCACAAAAGAAATCACATTTAGGTACGTATAATGACCTTTAATGGACATTGCCATTTTCTCTACTTTTTACTTAAATGTCATTAAATTTCGTCATTTTATATTGGATTTAAGTTTAACTTAATTTACCGGAAATGTCATTTGACATTTACAGAAGATTTAAGTTGACCTTATAATTACCGGAAATGTCATTTGACATTTCGGGAAGATTTAAGTTTACCTTAAATTTACCATTTGACATTTCCCGTAAATTTAAGGTATCTTATATTTCATGGCAAGCTCCAAACGACATTTCCAGGACATTTCCCTATATTTTGGTACACTTAAATATACTTAAATAGGAATTTTCATGCAGTGACACCTACGCCATGTCCTTTCGGTTATCCGGTAGCAGAGCCAGGCAGGGCACTCCAGACGGCTCTACGGAGGAGTGCCACGTCGACACTGCTTGGTCCGCGCTCAGGGTATATAAGAGGCCGAGGTTGGCTACCTCAGGGAGTTCGTCCCAGGACGAGCTCTGACCCACACCTTTCGATACCTTCGTTGCCACTTTGATCGGGGCACCTACACCCCTCCCACACTCTGGCTCCTGCACCAGTCATGCTGGCTCAGGACCAGATCGTCCAGCGTTGCTGACTTCAAACTATCGATAGAACACTGTACATCTTCGAATGGTTAAAAACCAAGTGAACCGAGCAAAAACCTTCGTGTTACTTTAAGGCTGTGATAGAATAAACCTGTTGCATTCAAACCGAATTTGGAACCTGTGTTCGCGTGATACTTATACGAAACCCCTACACAATTATTAAATATATTTTGGGGATATTTCTGGGAAACATCTCTTTAAGGAGGTATAGGGACCCTGGAGCCGGGTTGTAGAGGCTGGGGCCGGGTTGTGGAGGCTGGGGCCGGGTTGTGGAGGGTTGGACTGGGTCCTGTAGGCTGGGTAGTCAGGTAGGCAGCTGGGCAGTCAGTCGGGCAGGCAGGGAGTAGTTTGTAGCAGCAGGAGGTGTATCCAGTAGCCCAAGCACGAGTGAAGTGAGGAGCACTCCCAGCAGCACCCAACATAAGGGGGTTCTGTCAGGGTCACGTGACCGCCGCGAGACCTCCCTCTGATTGGCTAAGGGGGTCACGTGACCTCTGATGTGCACTGAAGTGGATCAGTGTGGCATTGGCCGTCATTGGGTATGGATTGTGGCGCTCCTAGAGGGGCTAGGGAGTCCCAGGAGGACTCATTGGAACGCCACCGGGACTCCTCAGAGTCCCAACTGTAAATCTCGCTGTGCTCCAAGCCGTTCTGGAGTTACAGCTCCAAATGTATTTTGAAGCTACAGGAAAGCTGAGGGAACTAACAAACATGTGACAGCAAAATAAATAATGGAAAAGAAGTGCCACAATCACCGCCACACCTGTCCAACAGCTACCTGCCCCTCCAGGGCGCGGACAAGGGGCCACATGCTCCTATATATAGTGCCACAATCACCGCCACACCTGTCCCACAGCTTCCTGCACCTCCAGGACGCGGACAAGGGACCACATGCTCCCTCCAGGCGGACCTATAGTGCCACAATCACCGCCACACCTGTCCCACAGCTTCCTGCACCTCCAGGGCGCTGACAAGAGGCCACTCCTCTTAAGTGATTTTACTTTAAGGTTAACGTTAAAGTTGCAGGCAAGTAGGTACTGCTTAAAGTAGGTTAAACCTGCTGACAAGCTGCTGGTCCTTCTTTAAGCAGATTTAAGCAGCTTTCCTGATGCTTAAACCAGGAATTAAAGTGGCAGGAAAGTAGGTAATGCTTAAAGTAGGTTAAAGCTGCCTAGAAGCTGCTGCTCCTTCTTTAAGCACCTCGACTGCAGCTTTAAGCACTGACAAAAGGGGCTTAAATTTGAATTATTATGCAGTGCAGGGCTATTTGTTGCTGACATCTCCCTAAAGCACAGGACAACCACACCACGGGTATTTCTCCTTGCTATCTCCCTAAGCCAAAGGACAGCCAGAGGGGTTTCTCACTTAGATCTCACCAAATGATTTGGAGGCAATCTTATTAATAGCGACCACAAGCGAAATGGACATTACAGTCCCAAAATTTCAATGTATACACCACTAGACAGGTCATAGAATTTGCAGTTCAGTGCTATAATGCGCGAGCATATATGGATGTAATTTCAATTTTTTTCTAATTTTCCCCACAAAATAGTAATTAAATCAATTTCATGAAATCGGCAAAAAACTGCTAGCCACCCCTCCTATCCATATTTTACACCCAATATGACACAACTTCCGTTATACTTATTCCCTACATATTTCTCTAGTGCTAGCCAAAAAGAAATACCCATTGAAATGCTTTCTTATGCTTTTTTTCGCCACAGAAAACAGTTAAATTGGGATATTTTAATTTAATTCAATTTGATTAATTTTTTTACTTTTTTAAAATTCTCCAAATGTATCTTTATTGGTTTGTTTGTTATGTACACCTATTATTAGATGTCTAAAAAGATTTGCTCATGAGATAATTGACTTTTGATGTATTTTATGCTCTACACAAGGCCTATAGAAATAGAAATTGCCTTGAGGGACCTGCATATTGAGGCTTATAAAATATAGGGGCGTCTGAAATGGTCTGAAATCACATTGTAGGCTTATCAAGGACATATTTGGCATTTTATTGATCAGGTTTAGGATTGTGCATCACATTTTTTTCAATGGGAAAATTGAAAGATAAAATAGAAAATCCATGTCTAGTGGTGAAATGGTATGTATTTTCCCTTCTTTTGGTGTGATGCACCAAGAAGGGAATGTCTACTAACCCTCCAATTGGTCAAAACAATTTAATTATGATAATTATTAGTCATAAATAGGGCCGCCATAGTCATCACTTCATTTCTGGAGGCTAGACTAGAAATGCGCCACCTAGGGAGTACTGTGATTGCTATTATTAAGGTCTATGAGCACTTGACAGTTTTCCTGGGAAGGGCTGGGAGTTAGAATTCCATTGTTTGAAGAAAGATAGTTTATCAGATTTGATGCCTGGTAGTCAGGCCCAAAAAAAAGAAGGTATGTTTCAGGTTACCCCACCCTACCTAGCAAAACAGGGCCGACCCTAGACATTTTTAACCAATTTTGAAAAAAATATGTATATTCTAAGTAATTTTGGGGCTATTTCAGAGTCAATTTAATGGTCCACGAGTCAAGGGCATTGTTAAGGAGTCAGTGCTGAAGTTTGTGAGTCAATTTCTGGGTACTTTTCGGGCCAAAGTAAAAGAAGTCAGTTTGCGAGTCAGTTTTTGGGTACTCTTCATGCCATTGGATCAATCTGTCCTTATAAAACAATTTTGGGGCCATTTGAGAGTCAATTTGATAGTACACGAGTCAACGCCGTTGTCGACGAGTCAGCGCTGAAGTTTGTGAGTCAATTTCTGGGTACTTTTCGGGCCAAAGTAAAAGAAGTCAGTTTGCGAGTCAGTTTTTGGGTACTCTTCATGCCATTGGATCAATCTGTCCTTATAAAACAATTTTGGGGCCATTTGAGAGTCAATTTGATAGTACACGAGTCAACGCCATTGTCGACAAGTCAGCGCTGAAGTTTGTGAGTCAGATTTTGGGTACTTTTCAGGCCAAAGTAAAAAAAAAAAAAGAAGCTGCTAAGGGCATTTTCAATGACGTTTTGGTGCTTACTACCAGGGGTATGGCCATGTGGAATTCAGCAACAAAGGGGCGTGTATGGTTTGTCATTCATGGCCCGCCATGGGCAGACTACATATTATCCTACCTACTACATAATACTCACTGCACACTACTGTACCTACTGTAACTCTCTCACCTGTTACTGTGACCCACCTTATGTGACCCTGACCTACACTCTACCACTCACCTGCATATGAACTAATTACCTCACTCCACCAACACCGGCTTTATCATCAACAGGTTAGGTAAACTTTATAATAGTAGATAACGTTGACTTGATTATGCTGATATCCTCCATCCTCAAAACAGTGGTTCATACAAGCATTTGTATATCATCCAGATCATAATGCAGGGCACTTTTTATATCAATACCACAGGTTACCTAAAATAGATGCTTCAAATAGCAATACACCTTGTCTTATCGAATGTGGTAGAAATTGACAAAATTCAGCTCCTACGATCGAATTCGAATCATGGTGATATGTGAACTAGAGAGCTTGGCATACAATGAACCATAATGATAACCTTTAGGTTCCAGAACTTAGTACTGGCTAATAAATCAGTCAATAGTACCATACTTAACCTAGTTGGCTCCCCATATGGAAGGTTACACATAAAGTTCTGATAGTATTATTAATCTAAACTTTATTTGAATTGACAGTGTCTAGTTTTGATGCATATTTCACTATATACCATATATGACTTTATGTGAATGTATTTGCCTCATTTAGGACACATTTGACTAACCATACATGACAAAATGTGGTACATATACCTGTGGGTCACAGTCCAGTAGTTTGTTTGCCCACCACACCTCCGGATCCCATAGAAATAGAAACAATAAAGTATGTGGCTGTGTCTCACAAACTTAGGCCACTGCTTTTGTCTCTGACCGGCTGCCGTCACTGAGCGGTTTGGCATGATAATGTCAAAGTACCAACAGCAGGAGGCTAATTATACTTATGATTATATAACAACCGCCATAAAACTTTTTCTGGCACCTGATCAGAGATGGCACCCATTGGCACAAGTTTGTGAGGCACAGCCATATGTAACATCCCTATATAACCAAACTAGGTTAGTTAATACTGCCAGTGGGGTGTTTCACAAGGAGAAAATAGATACAAGGAGAAAATTAATTTGACATGTTTTCTAGGACCAACTTAATATCACCCAATGTAAATTTTATCTTGGTGTTTCACAAGTTTCAATTGTATATATGGTCATATACTTAGATACAATTGAAGATAATAATGCAGCTTGTGAAACACCAACATAAAACTATCATTTGGTAAAAGTTAGTCAACTTTAATAACCATATAGCATTAATCTTAAATACTCTCCCCTTGTATGATGATCACATAGGATCAACATAAGTGTTGTTTAACTGTGTATAACCAGTTTCTTTTCCTCCTGAATAAACAGATATTTGCAGGGATTCTTGTGTGTAGTATGACACATATTTTGAATGAAAAAAACGTGAAAAAATATGTAAGGAAAACATTAGCGGGCATGGTATGAGCTCCACGCTAATATGTATTGTGAAACACTTGTATCTAGATTGTAGGCCAAAGACCCTGACTTAACATCTTGGTTGTAGACCTTTGTGAAACACTTTTTATAAGCAGTATATATTTGATACAACCAAATGTCGGTCTTAGTGGTTATATATAATTAACACCTCCTATAGAAACACTTATTCTACAATAAATTGTATGTCCCCCTTGTGAAACACCCAACAGGGTGGCCATTGCTGAAAAACTCACCTTAGATTTCTCTATTTCAATGAGTATTAGACTAAGTCCTTCTGAGTAAGGCATTAGTCATATGCCTCACTGATTTTTGAATAGCACATGGTCATGCCTGACCAATATCCCTATGGCTAACCTGGGATAGCCTCAATAGCTCAAGGGCCAGAGCATTTAAATTTCTCTTACAGTAAACTGTTAAACCGGTCAGACAGGGATCTAGTGAATGGGCCAGATAGTTGATGAAAAACTATATACACCGTCCTTAGAAAGAGCCTTACAAACATGATGCTGGGCTACCGAAGGCATCAACTATAGTTGGCCCTAAGGGGTTAGTTAAACCACTATGTAGCCCTTAAAGCGGTGTCTCCAACAGAGACCGTCCACCATTCCGTCCATGAAAACCGTCCAAAAAAGCAGGGATTTGGCCCTTTTTCATGGACGGACGGACAGTTTCTGCCTCCACCAACGTCCGTCTGTCCAGTCCGTCCGTCACATGGACGGACAAAATGGACGGACGTATCCTATTCCTGTTCCGTCCGTCCATCCGTCCATCCATCCATCCATTCCGTCCATCACAGAGTGATCAATCAGGACCGAAAATGTCAGTTTTCTGATGGAAAAATGGACGGACGGCCATATCCAACTCTTTGGATATGGCCGTCCGTCCATGTTTGCAACTCTGTGATGGACAGAATGGACGGACGGATGGACAGAATGGACGGATGGATGGACAGAATGGACGGACGGATGGACAGAATGGACGGACGGATGAACAGAATGGACGGACGGGTGGACGGACGGATATTGGTAGAGACACAAACTGTCCGTTCGTCCATGAAAAACGTCCATGGGACGGATGGACTGGACGGACTGACCTTGGTGGAGACGCAAACTGTCCGTCCATCCATGAAAAAGGTCAAAATCCCTGCTTTTTTGGACGGTTTTCATGGACGGACGGATGGACGGTCTCTGATGGAGACACCCCTAAAGGGGTTAACACACGAAATAAATGGTTTTCACATGTGACATGAATATCAAAGTTAGCCTACATTGTCTATGAAATAGGTCCACATGTCCCACATAATGTCCCACATAATGGAAGTACTGTAAAACTGTTTAGGCTGTGGATAGTAAACAAGTCAGACTGCCATTATGGCTTATAGGATCAGGACGAAGTCAAGGTGCGGCTTATATGTGAGTTTTTAGATTCATTTCATAGTGAATACGGTCTGTCAACGTTAAACCTAAGGAATGGCCGTTCCCGAGGAGAGCGTGCAATACCCATGGGCCATTCTGCATGCTCAAGTGGCCCTCAGATAGTTGAATATTTTCATGTTCTTTATCATGTAAATATAAATGGATTTTGTCTATTTTTCTTTGAAATGCCCTGAACTAAAAATACAGGAATCACTTATAAATGCCCTTGATGGTGGTGTCTGCACTTACAGGCCTATGGCCTTGTGCAGAACATATCCCGATGGTGAAAAAAACCAGCACCTTGGCCACTTAAGCTTGCAGCTCTGTTTATGTATACTGCAGTATTAAAACTAAATTCACCACAATCTGACCCACTGTGGGGATATTCCCAAAGTTTAGGCGTGGCTAATACGTGAGGCTTTACGGCAGTAACACAACACAAAAAGGACATGAATGTAAAGGTGAACTTAGTTTCACTCTAATAGTCATGGCTTTGGTGTATACCAGGCCACAAATGTATATATACAAGTACAAACAGCAGGTGATGGGTCACCTTCCCGGGGGGAGGGGGGGCCACTTCAACTTTGATTGACACAGGTGTGCGGCTGCTCATTTGACAACCCTTACCCTAGTCCGACACATCTGGCGCTACTGCATCAGACTGCAGCTACGTAGAGATCCTATAGTGGGAGTAAAAAGGGTGTTTTTCTCATAAATGTACTCACTGTCAGTCCCTCAAAATAGTCAATCCTGTTCCTCAAAAGGTACTCCACATGTCCAGCATACTTATACTGTTGCAGACACGTCAATGTTAGTGTATGTCACACATTTTGATATCAGCAGCAGGGAGAAGTAGTGGGAGGGGTGTCCCAGAGGAGTTGACAACAAACAAAGCCAGGTTTACAGATGTATTTATGTAACCGGAATACCTGATGGTGAACAGGTGGGAATACATTGAGGGACATGTGGCTGGAAGCATTAGACTGAAGAGTGAATACTTCCATCAAAATAGCTACTCTGCCAGATTGGCAGAGTGATTTGGTTAGCCCAAAGGCACATGGTTTCAACCCCTGTTACAGGGGTAGAAGTGTCGAACTACCCTTACCCTTGTTAGGGCGATTTTAACCTCAAAACTTTATCCATGTTAGGGCATTTTACTGAAAAAAAAACTCGTTTGAAGGATTTTGGCAAAAATTGGGGTATTCCAGGGGGAAACCCGGGATATTATTGTGTAATCTAGGAAACTTCAGGCAAAGTTTTTAGTAAAAAATAGACCCTTATTAGGGAAAAAAGTCCCCCTGCCAGGCACAGACATGTGTATACAATATATAGCAAGTAGCCCCCCCCCGCCCCGGGTCACCCTCCTCCCCACTCATGATCTGTCACTTGATCCACTAGCACACAGTTGTCAGGGGTCCACAGACCAGCTTCATACTTTCAGTTACACTTAGGATCAAAGATAAAAGCCTTCAGATGCAGAAGTCAGCAGCCATTGGGAAACTTGCAGGGAAAGTGGCCATGGTCACAGCTTCCACTTATGGGTAAGGAACAAATTTTACATTCATATTTCTTAACTTATACATTATTGACTCAGGGTCTCCCCTGAGTCAAGTGAGACGATTCTGGACACCTCTTTTCCCTGAAAAATGAATATTGCTCCCATTTGCTCAATATTTCACTCTTTGCATCTTGCATGGTCTCAATAAATTACTTTCCACAATATCTATCTAATGGTGTGTTTGTTTTTCACAAATTCCTACTATAACCCCCTAAAAAACGAAAAATAATATTAGGCTGTAATTGGTGGTAATTTGGTTCAGCATAGAGCTCTATGGGAGTGTGTAGACAACCGACAACCCCAATTTTGGATATTTCGTGACAACCAATGCTATCTCTATGGGAGGGGTAGGTGAGATGCTTTTTTTCAGACATCTGACAAACACTTAAGTACTAGAGGTAATTTACAGGGGAGGTTACTTGCTATTATTTGTGTAACAGTGATAACCCTGATTCACTTTGCACTGACAATGCACATATCGCAACAAAGACTATATGGAAATGTGAATACCCCCCTCCCCCTCTCTCTACCGGGGTAATTGTTTACAATATGGACATGGGAGATGTAGTTGTCAGTTCCTGATATGCTATACTTGTGACGCACAATTTGGGTATGCTATCCGAAATGGTCCTGCCAGGATGTAATAAGGGGAGCAATGGATGATATGGATATTGGACTAGGGTGAACCAAAGGTGCTGAATCTATTTCTGTTATGTGTAGAATGATATCTAGGTCGGAAAAAGGTCAAAATCAAGGTCAAAGGTCACATCTTTAAGAATCCCATTACAAGAGTGCACCCTTTCTCTTTCTTACTATGATACATGATACATTTCCCTTCACACCTCTACCTAACCCTGAGTCTAGTGTGATCTCAATCACACGTTCAATCTTTTATAAACATGTTGTTCATAGCAGTACATGATGAGGGGAAATCAGTGGGGCTAGGACCTAGACCAAGGACTAGGCCTAAGGCGAATATCAAATTTCATTTTCAAGGAAAATACCCAAATATCTTATTATTAATGATCCGTGACAAGTTAACCCTTTAAGAACCGCATTATACCTTAATGCATCATGCCCTTCGTAGTCATGATGCATGAATGCAGCACTGGCATGTAACTCGCCAGGGCTGCATTCAAGTACCATGCCAACCTTATAGGATTGAGACACTCCCAAAGGGTGGGCTTGATGCATCAATGCAGCACCGGCAAGTTATCTTTTAGCAACATCCATCTTTAAAGGGTTAATGTTTACTGTGCTAAACCAGTCACCAGGCTTGCATTCATACATCATGCAGACCCTTCAGAAGTGTATCAACTGGCGTAATCACCTTGGCATGATGCTTAAATGCAGCCCTTGTGAGGATTACATTCATGCATAGTGGTAACGGATAGGCTAAGTGAAGTATATATATATATATATATATATATATATATATATATATATATATATGTATATATATATATATATATATATATATATATATATATATATATATAGTGTTTGAGGTTTAATTTATAGGAACAGTACTTGCTTGAAGCCCACATTACTAACTGTTGCCTCTGACACTAAAAAGGAACATTTCTAAAATGCTTAAAAGGAACATTTTTGTTCCATCCACATTCCACAGCAATCAAAATCCTATAAAATGGAACTCATTTGATAGACTCATTTCAGTCAAGTTACTGTATCCTAGACATGTATCCTACTCCAATGTATCTGTGCCAATAAATACATGAATTAGGATGAACACTTACCTGAACTTGACTGTAAGGAAAAACAGACCCCCTAGAGTGGGTCACCCAGAAATGCAGGGAGAGATAAATCTAAACTATCACCATGGAAACATTTGTGTTGTGAGATAGAGGTCACACAGATTCAATCACCATGACCAAGGTCATGCTCCATGTAATGTATCGGGGGATCCTCTCAACTTGACCCCATAAGGGCAGCATAGCACCTTTATAAATTATCTTTGTTGTCATAATTCATGAATGTGCTCCTTGCAAGTCTCGTCGGTTCTTTATTCAAGCATCAGGCTGACACTGTCAGGTTAATGAACTCACTAATACATGATGCTTAAATAAACCCTGATGAGTTATCAGGTATGATTGTATTCACGGCTTTGTCGAGTAATGGACAATGGCTGTTTTAAATACATCAGCCAGGGTTTATACACTGTTGAGGAATCAACACATGAATATATCCTGGGGAGTAGACTCACCGGGGATAAGGCTGTGTCTCACGAACTTGGGCCAATGTTTTTGTCTATGACCGGGTGCCGTCTATGACAGGGTGCCATATATGACCAGGTGCCGTCTATGACCGGCTATCTAAATAAGTTGTTTGGAGGGGAAATTTTTTTTATTTAATTTTTTTACAATTTTTATAAACAAAAATTGTAAAATTTAAATTTGTTTATCCCTCTAAACAACTTTAGTGAAAATGACATTGTATGGCAACACTGTTCACTATTGTTTATAGCAAAGGATCTTTATAGCATCCATGTAAGCATCATGCAACCGATGTAATGGCCACCGTCCACTGGACTCTAATTAATTGAAATTATAGAGAAAATGTGTGGGCTTAATCGGCCAAAGTCCCCCTAGTTGAGGATGGCCATAAGCAAAGCATGGGACCCTCTCTGCTTGGTTGCTCAGGCATATCTAAGTTGCTGGAGAACAATATAAATAACTAAGTATAGGTCAATAGTATAATGAGTCATAATAAAAGCTGTACTTATATTATTGACTTAAGTGGAAGACCTGTCTATACAAAGCATTCACTTCTTCCATTGTTTCACTTCCATCAACACAAGTCTAGTTAAGTGCTTATGTATTTATTATTTACTGATGTTAAGTGCCTAAAGATGTACTAAACAATGACCATACATATTCAAGTCATGCAACAAATTGATGTGTACTATGCCTAATGGAGATTTGCTTAGAGAAATTGACACTAACAATGTGGTCTATGCATAATAGAGATTGGCTTAGCAATACATAGTGCCTGTTGTAATAATCATGGGCCTCACCTCACGAAGAGTACTGGTGGAAATGGACTAAATATTTCACAACTAAACTTTCCAAATATAATTGTAACGTTGAACATAAATATTCTGGACAAACAAACAAACCATAGGGGTCCTGGGTTCGTTCCTGAGATATTTAGCCTTTAAAATTGATAGCTTGAGAATAAAACTAAATCAAGTTCATGTATAAAATGAATAAAAATTCCAAGGTGTCTTGACCATATTTTTTACAATACTGCGCTGAATATTATCTGTATATTGTTGTTATCTAGAGTATTTTTGATCAAATTATGTCACTATTGTGCTCGTGGAAACCACTATTCCATCATCTTTGTGAGAGGCCTTACTGTATGTTATCTGGTAGGATGACATACGCTTATCGTAAGTTTTGTTTTAGGCTCTAGATTGATTATTTCTCTAGTTATCCAACCAGAACTAGATCAAATAAATGTATAGTGCCTCACATTACATTCTCCTATACATTTTAGCAAATTAGGTATGGTGTAAAATACACACAATATTATGCATATTAAATTATGTATATAGAGATTGACGGAGAAGGGAAATTGAACCTTATACTATGGACACAACCACGTTGCGGAATGAGGGTCACACAAAGTCAATCACCATAAAAAAGCTTTTGCACTAAGTCACCTCGAGGTGGGTTCCTTTAATTTAACCCTTTAAGGGCATCATGCTGCTTTAATGCTTTGTCCTTTTGTTTTCTCAACTCATGAAGGCTACCTTGGCAATATCCCCATTGCATCTGCATTCAAGCATCATCACAAATATCTAGGTTTGATGCACTACTTAAGGCATGATGCTGATATATAGCCCTTGTAGGCTACTCATCAAGATTGCAAGGCAGAGAATATTAAAGCTCTATAGGGTTGAACTCATTCCCCAATGATGGTTCATGCTATAAACTGCCGTAAGTTCCCATGTACTACCCGCACCTTGCATACAATCCTCACCCCCAATTCTGTAGAGTCCTATAACCTATTTCTAGATCTGAAAAAAATCTATTTTAGTAATGTTTTATAGTGATAAAAACCCTTGTTTAACCCGCACCCTATGTAAGCATGTTTGGTATCAAAAGAAAGCTGAGTACAACCCACGGGTAGTTCATGGGAAATCAGGGTACCAGTTGTTTAGGGCTGAGCCAGATGAGAGCTGAGAGAAATGAGGAGGGATTCAAGTGAAACTATATGATATCTCTGTGATATTTTTGACATATCACTTTAATGTTTCAGGATAGGTTACACAATTGCCCACAGACTCGGCAAAGATGGAGCAAAGGTAGGACTGAGACCAAGTGCTATTTTTTAGAAACTCAAGAAAGAAATGAGACAAAAACTGGTTAATTGCTTGTAAAGATGAAAATATTTTACACATTATGACTGAATGTTAATGACTTGCAGTTTTCACAATTGGTACTCTAATCCCCCTTGGAATTATTAAAAATTGCCATAATTAGCAGATTTGTCAAGGTAGGGCTTTATCATGGTGTAGGTATATTTCTATTTCTGATGGTAAAATTCAAACTACAAAAAATGGCTGCAGTAAAAGTTAGCATCACTTACGCGACTGTCAAACATATTTTCATCACAACAAGTACAATGAACTTGTCTATTATTGAAAATCTAAGGTGGTAGTGAGTAGCCGCAAACAGGAGAATGTGGACCGAGCAGTGGCAAACCTGGAGGCAGACAACATTGATGTGTTTGGTCAGGTGTGTCACCAAGGGAATCCTGAACACAGGCGCAGGCTCATTGAAGAGGCTAGTATAAAACTACTTTTACCATGTATTCCAGAGTTTCCTAGTGGTTTAGTGTACTTATCGGTCACATATCACTAATACTTATCTTAAGGGAGCACGCCACTGATGAAATCTGCCATGAATCCATCAGCCGGAAGAGATTCTCTCATATGTTAACATCAAAAACTTTAATCTGATTGCGGAATCACGGCTGACCGATGCAAGTGGAATCCTCCCTTTTGACTTATACTTTGACATGTCTCATCTGAGCAACAGAATCATGGCCAATTTCATCAGTGGAATACTCCCATTATGGAGAAAGTTGTTCATTCACTGATTCACAAAGGCCTATTTTCTATCAATTGATCAATTCACCCATTGCTGCTAAGCAACCACTTTCACAAAGATTAGGGGTAACACAGTTGTATATTGGGGTCAATCATAGTAAAATCGGAGTCAACCATTGTAAATTAGAGTGAAATAAATTATATTTAATTAGTGTATACCATGGTTAAATTTAATATGATAAACCAGGGCATAATAAGATATTGTTCTCCTGTGAAGGAGTTGCAGAGCAACTCTTTCATGTGAAAGTAATTGTGCAATTACATAATTCATGAAAATGATTCCCTGATGGTAAAGTATATAGATAATTTTCACTTTTAACAGACCATAAGGAGAAATGGTGGCATTGACATCCTTGTCTCTAATGCAGCAGCAAACCCTCATGTTGGGCCTATGCTAGAGGTAAAGTATTACTATATTAATGTATACTATGATATTTTCTAGTCTTCAAATCGGCAGAAGATGGTATGTCTTTATTATTGTATCCATTTTTATTCCCCAATATCTCTTCTTCTGTCTGTTCTATGCAGTAGAATTCAATATGATACAGCGGCATGTATATTTGGCACAAAACACCATTCTTTTTACTTACTTGTCATGTTAAAAAATGTGTAATTCATCTTTCTTCTTTAACAGTGTACAGAGTCTAAATGGGACAAGGTAAGTAAATCTATTCTAATCCCGCAACCAATTATCAAACTGATATTGACATTCTAATAAGAATAATAGATTATTGTAAGTGTCTTTCCAATAGAAATCTATTGTAGTAAAGAATTCAGAAAATGGAGAAAATGAAACCTTGGTCATTGTATGCATCTTAGCATTTGCTCACATTATACACTTGAGAGGTCCATGGACAATGATCTTTACTTTTAAAATGCTTCTGATTTTTCTTTTTAAAAACAAATTATCGCTTTTTTAGATCTTTGATGTGAATGTGAAATCTACTTTCTTCTTATGTAAAGAAGTTGTGCCCCACATGAAGGAAAGAGGGTAGGTATTATACTGTAAACATAAATATTTTTGCTGGTATACATTTTCACGAATTTGTTAAAAAGTATGATTTTGAAAGGATTTAAGTTTGTAAATCTATTCTAGATTTAAATATGTACAGTGCAAAATAAAATATGTTTGCTGCATTGCCATGATTCATTTAGGTATCAAGCCAAAAGAAAAAAGTTAAACTTCAGGCCACATGGTCCAAAAAGTTAGGGTTGGTCAGATGTATTTATTTATTTCTCGTAAATTTTGTTCAAAGTACCAGGAATGAGTTGTGATGAGCTGAATCAACTCGTGGGTCATCGGAATGACTCATTTATTTCTCCTGTAACTAAGATTATCACAAAATTATTCTCGATATCAAGTAATTTCCTGAGAGTAGACAATTGTTTAGGACACTGGTGGGAGATTGCTCTTCCTGACTAGCAATTTGTCAAAGCTAGAAAATGAACATTCAAAAAGAAAAGAAAATACCCAAAATCGAAAAGAAGTCTGCATTTTTGGAAACTATAGGGTTTGGTTGCCTGAAACACCTTCTTTTGGCCTCATACCATTATCATAGTAGGTCACACTATGGTAAAACCAATTAACTGATTCAAGAATACAAAATAATTTTGCGGAAGTAAACACTTAAAATTATAATGTATTGATTGTATATGTTAACTACCTTCATCCTATAACACTGTAAAAAATAACCTCTAGAAATGTGGAAAGAAAATATTTCACAAAGATAAATTAAAAGACATATTTTCTTTCAATTCCAGTGGTGGATCTATAGTTTTGGTTTCGTCAATTGTTGGATTCATTCCCTACATACCTGTATGTTACATATTTAAATTATTGATGATTTCCCTAGAGCAATGGCTTTACTACATAACACAAGATCCATATAATCATTAATATATATGGATCATAAATTATCATGAATCAAAACTAATACATAGATACCTTATAACTCCTGATGTGACACTCAAATTTAAGAACAATAAGTGAAAGACACACAATAAAAAGGCTGTAAAGCAGATTGTGATCTGGCAAGGTACCAAGGGAAATTCTATATGTAATTCATGCACCCTATGTCAAAAAGGATGATAAACAGTTTTGTTTGATTTGGTATAACATTAGTGACACTGTATACCTGAGAATGGATGTCATACAAATGTCCCTATTGTTCATTGTAGTGACTACTACCTTTCTGGTTGTGGGGTGATTATATCAGCATGTAATAAAGTAAAGTAATAAAGTAGGGCACTGTAACATACAGTGTTTATTATTTTGAAACACAAGATTTACTATGCTTAACCACTGGTAGCACTGTATTCAATGCCTGAAGGGCTTCAGATAAACACAAATGCAAACTACATTGATAACATCTCTGATGTATTTCACTCATTGGGGTTGGGGCATATCCCACTGAGCCTGCAGGTTTGGGGGATATATGGCCCCAGACCCCACTCATGAAATACATCAGAGACGGTATCAATGGGTGATGGCATTTGTTTGTTTATTTATTACAGGAGATATTACCGTATTCAGTGAGTAAGACAGCTTTACTGGCGCTGGTTAAAGCGCTTACACCACAATGTGCCACCATGAACATCCGTGTTAATGGAATCGCGCCAGGACTTATCAAGACAAATTTCAGTGCCATTGTAAGTGTATAAACTCTTGTATGTAGATTGCTGCTCAATTCTACTAAAAAGTTGGTTGCCATTTTTTAGGTAAATTCTACTGTGTACCTAAACTAACTATTTACAGGGTACATATATATATACTGTACATATCATTTAAAAAAATCTATCCAGCCATCTGGGATTATCATATAGGACATATAATGGAGAGTCAGGTAAAACAGCATCTAAAACGCCTGACGAAAAGCCAAGAAAGAGAATAGCTTTGTCAACAGGCAGAGTGAATCTACCATTAAAGCCTTTTTAGATATTACACAGGAGCGCTGACAATGTTAATGATATAACTGACATTGATGCATGTCTTAATATATTTCAGCTCAATTCAAATCCTAATGTTCCACAAATACCCATGGGAAGGTAACCTTCTTTTCATTACTTGAAGAGAATTGTAATGGACTCTTTTGATTTAGTATCATTATTGTGCGCCCATGGGATCTGACTGGGAACTGGTACTCAGACAAAAAGGTAAAGCTGTCGACTGTATCTCCCACGTGGCTGTGGTGAGAATAGAGTGTCAACCTACTAATGAGTCTTGAGTTGACACTGATAGCCAGGGGCGTGGCAACAGGGGGGACAGGGGGGACGTGTCCCCCCCACTTTTGACCAACCCCGAAAAAGGTCAAACCAAAAAGGTCAAGTAAAAAGGGGTCAAAAAGGGTCAAAATACCCCTCAGTCCCCCCTACTTTGAAACTGCTTCCCACGCCCCTGTAGCACAGGATCTACTGAAGTTCACACTTCATATAAGCTGTCATTAGCTGTTTGACTCACTATGTTACCAAAGCCATGTGGGAGACACAGTTGACACCTTTACTTTTCTCTAAGCAGCAAAATGATTATTGTGAGCCTGTTCCAGTTTGGAGCAGATAATGTGCTCGATGACTTACCAAAATGTGATTAGTAAAAAATTAACCGAAAAATTCACTCAGCACAAGTATTTCATGAATGTGTCATGTCAAATGCATGATATCCAAATAAGTATAGATGCCTGCAGTTACAATTCCCCAACAATCCATGATTTATTTGATCGATTTCAGAGTTGGAAAACCAGATGACATTGCTGGGACTGTTTCGTTTCTAGTGTCAAGCGATGCAGACTATATAACAGGAGAGAACATCGTCATTGCGGGCGGGATGGACTCCAGACTCTGATTTATTGCCTTTCTGTTCATGGACTTGTTGTTGTTGTTATCGAAATTTTTGTTATGGATAGTCTAATTACAAGGGCAGTTTTTCGATAAAATGTCATGAATTGACTGAAAGCTAGTTTAAGTTGTTATCTCAACTGGGCTGACATTTTTCAAAATTTTGTGGCTACAAGCCCTTTTTCACAGGTCACTCAGCCTGGAATGCAGGGCTGTTCATCAGTAGGACTTTGTTTTCACTATAGCTTTACTATAATAATATTTGCAATTTTAATGTGATATTTGCTAAGGATAAACTCACATAGAGGATGTGGATCAGTACATCACCTTCCAACTTATGGATGCAGTATGTGCCTGGTCATTTGCATTTTTGAATAAGGGAACATTCACAAATGACGTCACCTTTTTTGGGGTCATTTTCAGGACTCCCCCACCCCACTGTCACTTTTTGCCACCTACCAGCAATCACCCCACTTAAAAAGATGTCACTTATTTTGAATACCCCCACCCCCCTACCCCAGGAGCTAACCCTTTAAATGCATATACTTGAAATTAATATAGATTTTGCCAAATATATACACCTATTGAGTATATAGATGAATATATATCACCTACCAAGGGGCCCTAGCGGAAGGAATGCGATGCGTGCATGCTAAGTTTAATGCATTTACTTTATCAGATTATTGTAACTGTAGCATTTTTTTTCGAAATAAGAATGCTTTTTAAAAGAAATAGGTAGTTTGTTTATTATGATATACAAAGCAGAGTATCTGCTTGGAGAAGTTGTGAAAGCCTCATGCCCAGCCTCCTTCCAGTCTGCTGTGCTGGGGGAGTGTATAGAGGAGACCTGAACGCACAGGCTTGGCGGCCTGAAAGTACAGGCTGCCTGTTGACTATACAAATATTTAACAAGGACATGTAAAACAGATTTGCGGTTGTCAATTAAAAACTATATCCAGTCAAATATGTCACCCAATCAAATATGTCACTCAGTCAAAAATGTCAAGATTTTCACCTGTTTTTTGACAATACTTCAAAAATGCTTATTTTGCCTGTAGGATTCCATGGATGTTCCAATCGCTAATAAATGTCATACTTAATAACCATATGGCAAATAAAATGGCTGATAAATGAAAATTGTATACATGTTGGAATACAAATTTAGCTAAAAGAAGAATTTCATGAGTTTCAATTTTTGCCACCAGGTGGCCGAACCTGCATTTCCCTTTAAGTAAATCAGGTAACTAAGCTTTATCTCAGTTTGTACACCTGTAGCCTACATGTGTTAGTCTTACGTGTTAGTCATATGTGATACACCTATGGGTATTCAATATCTCTCTACGGGTATTCAAGATACTGTGCTAATGAGGTGCTAATGAATTGACTAGATCTTTTCCCAAACCATGGAATATTGAATCCCAACCAGAGCTCTCAGCCTCTCTATTGTAGGGTAGATTCGCCATACACTGAGGCAGATAGTGAAAGAAAGTGTCTGTTATGCTACTTGCGGCCTAAATAGGATGAGGTGAAATGTAATAGTTAGTAATTATAGTCATGTCTAGACTAATCTACAGCGGGCCCAAGAGACTGTAGATCATTTAACTTTATACAGACTACCCCCATCAAAGTGCCTCAATGTGTGGAAATCAAATAACATCCATAATTCACTTTATGAATCAATTATAGTCAACATTTTGAAGATGTTGCTCATGAATTTATCAGTCTGTATTTTCCATATTTAACCCTGGGGAATGCAATGCAAAGTAGCATCACACATGGTACTGATTTCCCAAGGGTTTTTAGACACTTATGTCCTGCACCCACAACACTAGTGTCCGTGGGTATTGCCGGATATACTATTTATACAGTAAAACTTCGTTATTACAAACACCTTGTTATCAGCAAGATTAGTTCGTTATAAACAAATTTCATAATAACCAAATTCAGCATTTTTAAGTTGGTTCAATAACATTTATCTACTGAAATACTGCTGATACATTAGAATCTCGTTAAAAGGAGCAAAATTTGGGGGGGGGGGGGAGACAGGTGTTTGGGTAGTGAGGGAAGTGGGGGGAGGTGACGGGGTGTGAGGGTGGGGAGGCGGCAGGAGTGGTCGGAGTTCAAAGGAGTGAGCTCCCTTCACTCCTCTGACTAGGGGAGGCAGCAGGACAGGTGAGGGGGGGGGGGGTGGAGGTTGGGGAGGCGGGGGTCCCTTCACTCCCCTGGTCATTAGTCGGAGTTTAATAGACTGAGGTCCCCTCACTCACCTGGTCATTGGTTGGAAGTAGTATTGTATGTATCGGAACGGGACTATAGTTAAGTACTGTTTATTACTCAATCGACCTGCAGCCAATCAGAGGCCTCCCTTTTGGCGGGAAATTCAAAAGCAGCCAATGAGAGGCCTCCCTTTTGGCGGGAAATTCAAATAGGTCACGTGACCGGAAGTGACCTACTTCCGGTCACGTGACCTTTGGGCGGGAAATTCAAATAGGTCACGTGACCGGAAGTGACCTACTTAAGAGGGTCACGTGACCACCATGTTGGCGGGAAATTCAAATAGGTCACGTGACGGGAAGTGACCTACTTAAGGGGGTCACGTGACTACTAGGTTGGCTTTCAAATAAGTCACTTGAGATTTTGATGGATAAATAAATTTAAAAAAAGAAAAAAAAAGCAAGCTGAAAAAGCTTGCTAAAAAATAATTTAAAAATACGGCTCTTTTTTTCTAGGAGGGGGGGAGAGGGGCACTCTGGGGGGCACTCTTTAAGATGCATGGGGGGGGAGGGGGGGAGGGGGGGAGGGGCAGGGTTTTTTAAGAGTGAGACTCGCTTCTCTGCCCTCTCTAAAAGAGAGGGCAGAGAGGCGAGTCTACTTACAATGAAAGGTATCATGATTGCGTTTATGATGATGTGCATCATGATGTGACTATCTTACAACCCTATGAGAAATAAGCAAGACATGGGCGTACTTACACGGGCTATTTGTAAACTAATTTCTCTTGAATCTATTAACAGCTCACATTTTTTTCTTAGATGACATCTGACAGCTGCTTGCTAGGCTAAGATATTGTTAAATAAACAACTTGGAAAGCTAATTACAGTTTTCTGGCTTGAAATATAGTCTTTCAACAGACTTTTTTTCTCATCTTACACAGAGGCAAATATCAGAGACACCCAATGGCGCTTAAACTGCTCTCAGCCAAGGGTCGGGCACTGCTGGACTATAATAGACGGGTCAAGGACCGTTCTACTGTGGGTCAGGCTAGGTCGGACATTCAATAACGCGACTTTAGCAAAACTTGCTTGAAAGTCTGACCATGCGAGATCCTTATGCCCCAGTCTGTCAATGCTGTCCAGACTTTCAAGCAAGGTTGTCAAAGACCTACCTGTCATTGAATGTCCGACTTAGCCTGCCTGACCCTCAGTAGAACGGTCCTTGACTCATCTATTATAGTCCAGCAGCGCCCGACCCTTGTATGAGAGGGGTATTGACACCATTGGCTGACTCTGATAATTCGCCTTATGCACGAGGGGAGGAGAGGGTTTACAGCTTGCGCTTATAGAGCACTACTAGTGGAGGTTTGGATGAGGAGGCTATGACATATGATGTTTGTCTTAAAAAATAGCCATGGCGCATGTCGATGTCGCTTAATTATGCTCATATCTCATGTCGATTTTAAGAATTGCTCATGTCACCTGTCACTGTGTTTTTCAAGCTTCATGTCAAATGTCACTAGGCTTCATCTCGACTTTAGTGGTCCACACCGCTGCTGCTGCTGCTGCTGCTGTCGGTGCTGCTGCTTGTGCTGCTTGTGCTGCTCATGCAGCAGCTGCTGGCTGCTTGTGCTGCTGCTGCTGCTGCTGACAGATGCTACTGCTTGTGCTACTGCTCGTGCAGCAGCTGCCAGCAGCTGCTGAAGCAGCTGCCAGCAGCTGCTGGCTGCTTGTGCTGCTGACAAGGTCATGGGGGCTGCTGCTGACGATGTCACGGATGCTGCTGACAAATGCTACGGCTTGTGCTGCTCGTGCTGCTTGTGCTGCTGAAGTCGCTGCCAGCTGCTTGTGCTGCACGTGCAGCTGCTGCTGAAGCCGCTGCTAGATGCTGCTGCTTGTGCTGCACGAGACTGAGTAGCCGCTATTCGGCGTTTCACTCCTTATGTACCCTGTCCTAGTTAATCCTCTTAAACGGCTGAAAAGGCTCTCTCAGCACAGAGACTCTACTCAATGTAAGAGATCAGTTAAGTAAGTTTTCACATGCCACCTGACTACTGCGGGAGGGTTTAGACTTAAGCAGCTTAGTGCACACACGTGTCTGTTAGAAAAGCTACTTGCACACCTGCCTTCCTTTTTCACTAGTATTTACCCCCTGCCGACTTATAAGGCACCTATACACGCCTTCTTGCTTCTAGAGCTAAGCTGACTGGCAGCTATTTTAAAAGAGAATACTCGTTACCTGTATAACGGATAAGGGGGTTATGAGATTAGCGTGTGTATACAAAAAAAAACAAAAAAAAGCTACAGGGGGCGCGTGTCTGTCTGTGAGGTAGAGACCATGTGGTAAGCGACTCAAGTGTAAAACAACAGCACCTCCTCTTGTCGCAGTGAGTGGTGTGGACGGCGGCTGGCTAGTTGAATTTAAGCGTCAGCTTGAAAGATAAGGCTAAATAAAAAAAAAGGTTTGTTTCAGGTCACCCGACCGACCCTAGCAAAACAGGGTCGACCCTACGTTTTTTTTAAGCAAGTTTGAAGAAAATTTCATATTTTTATACTTTTTGGGTCATTTTTAGAATTTCCACGGAGGATGGCTAGTGCTTTCATGTTAAAAAAATAAAATAAAATAAAATAAAAATCCGACCTACCGACTCCAGTCTTTCTGCCCATGTTACCTGAAACATACCTTTTTATTTTTTTTTGGCTTAATCCGTTCACGGGCTGGCGCGTCACACCTGTCGTTAATCACCCCCTGTAGTCTTTGTATACACAGGTGACTCGGCTTTATCTCTTCACCAGCTATAATCCCATATACATGTAGCGCACGTTACACTCGTTAATTCTCTTTTCATGCTGATGGATTAGGGGTGGAAGGGTTCAGGTGAAAAGCGATTTGATTCTCTCTGGAAGAGGGTTGGAGCTCTAGGTGAAAACAAGCTTAGAACATCCAGATTAGCTGCTCTCTCGGCTATATAAAGAGCTTCATTTTTTCTAATCTCTGCCCACTTCGTCTTGTTGTACACTATCAGTCACGAGGCAGACGCTGGAAGTAGCAGATGTTTGCAGTATGGTTTACACAGAGGTTACCTGCTAATAGGATTTTGTCAGAATAGGGTGAGTTGCTATTAAAATGAACATTTAAATGGGTTGTTAATATGGTATCTGATGTTAATGAGCTAACACCTAACATTGAGGATTATGACCTCCCAGAGGGGCGTCTCGCCAAATTCTCCAGTCTTGACTATAGTCTTAACTGTCTAAAGACTGTGGAGCACGTTAATGGGTGGTCTCCTTACTAATTTCACTTGACCAGGCCGGCAGGGTCAACTAGGCTAGATAATTACAACCACAAGGGCGGCTACTCAACATGCAAGTAGACCTACTACTACGAGATTGTCTTTTGACCACTCTGCCGCCGCCTGCTAGTCTGGCGATTACATGCTCTAGTATAGTTCTCCGCTCTTTTCGTCAGATGACGCCACAATAGGGTTTTTGTACATTTCCACGATACTCGCGAACATTTTAAACGCATAATGGCCTATAATAAGCAACAAAGCACACTTCTAATATATTGAATATAAGAAACATGTCAACGTTGTGTATTTCTGATAGAATGAGGCAGATTCTTTGAAATATCAACTAAACTATAGTGAGATTGAAAATACTACACCATATCTAAAGCGATATAAAAGCTATATAAAGTCAGAACCTCTGACGGATCGGTAGGATCACTCAACCATTCGTCCTCGAAAGCAACACAGGGTTCCCGTCCAACAGGACTTTGAGCCTTGACGCTTTTGAGGAGGTTTGATCTCATGCTGCTTAACATGTGGTGTAATTAATCAACACCGCGGCCCCTCTTTAGGGGCCACACAATAAACAAAGAATAAAAAAGGGTAGGACTTAGGTTTAAAGTGAATCTCCCAGGATTTTGGCGAGGTCGACAAAGGAGGAGATAACAGATTAAACTGCAGGAGACTATACGCAAACCTTGATACTCTCAGAGGGGGAGCTCCATATTGCGGACCTGTGGTCAAGGTAATTACAACCACAAGGGTGGCTACTCAACATGCAAGTAGACCTACTACTACGAGATTGTCTTTTGACCACTCTGCTGCCGCCTGCTGGTCTGGCCATTACATGCTCTAGTGTAGTTCTCCGCTCTTTTCGTCAGATGACGCCACAATAGGGTTTTTGTACATTTCCACGATACTCGCGAACATTTTAAACGCATAATGACCTATAATAAGCAACAAAGCACACTTCTAATATATTGAATATAAGAAACATGTCAACGCTGTGTATTTCTGATAGAATGAGGCAGATTCTTTGAAATATCAACTAAACTATAGTGAGATTGAAAATACTACACCATATCTAAAGCGATATAAAAGCTATATAAAGTCAGAACTTCTCACGGAACGGCATCTGCAACAGATCACTCAACCATTCGTCTTCAAATGCCACACAGGGTTCCCGTCCAACAGCACTCTGAGCCTTGTCGCTTTTGAGGAAGGTTTGATCTCATGTTGCTTAACATGTGGTGTAATTAATCAACACCGCGGCCCCTCTTTAGGGGCCACACAATAAACAAAGAATAAAAAGGGTAGACCTTAGGTTTAAAGTGAATCTCCCAGGATTTTGGCGAAGTCGACAAAGGGGTAGATAACAGATTAACCTGCAAGAGACTATACGCAAACCTTGATACTCTCAGAGGGGGAGTCCCATATTGCGGACTTGTGGTCAGATCTATCCCTTCTAGGGGGCAGGTTGCATGTCGTAAATGTCTACTACAGACATTGGTATATATTGTTAATCTTACTCTAGGGTCTCCATAATTAGACCCTGAATCCGTTGTTAAACGGGTGTGAGGGGGTGGTAACTAATACTTATGAGATGTTAGCTTAGTTCATAGTCTCCTTACCAATTTTCACTTGACCAGGCTGGCAGAGCCAACTAGTCTAGGTAATTATAACCACAAGGGCGGCTACTCAAGATCTAAGTAGACCTACTACTACGAGATTGTCTTTTTGGTCCTTCTGCTGCTTAGTTATTACATCCTCCAGTCTAGCTCGCCACACCCTTTGAGCAGCACCACCATTGCCTCGGTAAAAGTGTAGGGTGTGTGCTTTCCACCTTCAGGTATCCATAGATTCGATCACTATCACCCCCCTTGAAATGACTTCAGCTGTTAATTAGGGCGTAAAGCCACCAACCAAGTCCCTGTCAAAAGATGTGAATAACGAAACGCGCTAGTATAGTTCTCCGCTCTTTCGTCAGATGGTGCCACAATAGGGGTTTTGTACATTCCTACGATGCTCGCGAACATTTCAACGCATAATGAGCTACATAGGCAACAAAGCGCGCTTCTAATATATTAAAATATAAAAAACAATTCAATATTGTGTATTTCTGATAGAAATGAGGCGGTTTCCTTAAATACCAACTAAACTATAGCGAGATGAAAAATACCACACCATATCTAAGGCTTTATAAAAAACTATAGAAAGTCAGAACCTCACACGGATCAGCATTCTGTTTGCAACGGATCACCCCTGACCCACTGGTCCTCGCATGCCACACACGGCTCTGCCGTGTTTGAGCTTTGAGGTATCACCCATCAAGTGATCCATGCCGCCCAACATGAAGCGTAATTAATAGCTGCTGTTGCATAGCACAGTGGCAGCATCTAACTAACTCTAAAGAGTTAGTCGGCCCCTCTTTAGGGGCCACACAATAAACAAAGAATACCCTGAATCTGGGACCTGCGGGCGAGGGCCCCAACTGTGAAGTCATTATTGGCCACATTGGTAATATCAATTAAAACTTTAGACAACACCCACCTTAAGTATCATTAACGGACAATATCAATGAACTCAGCATCCGCCTGGTTACCACATTTAGCACCAATTTTACAACTCACAGGGGCCACACTAGCCTCACCGCGCTTTTTATTGCTCTGCTGATTTCTCCAATCCAAAACATGAGGTATCTAGTCTAGCTGTGAGCTCATTGGGCCAAACAAAAAAATAATCCGTGTTCAGGTAACATGGTCCAAAAAAAAATAGGGTAGGTCTACGTCGCCTAAGGCGACGAAAGCGCGTCAAAGCGTTTACAGGGTTCGAGCCCGTGAGCTGCTCCTTGGGGCTGCAAAAAACGCTTAGACACTGAAATCCCATAGGGAAAAAATTTTGGGTTTTTGGACTTTAGGCCTTAATTTGAGGGTGATCCCGGGCTGATAGAAAAATAATTCTTGGACGAGCGGATAGCTCTGGATCTCTTTTATCTAAAACAGCGAAAAATTGATTATGGTTTCGCCGCAATTCATCCGACGGGGGGTAATCAGCCCCCCCCTCTGCCAATCAAGGCAGTGAATCTTGGCGACCGTGCGATCACTCACGGCCACCGCGACGAACCGACAGAAGAGATCGGCATCTTAGTATGATTCGTGTGACCTACTTAGAGGCTCACACGGTGGAGGTGTGTCCGGCGTTCGGCGCGCTGATTGGCTACTGGTGGGAGGCGCTGTGCCGCGTCAAGAACTTCACCTATTTGGGGCGGCTGTTAAAGGCGCACTGAGTTGAGGTGCACCTTTAAGCAAGAGGGCGATCCGGCCTAGTCTTGCGGACCTCTGTTTAGAGAGTGTAGCAAGCGGCTATGTTGCGCTCTCCAACCACAGGCTTAACAGTGGTCCGCAAGACTAGAGTGCAAGACGCGTGCACACACAGACCGAACAGACACACACAGACCCACACACCCACACACTCCTATCAGTGAGACGTCTAGCAGATTCGGGAGAGGCGACCAGGGAGGTACTCTCGGCTAGCGGCCACTAATTGCCTGTTTAGATAAGGCACAGAAACAAGGGTGATGACAGACTACGTGTTCAAGCAGCCAACATGCCCTGACACTTGATAATGGGTGTGGACCGCTAAATTCGATATGGTGACATGACCATTTCTTATAATCGACAAACGACATGAGGTCTAATGACAAGTGACATGAGGCCCAAAAAATCATAGTGACAGGTGACATGAACATTTCTTAAAATCGACATGGGATATGAACATTATTAAGTGACATTGTCATGTGACATGGTCATTTTCTAAGATCGACATTCGACATGGGGACCCCCTATCCAGAGCCCCTTGATAGATGACAGCTGTTGTGTGTAAGAAAAGTGTATGCCTCACAATCAAAAGATGATAAAAGGCTTTATCCCACTCGATGTGGGTTTTGAATCAAATATCAAGGGATCAAATATCAGATCGATATTTGACGTCGTCAAGTGATATCTGACGTTGTCAATCACTTTTACTATGTAGTCAAGGTCGTAAAAACAGAGCCCCCTGATTGGTCAACAGCATGAATGAAAGTTGCATCTCAAACTTTTAATACTCGGTATGGGGCCCCGTGGGGCTGGGACCAATATTTGCAATTTTCGGAAATACTGTCGAGAATTTCTAGATGGAAACACCTTGTCTGGGGTAATTTGACCTCTACTCTTCGATATTCAAGTAATACTCAAGCTATTCTGACTCTAAACATGAGTAAAACGGTCATTTACCAGCGTTATCGGCAGCGCCGACATCAACAACTGCTGATCTCCCTTGGTTACATGACCCAGCTCCGTTTCTAAGGCCTCATGGATCGGGGCCCTGAAGGGGGATCTGCAGAGGCCCTATATCGGGCCCTAGATATGTACATTATATTAATATCTCATAACTTAATTTACTCTAAAATCTTTTGATAGTTCATAACCTTGACCCTTATCTCCTTTTCTCGCGGGATAAAGATAGAATTTGGTTGTTGGCGTGGCCTCTCGTGGATATCTGCTCTTCTCCACGGCACCTCTCGAGCCCCCTGCGGGGCCTCTAGGGGCTGCTAGACGTCTCTCTGCTATGTAGTGTGGGATGTAAAAGAACCCTTGTCTCGGTAAAAGGGCCAATAGATTCGATCACCATCACCGCTCTTGAAATGACCATAGCTGTTAACTAAGGCGTAAAGCAACCCACACACCCACACACCCACACACCCACACATTTTTCTGTATGAGCCTTCAGACCTCAAGCTGCTCAGTGTACGGGACTAGGTTTTGTCATAGGCCCTACGGACGCTACTCAAGGTAAAAATAAGAGAGCTGTCTCACCATGACATTGGGCTGGCTGTAGTTTTTTATGTTTCGGTACCTACAACCAAAACAGCCAGTACCCGCCCCAGGGCTTCATGTCGCACGCGGGAAAAGTATAACAGTGGCGCCAACTGTCGGAATAGCGGGTACACTACGTCAGTAGTTCTTTTGTTCTCCGCTGAGTGACTGGGCGAAATGTAGTCGGTAGCTCTATTTTCTGTGCACTGTTCTGTTCATTTTCTACACTTAACACTTAAATAGACCGCGTGTTTGTACAAGCTAACCGTTTTTATCAGTGCAAAAATTAAATAAGCATCGGATAGAACACTAAAAAAATGAGAAAGTAATCCAGCACTTAGTATAAGGCACCAGTTTTATCATGAGACACCGAAAGTCTGGTTTTTTTAAGGTGGATAAGACAGTCGACTGAGAGCTCCAAACTAACCAAAAACGTACCAGAGGGAGAACGTACCCGACAGGGCAGGGGCCTTCTACACCCCGGCTCTGATTGATGAGCAAGCGACAAGTGCTACAGAGGGCCTATTCCTCTTTTGAGGTGGGCCCGAAATTGAACAAAAGAATAAACTCAAGAAAAAGCCTTAGGCTTAAAAGAGTTGTAGATACTGATTTTAACGAAGAAGTCACATTCATTAGTTTACAAATAGCCCGTGTAAGTACGCCCATGTCTTGCTTATTTCTCATAGGGTTGTAAGATAGTCACATCATGATGCACATCATCATAAACGCAATCATGATACCTTTCATTGTAAGTAGACTCGCCTCTCTGCCCTCTCTTTTAGAGAGGGCAGAGAAGCGAGTCTCACTCTTAAAAAACCCTGCCCCTCCCCCCCTCCCCCCCCTCCCCCCCCATGCATCTTAAAGAGTGCCCCCCCAGAGTGCCCCTCTCCCCCCCTCCTAGAAAAAAAGAGCCGTATTTTTAAATTATTTTTTAGCAAGCTTTTTCAGCTTGCTTTTTTTTTCTTTTTTTAAATTTATTTATCCATCAAAATCTCAAGTGACTTATTTTGAAAGCCGACCTAGTAGTCACGTGACCCCCTTAAGTAGGTCACTTCCCGTCACGTGACCTATTTGAATTTCCCGCCAACATGGTGGTCACGTGACCCTCTTAAGTAGGTCACTTCCGGTCACGTGACCTATTTGAATTTCCCGCCCAAAGGTCACGTGACCGGAAGTAGGTCACTTCCGGTCACGTGACCTATTTGAATTTCCCGCCAAAAGGGAGGCCTCTCATTGGCTGCTTTTGAATTTCCCGCCAAAAGGGAGGCCTCTGATTGGCTGCAGGTCGATTGAGTAATAAACAGTACTTAACTATAGTCCCGTTCCGATACATACTATACTACTGTTGGAGGTGTGAGTGGCAAAGTCCGCTCACACACCTATACAGTGGTCGGAGTTCAAATAGACAGCTCAGAGCAACAACATCATATTTATTTTGGGATGCTGAGGAGAAGCTCAGATAACATGAAAGATTTTTTAAGGTCACCTTGTCAGCTTACACGTGTAGGCAATAGATGAGATGATATTGCTCTGTTCCATCTCTTGGTCAACCATATAGGCTAACCCAACAAGGAGACCTATGGGTTAAACCACCCATAGTTCATTAGAATTAAGCCACACAGAAAGAAACGCAATATTAATATACACTTTGGTTATACAAGTACGATACAATACATGTTTTGTTTCAGAAGCAGAACAGCCTGTTATATAATAAAAGAATATAATTAAAGATTTTTATGACACATGCAAATAGCAGCAATCCTCTGAAGATGAATTATTTGAACCTAACGGAAAATGTGTAAGGCTCTAAACCAGTGACTAAACTAGAAGCTATAATCTAATGACTTGTATGCATTAAATATGTATATTTCATATTTAATCCTATGCAAAAGTAATGATAGCAAGTATTTCCACCTTAAGTTTCAATAATAATCCATATTGCTGATTGTTTGAACTATTCAAGATTTGTGGTTCAAGGTGCCTCAGTGGGTGGCTCAACATGCCCAGGGCATGGGGCACATTGAACCACCTAAAGATTTTATTTTCAAAAAATCAAAAGAAAGTGACCATACTTGCTTTGCCATGGGGCGTCATATAGCGCAATGATATAAGGTATCTGTTGGATACAAAATTAAAGTTCAGATGACCTTGATAAAGTCAGGAAAAAAAAAGTCTGCATAAGTGGCTCAACGTGCCCTCTCTCCCCTACTTCATTATAAAGAAATCATTTTACTATGGAAATGTACAGGAGAGAATCAGGTCCTTGTAAATATGTTCGTTACAAACAAAATTCGTTGTAACAGAGTTTGTAATAACGAAGTTTTACTGTGTAAGGATTACAGGTAGAACCAGGCAAGTGAGTGGCTGGTCTTGCCATTGTATTGTCTTCATAATGCATGGTGTCTGGTGTTGTACAAAAAACACATTGTGTGGCCCTTGTATGACTTATGGCTGTGTCTCACCAGATCGGGCCAATATGAAAGTCTTAATTTGACCGGGTGCCATCTTTAACCTCCTGACAGAAGACAGTAATTTCAGGGCTGGTGCAGATATAAATTGAGATATAACTGTCATGCGCAGAATAGGAACCAGCCCAATTCCGGAATTGCCAAGGTACAATTCCGGAACTGCGGAGGGCAATTCCGGAATTGCTCCCTACGTACATTGGGCAGTTTAAGAATTCCTAGCTAATCTACACATATAACACTACATACATTTTTCAATAATGTTTGGGATGCTGTGCCACACCTTGGAGGTGTGAGAACATTCATCCCACACCTCACTGTAGGTGTGAATTAGGTGTGGCAGTAATCCCTCTGGTTTGATAAAACAATGGTAGTTCAGTTGCTTGTAACCCAACAAAGAGCTAAGTAATACTTTACCATGTATTTCTGTTTGTGCAATGCACTAACTTATTTTAAAAGATTTGTTATTGAGATGTTAAAGTTCCGATATTGCGCAAATTCCAATATTGCTCGAACATAACCACTACTATTTTTTTTCATTTTACCCCTTACATATCTTTTAAAAAAAATCTTTTTTCATGGTGGCCTGTCAAAAATGGCCGGTAAAAGACGGCACTCAGTCAAAGATGGCACCCGGTCAAAGACTTTCACATTGGCCCGATCTGGTGAGACACAGCCTTCTGTTGACCAGTTAAGTCAACTTGTCACATGCTGCACACCCATAGACTGCTGCTGACTTCTACTCTCTCCTTCAAGTGGACAACATGACAATGACCATCATGTCTCTGGAGCCTGCTAATGGGACTGTTAGTCCTTATAACTCCACCAATTCAACAAATATCACCGACTCCCCAGGCATTGGAGACTCAGTAGGACCCAAAGTCTATTACAACTTCTTATTTGGGGCTGAATCCTCAGCTGGCCTAGTGCCCAACTTAATGGTTATCATTGCTGTCTGCCGTTACAAAGACTTACAGACTGCTACTGGATCCTTGCTGGCTAACTTGGCTGTGGCTGATGCTATGTTCTGCACACTCTTTGTGATGGCCTGCATAGTAGAGACCATAGAACGAACATCAAAATGGCTTGCCTTTTGTGTTATCCAGGAGATACTCTATACCCTTGCACAATTAGGTAACATTATTGGCCTCACAATGATCTCCATTGACCGTCTTATTGCGCTAAGCACTCCCTTTTGGTACCACTCTAAAATGTCAGTATCCAAGGTCCTGCCATGTCAGATTGTCATCTGGATTGTGATTGTTCTGACCTGCAGTTTAGTATATGTCCTTCGCTCTACGGCCACACTCACCATTCCAGTCTGCTACTATGTGTTCATGATATCAACCCAGGATATACATCTGCTCATATTCTACCCTTATTACTTCTTCATTGGGGTCACCATTATCAACTACATCGTGCTGGGCTGTATAGTGTGGAAGCAGGGACGACATGTGGCTTCTCAGAGTACCATGCTGGCTAACCAAATGCGGCAACGACAACGCAAATTAAACAAGACAACCTTCCTTGTGCTGCTCGCCTACCTGGCCCTTACCATGCCATTCACCATTGCCATGGGGGTGAGTTTAATTCAGTCACAGTTTGCACCATATCTGACTGCCTTCCTACTAGTTTAGGCCATTGTAGTAAATTTTAATCTTTATCTTACCCACCCAAGTAAGAGACTTTGTTTTGAGAATTGATTTATTTCCCCCGGAGATTCCAAATCTGGCAGGGGCCATTGTGAACTTTACATATTAAGGTCCCTCATTAGCATTTGCTAATCAAGTAAGTCAATTGGATAGGGCAAAGGTTCCTCTAGAAACCTATGCTATTGCCCTATTAAGCAAGCAAAATTGTGCATCAGTAGTTCCTCCCTTTTTCAACAGAGGGCTGTCAGTATGCAAATAATGTTTTCCTAGTCCAATGATTAGGGCTCAAAAGTAAATTTAGCTGAAAATGAATCAGAATGTTCCATATGGTTTTACCTACTTCATTTAACATTGTTCCCCTGAATTCTGCTAAGATTCCATCCAATTGTCAGTTTTATGCTGTATTTAAGACTTTTGGAGTGCACGCTTCTAGTCCATCCTTTGAAAAGTACACAGTAAAACGTTTTACTTGCATTCATGGGACCCTCTCAATTGCCTCTTATTGTGCATCAATGATATTTTGTAGTATCCCACCCTCCAAATATGATAGTAAGGACATTTTGAATACATCTAAGTAGAATTTAAAGTGTGGAAAAAATCAGACCATGCCACTTTCAGCTTGATAATCACCAGGTTTACACCCTGTAAAGACTGAAAGAAAGCTATGACTGTTGGAAATACAATTTCTCATTCAGATTACATCGAATCTACAGGGAAATTGATGCATAATATGCGATTAGCTCTGTTGTTCGCCACCAGTTGTCATGCTGGCGTCAGCGTTTGACTTTTCCCCCTCCCACAGAGTAGGCCTACCATTTGGGGGGATACAATCTCTTTAAATAAGGCCAAAAGAAATAAACGGTGTGTTTCAGGTTATATAGTTTGAAAATTTAGGTAGGGTAGGTTGGATTTTTTTCTTTGAAAAGTCTCCAAAAATTGACTCGCAAACCTAAGCACTGACTCTCCAACAATAGTGTTGACTCACAGAGTATCAAATTGATTCTAAAATTACTTAAATAATACACATCTTTTCAAAATTGGATAAAATTTGGGTCGGCCCTGCTCTGCTAGGTAGGGTCGGGTAACCTGAAATATACCTTTTTTTATGGGCTAAGCCCAAAGAACCTCCACACTCTATTATTAGCCATTAAAAACAACTCAGGAATATTTACACCATTCTGATCTATACCTTTACCACCCACCCAGAATATATATTTCAGAACAAAAGGAAACCCCTAGCTTAACGTTGCCATCATATTTTTGAACTGTTCAACTCTGACAGGGCAATAGTGAGCTCTCGGTTGCTAGGAATATACCCTGTGCATTTACTGTGATGCAGTCTTTCCCTGGCTAACATATATATATTGCATAGATACGTTTTGGCATTTGAAAAATCCCCCTTACAAAAATCTCATCCATTGGTAAATGTTTTTCTTTTTTTAAGGCCGAAAGGCCCCGGAGGGGCCCTGGTGGTGAGCTTGCGAACTACCAGGTGGAGGCATTACATTGTTTTCATTTGACAGGAAGTCAGTACGGGTGCCGCCATTTTGTTTTAAGGGGTGCCGCCATTTTGTTTTAAGGTGTCACAACACAAATTTATGCATATAATGATAAAATTAATATTAATCAACCTTCGATCCTGAGGTTGATCATAAGCATACCTATACCCCCTAACATGGACCCAAGGAATTCAATGGTTCTATTGGTTTGTTGCTAAGACAGCTGGTTGCCTAGCAACAGCTATTCTAATTGTTTATCTGCCTAGCAACACCCATTTCCATGCTCCTGAGGTTGATTATAATGTTACCTACTCCCCCTAACATGGGACCAAGGAATTCAATGGTTCTATTAGTTTATTGCTAAGACAGCTGGTTGCCTAGCAACAGCTATTCTAATTGTTTATCTGCCTAGCAACACCCATTTCCATGTTCCTGAGGTTGATTATAATCCTACCTACCCCCCCTAACATGGACCCAAGGAATTGAATGGTTCTATTAGTTTGTTGCTAAGACAGCTGGTTGCCTAGCAACAGCTATTCTAATTGTTTATCTGCCTAGCAACACCCATTTCCATGCTCCTGCGGTTGATTATAATCCTACCTACCCCCCCTAACATGGACCTAAGAAATTGAATGATTCTATTAGTTTGTTGCTAAGACAGCTGGTTGCCTAGCAACAGCTATTCTAATTGTTTATCTGCCTAGCAACACCGATTTCCATGCTCCTGAGGTTGATTATAATGTTACCTACTCCCCCTAACATGGGACCAAGGAATTCAATGGTTCTAATAGTTTATTGCTAAGACAGCTGGTTGCCTAGCAACAGCTATTCTAATTGTTTATCTGCCTAGCAACACCCATTTCCATGTTCCTGAGGTTGATTATAATCCTACCTACCCCCCCTAACATGGACCCAAGGAATTGAATGGTTCTATTAGTTTGTTGCCAAGACAGCTGGTTGCCTAGCAACAGCTATTCTAATTGTTTATCTGCCATGCAACACCCATTTCCATGCTCCTGCGGTTGATTATAATCCTACCTACCCCCCCTAACATGGACCTAAGCAATTGAATGATTCTATTTGTTTGTTGCTAAGACAGCTGGTTGCCTAGCAACAGCTATTCTAATTGTTTATCTGCCTAGCAACACCCATTTCCATGCTCCTGAGGTTGATTATAATGTTACCTACTCCCCCTAACATGGGACCAAGGAATTCAATGGTTCTATTAGTTTATTGCTAAGACAGCTGGTTGCCTAGCAACAGCTATTCTAATTGTTTATCTGCCTAGCAACACCCATTTCCGTGTTCCTGAGGTTGATTATAATCCTACCTATCCCCCCTAACATGGACCCAAGGAATTGAATGGTTCTATTAGTTTGTTGCTAAGACAGCTGGTTGCCTAGTAACAGCTATTCTAATTGTTTATCTGCCTAGCAACACCCATTTCCATGCTCCTGAGGTTGATTATAATGTTACCTACTCCCCCTAACAACGGACCAAGGAATTCAATGGTTCTATTAGTTTGTTGCTAAGACAGCTGGTTGCCTAGCAACAGCTATTCTAATTGTTTATCTGCCTAGCAACACCCATTTCCATGCTCCTGAGGTTGATTATAATCGTACTTACCCCTTTAACATGGACCCAAGGAATTCAATGGTTCTATTAGTTTGTTGCGAAGACAGCTGGTTGCCTAGCAACAGCTATTCTAATTGTTTATCTGCCTAGCAACACCCATTTCCATGCTCTTGAGGTTGATTATTATCCTACCTACCCCCCCCTAACATGGACCCAAGGAATTGAATGGTTCTATTAGTTTGTTGCTAAGACAGCTGGTTGCCTAGCAACAGCTATTCTAATTGTTTATCTGCCTAGCAACACCCATTTCCATGCTCCTGAGGTTGATTATAATCGTACTTACCCCCCCTAACATGGACCCAAGGAATTGAATGGTTCTATTAGTTTGTTGCGAAGACAGCTGGTTGCCTAGCAACAGCTATTCTAATTGTTTATCTGCCTAGCAACACCCATTTCCATGCTCCTGCGGTTGATTATAATCCTACCTACCCCCCCTAACATGGACCTAAGAAATTGAATGATTCTATTAGTTTGTTGCTAAGACAGCTGGTTGCCTAGCAACAGCTATTCTGATTGTTTATCTGCCTAGCAACACCGATTTCCATGCTCCTGAGGTTGATTATAATGTTACCTACTCCCCCTAACATGGGACCAAGGAATTCAATGGTTCTATTAGTTTATTGCTAAGACAGCTGGTTGCCTAGCAACAGCTATTCTAATTGTTTATCTGCCTAGCAACACCCATTTCCATGTTCCTGAGGTTGATTATAATCCTACCTACCCCCCCTAACATGGACCCAAGGAATTGAATGGTTCTATTAGTTTGTTGCCAAGACAGCTGGTTGCCTAGCAACAGCTATTCTAATTGTTTATCTGCCATGCAACACCCATTTCCATGCTCCTGCGGTTGATTATAATCCTACCTACCCCCCCTAACATGGACCTAAGCAATTGAATGATTCTATTTGTTTGTTGCTAAGACAGCTGGTTGCCTAGCAACAGCTATTCTAATTGTTTATCTGCCTAGCAACACCCATTTCCATGCTCCTGAGGTTGATTATAATGTTACCTACTCCCCCTAACATGGGACCAAGGAATTCAATGGTTCTATTAGTTTATTGCTAAGACAGCTGGTTGCCTAGCAACAGCTATTCTAATTGTTTATCTGCCTAGCAACACCCATTTCCGTGTTCCTGAGGTTGATTATAATCCTACCTATCCCCCCTAACATGGACCCAAGGAATTGAATGGTTCTATTAGTTTGTTGCTAAGACAGCTGGTTGCCTAGTAACAGCTATTCTAATTGTTTATCTGCCTAGCAACACCCATTTCCATGCTCCTGAGGTTGATTATAATGTTACCTACTCCCCCTAACAACGGACCAAGGAATTCAATGGTTCTATTAGTTTGTTGCTAAGACAGCTGGTTGCCTAGCAACAGCTATTCTAATTGTTTATCTGCCTAGCAACACCCATTTCCATGCTCCTGAGGTTGATTATAATCGTACTTACCCCTTTAACATGGACCCAAGGAATTCAATGGTTCTATTAGTTTGTTGCGAAGACAGCTGGTTGCCTAGCAACAGCTATTCTAATTGTTTATCTGCCTAGCAACACCCATTTCCATGCTCTTGAGGTTGATTATTATCCTACCTACCCCCCCCTAACATGGACCCAAGGAATTGAATGGTTCTATTAGTTTGTTGCTAAGACAGCTGGTTGCCTAGCAACAGCTATTCTAATTGTTTATCTGCCTAGCAACACCCATTTCCATGCTCCTGAGGTTGATTATAATCGTACTTACCCCCCCTAACATGGACCCAAGGAATTGAATGGTTCTATTAGTTTGTTGCGAAGACAGCTGGTTGCCTAGCAACAGCTATTCTAATTGTTTATCTGCCTAGCAACACCCATTTCCATGCTCCTGAGGTTGATTATTATCCTACCTACCCCCCTTAACATGGACCCAAGGAATTGAATGGTTTTATTGGTTTGCTGCTAAGACAGCTGGTTGCCTAGCAACAGCCATTCTAATTGTTTATCTGCCTAGCAACACCAATTTCCATGCTCCTGAGGTTGATTGTAATCCTACCTACCCCCCCTGACATGGACCCAAGGAATTGAATGGTTCTATTAGTTTGTTGCTAAGACAGCTGGTTGCCTAGCAACAGCTATTCTAATTGTTTATCTGCCTAGCAACACCCATTTCCATGCTCCTGATTATAGTCATACCTACCCCCTCTAACATGGACCAAAGGAATTCAATGGTTCTATTAGTGCTGCTGCACTGGTGGCCACCTAGTGGCTGTATATTACCCTAAATCCCTGTAACGGCATGTTTTCCCCTGTTGTGTCACATCTGTCAGTTATATCATCCTCCCGCCCTGTTTATATGGTGTCTTGAATGGGTCCCCTACAAATATACCAACCATGTAGTCATTATGTTCCTTCAAATGCAAGAATTGCGGTTGTTGCCGCGTATAAAAATGCCTGAGGCATTTTTTTACGCGGCAACAACCGCAATTCTTGTTATCATAACCTCAAAAATATTCAACATACAAAGGGTGGGGGCGGCTGGGGATGTTCCCCTGAATATCTAGAATATCTCCAGTGCCTTTGATTTAATAAACAATGTATAGCATACCGCTGGGTACCATATAATTGCATTTTTTTCTAAATGGTGTAAATTGCATTGAATCATCAAAATTGTTAATCCATTTGTTAAGGTATATTACCTTGATACTTAATAATGATTTTGCCTATACATGTATGTACACAATTTTTTGGACTTGCGTTTAACACATCTTTTGGATGATAATGGATTAAAGCCATGGTGATGTAATGCTGTTTGCCGTTATCTGCTTCTTTAATGTAATAAAACTAAGTTGTGTGACGACCCTCAGTCCAATTTCATCCAGTCGCTTAAAGAGGTTCTCCTGAGCCTTGTGTGCCTTTTGCCTGGGGCTTTAAAAAGAATAATCATGTGTATTTACCTTTGCAGGTGACATCGGAGACTGGAGCATCAACCCACATCCATTATGTTGCAAATTTTCTGTGGTAGCTGAATACAGTCATCAACCCATTCATCTATGCCTACCGCATGCCCAGGTTCCGCCAAGCTTTCCGTAAGATGCTAGGCCTCAAGCCGAATATTGTAGCTCCAGCCGAAGCCCCAGCCGCAGCCGCAGCCCAAGTCCCAGTCCCAGTCCCATCCCAGCCCCCAGCCCCAGCACCAGCCCCAGCCCCAGTCCCACCCCCAGCCCCGGCCCAAGCCCTAGCCCCAGCCCCAACCCCAACCCCAACCCCAGAACCAGTCCCATCACCAGCCCTAGCCCTAGCTCTGGCCATAGTTCCAACCCAAGCCCCAGTCCAACCCCCAGCCCAAGTCCCCTCTCCGCCCCCAGCCCCAGCCCCAACTCCTTCCCCAGTCCCAGTCCCATCTCCATCCCAGCCCCAGCCCCATTCCCAGCCCCATTCCCAGCCCCAACCCCAACCCCAACCCCAGCCCCAGGTCCCGCCAAGCCTTCCGCACGATGCTAGGCCTCAAGCTAAATGTTGCAGTTCCAGCCCCAGCCCTACCCCCAGCCCAAGCCCAGCCCCAACCCCAACCCCAACCCCAGAACCAGTCCCAGCACCAGTCCCAGCCCCAGCTCCGGCCATAGTGCCAACCGAAGCCCCAGTCCCACCCCCAGCCCCAGTCCCCTCCCCGCCCCCAGCCCCAGCCCCAGCCCCATCTCCTTCCCCAGTCCCAGTCCCATCTCCACCCCAGCCCCAGCCCCATTCCCAGCCCCATTCCCAGCCCCAGCCCCAACCCCAACCCCAACCCCAGCCCCAGGTTCCGCCAAGCCTTCCGCACGATGCTAGGCCTCAAGCTAAATGTTGCAGTTCCAGCCCCAGCCCTACCCCCAGCCCTAGCCCAACCCCAACCCCAACCCAAACCCAAACCCCAACCCCAACCCCAGAACCAGTCCCAGCACCAGCCCTAGCCCCAGTTCCGGCCATAGTGCCAACCCAAGCCCCAGTCCCACCCCTAGCCCCAGTCCCACCCCCAGCCCCAGTCCCCTCCCCATCCCCAGCCCCAGCCCAGCCCCAACCCCAACCCCAACCCCAGCCCCGGGTTCCGCCAAGCCTTCCGCACGATGCTAGGCCTCAAGCTAAATGTTGCAGTTCCAGCCCCAGCCCTACCCCCAGCCCTAGCCCAAACCCAACCCCAACCCCAACCCAAACCCAAACCCAAACCCCAACCCCAGAACCAGTCCAAGCCCCCCCCCCCCCCGTCCCCAGCCCCAGTTCCAGCCCCAACCCCAGCTCCAGGTCACTCCAAGCTTTCCGCACAATGCTTGGCCTCAAGCTTAATGCTGCAGCTCCAGCCCAAGCCCTACCCCAAGCCCCAGCCACAGTCCCAGTCCCAGCCCCAACCCTATTCCTACCACCAGCCCCAGCTCAACCCTATTCCTACCCCCAGCCCCAGCCCAGCCCCAACCCAGCCCCAGTACCATCCCCACCCCTAGCTTCAGTGCCACCCCCAGCCCCAGTGCCACCCCCAGCCCCAGTGCCACCCCCAGCCCCAGCCCAGCCCAGCCCAGCCCCACCCCCACCCCAAGACCCAACCCCAACCCTAGTCCCAGCCCTACTCCCACCCCCATTCCCAGTCCCATCCCCAGTCCCAACTCCAGCCCCACCCCTAGCCCCAGTCCCATCCCAGCCCCAGCCCCTGTACCACCCCGATCCCCAGTCCTATCCCTAGCCCCAGTCCCAACCCAGCCTCAGTCCCACCCCCAGCCCCAGCCGCACCCCCAAGCCCCAGTCCCACCCCACCCCTAGCTCCGGTCCCACCCTAGCCCCAGCCCCAGTCACATCTCCAGCCCCAGTCCCACTCCCAGCCCCAGTCCCTCCCCCAGCCCCAGTCGCACCCCTAGCCCCAACCCCAGTCCCACCCCAAGTCCCAACCCAAGCCCCAGTCCTACCCCCTATCTGGACCAACAGAAATGCAGGCTGATAATACAAGTTCAGTCACTGCGAAAACATGCATGACAGTAGCAAGATCCAGCTAAAATGCCACAGGTCCAGCAGATTGACAAGTGTAGCAAGACTGAATGTCCAGTCTTGGGCTTTTCTGAACTAAAAGATATTAGTTGGGTTTCTAAAGCTGAAATGTGTTTGTCAATATATTGTGTCAACTTTGTATCTATACTGATTTGGCCATAAATGATTACAAATATAATCTACTTTTAAGACAGTAAAATATGTTATATTGAGATGCATAAATTGTCAGATAAGTTGGAATCTAGTCCTCCTTCAAAAGTGTCATCACCCTAAAACCCCTGTCTGTATTCTATTAGCCCAATGTCTACAACAGTATAGTACACATATACATACATATCTTACATAGACTAATGGAGTGGTAGTTTTTAACAAAGGCGCAGGGGGGGGGGGGGGCGGCATTGTGAATCCTCATGCGAGCAGGTCAAAATGATTTTTGTCCCCCCCAGGCAGTTTGAACCCAAGCACAGCCGACCTCTCTAAGCTGTAGTAATGTGCTGATTTTTATTAACCCTGCCACATGGAGGAATTATTAACCCAAACATGTTTTGTGGAAATATATCGGGGGCTCCACCCCCGAAGCTCCCTTTTCTTTTTTTCTTTCTTGTATATCCATATCAATGGCTGTATCGGGGGCTCCTTTTCTTTAGATTTTAAAGTTTCTAGATGGTTTTGAATGAATGTGTTCGTTTTCCACCAGTTGCAAAGAAATGTTCAATGTTTGGATGTAATCTTTTTGTTTTAACGGTTTCTGAAACAAACTATCATGGCAATTATGTTTAAAAGTATATTAATCTAAAATATGTATTATTCAAGAGCATAGGATACATTGGTGAATAGAATATATAGTACATGAGTGATTGAACTTGTTTTGGTTGTTTGTTGATAAGCCACATTCCTGCAGTCATAGATGAAAATGCGACAAATAATATTGATTCTCCCAGAAATCAGTCAATCACCTCTCAATGATAATAGATATAGACATACAAATAATACAAATGTAACTAAATTTTAACATTTATGTTCATATTTTATTCCATAATTATATCAATTTTATGTTTGCAATTGAGGATAATACTGAAGTGTGATCATATAGTGTTTGTCCAATATCCCGACAAAAATAGGATTTGTTATTATACGATATGGGCGCACACCGTCCATTTTAGGTGATATTCGCGTTCTGATATTCCTGCATACCCCACACTTGAGGGGGTCACATCGTTCTGATATTCTGGATATCAGAACGATTCTGAATGGGGAATTCAGAATCGTTCTGATATCCTGAATATCAGAACGATTCTGAATGGGAATCGGCAGCCATAAAATCCGAGGTTCTATGGAGACTCGAACACGCTACATCAAGACTTAAAGTCCGATGTGCTAACCACCACGCCGTGAAGGCGCTGGTAGAGGTAGGTGGCGAAACAAGGAGTCTACAGGCGGATTTCCAGCCCTGTAGGACCATTATTTACCGAGTTACAGAAGAAAAGGCATTTTTTGGTATAGTTTCTTTGAAAATCAAAATTTTTTTCTAATTTCTTTTTTACTATAAAGGTAGAAGTTGGACTTTACTAAGCCTTTCGTTAAAATAATTCTAGGGATTTTTTTCACATAGAAATAGGGAAACGCTGGTTAGTATATAACATAGCCCCAAGCTGGCCCCCTCACAAATTCTATGTTGAACTCAGTGTTGGAGATTGAGGTTATGACGTCACCAGGCTCCACCAATCAGCGAGCAGGGTTGGTGGGAGGTCAAAACAACATGGCGCTACTGCTGTACGAGTGATATTCAGTCAATAATCCTTCAAAATGGCCAAATTAGGACGTTTTAAAGGTAAATAAGGACATATTAATCGAAATATCGTATAATAAACCTAATAATATATGAATATCGCCGACCTTGGGGTGTGTATTCATGAATAACGACCTCGGTGCTACGCACCTCGGTCATTATTCAAGAATACACACCCCGCGTTCGGCGATATTCATATATTATTGGTTAAATATGTCTGGATCAACATAATATATCAAAAAAAGAGATAGGCAAAGACAGAATAAATGCACATGACGAAACATATTTTACATTGAAACGTAATGTGTGATACGAGTAGATACCACTTGGCTAAGACTTTAGATGCAAAGCGACATAAATCCATCCCAGAATTGAAGCATATAACTTTAGTGCTTTTTGTAAACATAGTCTGGTGTCAGTTATAGTATTTGGGTAACATGGTGCACACTGAGTAGGGCCTAATGACATGAATATTATCTAATCTTGGGAAAAATGGTTCAAAGTTTATAATCAGGGGCAAGATCCCTGATTATATCTAACCATCCTTAAAGCATGTTTTCCTCCCCCCCCCCACCACCCATGGTTCGATATCATCGGGTACAATATACACTTCGAATCTCCCTGATAAGGGGGGGGGGGTTTACACAGCCCCTACCTCCCAAAATATCTCTTGAAAAGGGCCATGTACATCCCTAAGAAGCCCTGCACAATTCCGGAACTGTTGCACCATATAGGAATTCCCACTCTGCGTAACCTCCCATATGCGATGTTCCAGAATTGTGCCAATTCCATTTTGCGCCTGACAGATACACTAATTGTGTTTACTTTTTACTTTTTTAACGGTTTCTGAAACAAACTATCATGGCAATTATGTTTAAAAGTATATTAATCTAAAATATGTATTATTCAAGAGCATAGGATACATTGGTGAATAGAATATATAGTACATGAGTGATTGAACTTGTTTTGGTTGTTTGTTGATAAGCCACATTCCTGCAGTCATAGATGAAAATGCGACAAATAATAATGATTCTCCCAGAAATCAGTCAATCACCTCTCAATTATAATAGATATTGACATACAAGGAATACAAATGTAACTAAATTTTAACATTTATGTTCATATTTTATTCCATAATTATATCAATTTTATGTTTGCAATTGAGGATAATACTGAAGTGTGATCATATAGTGTTTGTCCAATATCGCGACAAAAATAGGATTTGATATGTCTGGATCAACATAATATATCAAAAAAAGAGATAGGCAAAGACAGAATAAATGCACATGACGAAACATATTTTACATTGAAACGTAATGTGTGATACGAGTAGATACCACTTGGCTAAGACTTAGATACAAAGCGACATAAATCCATCCCAGAATTGAAGCATATAACTTTAGTGCTTTTTGTAAACATAGTCTGGTGTCAGTTATAGTATTTGGGTAACATGGTGCACACTGAGTAGGGCCTAATGACATGAATATTATCTAATCTTGGGAAAAATGGTTCAAAGTTTATAATCAGGGGCAAGATCCCTGATTATATCTAACCATCCTTAAAGCATGTTTTCCTCCCCCCCCCCCCACCACCCATGGTTCGATATCAACGGGTACAATATACACTTCGAATCTCCCTGATAAAGGGGGGGGGGGTTTACACAGCCCCTACCTCCCAAAATATCTCTTGAAAAGGGCCATGTACATCCCTAAGAAGCCCTGCGCAATTCCGGAAATGTTGCACCATAAAGGAATTCCCACTCTGCGTAACCTCCCATATGCGCAGTTCCAGAATTGTGCCAGTTCCATTTTGCGCCTGACAGATACACTAATTGTGTTTACTTTTGTAGGATTGAGCCTAATTGAGCTCCAATGCATCTAATGATGAATGTAAATAGTTAAACTGTGAAATGGACAAAAGGCCCTCACATATTGTAAAAGTAGACGCGTTATGTGATAACTCCAATGGATGTGGGATATTGACTAAGAGAATATAACAATCTGTGTTTGAAAAGATAATTATATATGGGAAGAGTGAATAACTCCTCTTGAATATGCTACAAAAAATAAGACAATGAAATACATAACTGATGGTATGTCGGCAAATGGTTACAACTAGGGCCGATATGTGAAATTCTGTAATTAAATCTTTTGAAATTGAAATTGAATTGATATTGATAAACAGATATGTTTATCAATATCAATTCAATTTCAATTATTGAAAGATTGAGGAAAAGCAACAGGTACCAGTGGCAGCTGCGATGTACATTGATTTGACTACATTTAGCACCTTGCTGCCGTGGACAGACCGCTAATGCCACTTTTGAAGTATCTATATAGCAATTTTCAAACATCGACAGAAGTATGTATGCAGGCTTTCTAGTTAACTCTCCAGAAAGTTAAATAATGGTCCGATATACAAGCCGTAAAAACTGACATGTAGCCCAGGATCACAGACACAGACTTTTTGCCATACCAGGAGGCTTTTAGTCGGCTATAGGCGGTGTCCGGCACGTTTTCGTATAGACTGGGTTTAGTGGTGTATTCTCATCACATTGACAGGGGGTGCACCTGTGTTAGAGCAGCTACTTGAGCTCCAAGCATCGAACTTTAGATAATAACATGTTAGCAATCTTCACAGACTCATATGTGGACAGGTTGATTTATAAACTGGATAACAATAACACTCTGCTAATTGCCTACTCAATGCTGCCTCCTATTGGGCTTGAGGTGAACTACCTCTCACTATGCTCCTATTCATATGCCTGAAAGCATTATTCCCATCCACAACCATAAGGGTTTTCATGTGTATTCATGCAGATTATACATTATACTTCCCTATTTATTTTTTGTATGTAGACCTCCACCATAAGTGTGTACTGATTGCTCTAAGTGTACTAGCCACACATGACTAAGCCATTTTAGTTCCATCTTCGACCACAAGAGGTCATATTGGCATTGGCCCCTGCAGAGATGGCTTTCCTTCCCACCATAGAGGAATTAATATCTGTATTTTCACCCATCCATTATGCTTTAGAGAGGCCTTATATGCTATGCTATTTTGCTCTGCAAAAACAAATGATGGTCCTATAAATATTAAATTCATGCTAGAGTTGGAAGAGGTCTGAAGAGGTCGAGTTGCTGCTTTAACCTGGGTGTCCCCAGTTTACTGACGTCAGTCATATACAGTCCACCAGCTCTAGGTACTGTGCCATTATGTTCTGGACACAAACATCTTTTGTGTGTAATTCTATTGTGCTCACTTGCATGGGCCTTGGTTCTCTCCCCTGAGTCCAAGGTGAAATAAAATATTGTCAATCCTAGCTAGTGTTCTTCAATGTGTTATACTCCGCTCAGGTGTTGGGCCTATTGTTCTCATTGTAGGTTTATTCTCATATTCCTTTTCTTCCACCCTGAGTGGAAGTTTTGTAACTGCTGTCCGGAAATCTTGTAGCCGCTGTCCGGAGGTTTTGGAACTGCTGTCCGGAGGTTTTGCCACATAATCTCCTAAGGTGGTTTCGTATGTTCTCGCCCACTTAAAAGCCTGCTTTTGATGGGACTCAAACCTAGATTGATAAAGGCTCCAATCTACAGGCCTGCACCCTAACAGGTCGGCCACAGGGGATGACCTATGTGATGCATGCTAGAACATCATGTACTGTTTGTTTATTAAATGTATATGTCATATCGGGTTGTCATATTTACGTAGCAGCAAAGAGAGAGTGCTGAAAGTGGAACTTAGGTCTTTCAAAGTCCACAAGAATAAATCAAAAAATATTGTGTGAACTATTGCCACAACACCTTATATATACGATGCTGTCGATGTTGATGATGTCAAGAATGTATCACTCATTTTTCAATTGTTTTATTCTTACATCGTGTATGCCTTTCATGACACCTAAATAATATGATAACATGTTGCGACCCAACTATCATGGCTCGTACTATAGTATTCGCTCCCATGTGACTAGAGACTGTCCGTGGGAGTGAATATGGTGGATGACGGGAGGTTAGCATTAAGTTTCTTTGCCATAATAGTTGTGTGATGCAAGGCCGCTTTGATCAATGAAAATAAATCATTTGAATTTATTTTCCCCCACTTTTTCGCCTTTCATAGTAACATTGAGTAGGGGCAGTATCCTTAGGGTTGTTTGTTTTTGTAGTCATAATAGATCTTGACGGATACAATCATGGTTTTAACCTTTTTTTCATAGTTTGACCCCATGACCTTGATCTTTGATCTGTAACCATGACATTTGTAAATACATGACAATTATGACCAAGAACGTGACCAGAGGTTAGTACCGCACATACCCCCTCTGACGTCAAATCACTGAACTATCACACCCATGTCTCACACCAGTCTGCGTCAGAGTAGTCTCTGCGCACCTCAAGTCTCCAATGCAGCCTTCACTCTCCAGCAGAGGTTTGGTAATGACTAACTATGGGTGGCGGCCATTATCCACCGGTGGATATTGGAGAGTGATGGAGAGCTGAAGCCTACAGAGACATAATTCAACGACACCGGTGGAGACGTCTATCAGCAATATGTCGCAATAGATTGGTCTCACACCTCCAACTCAGCATGCCTACAGACTTCTCACACTATTGTAGCTATGTGGCAGTTAATCCATATTACTTTGCAAGATGTTCTAAATCAAAGTATCAATATCTGAGAGCAATATTTCCATGTCTACAGCTTGATAAAAAGTTGGTTGCCATTTTTGTAAGTGTACAGTATATTATATTGTAGGTGTACAGTTTATTGTAGGTAAACAAAAGAATGTACTGTAAATATACAGTATATTCTACTGTAAATCCATTCTACAGTAGATTCTATTGAGTACCTTCACTAACTATTAACAGTGAGAGTTACCTTTAAAGCCATGCCTCAAGGCCCTTTAGACTTATGCTTAGATCAACACAACACAACAGGTGGAAGCACTCATATCATGTAGCTGACCGCGCTTGTGTTTTCTCTGCTAAAGCTGTAGATACAGTTGTGAGTAAACAGATACCTGAGATAGAATAATCTAGGTATCGTTGTAATGAGAGGTTTGAACCCTATCTATCAGAGTTACTCATTTAGAGGCTCTGTCTCACGAACTTGGGCCAATGTTTTTGTCTATGACCGAGTGCCGTCTATGACCGGGTGCCGTCTATGACCGGGTGCCGTCTATGACTGGGTGCTGTCTATGACCGGGTGGCGTCTATGACCGGCTATATAAAAAAGTAGTTTGGAGGAATAAAAAATAATAATTAAATTTCTTTTTTACAGTTTTAATAAATAAAAATTGTAAAAAAGAAATTTTAAAAATGTATTCCTCCAAACAACTTTTTTAGATAGCTGGTCATAGAAGGCACCCGGTCATAGACAGCACTCGGTCATAGACGAAAACATTGGCCCAAGTTCGTGAGACACAGCCTATATCAGTTTTAGCTAAGTATCAGTGAATTTCAGCATATTTTTATGGCAGGATCAAAGAGATAATTTAGCCCCTTCAAGTTCATCAAAAAGATATATATCAAACTTTACATCTTGTAAATTTTGTAACCGTATATTAGCCATTCCTGAAATGTATTCTAATATATGCTTCTTTCGCATGTATATGGAACAAAAAGGTTCAATTTGGGCTGTGATTTAACTGACTTATACTTTATACTTATGCTTTGTGTACACATGTTATACAGAGAGGCTGTTTCTTGTGTTCTCCCAGCCAAGTGTGGTATACGTATCCCTTTACATTATAAGTTAAGGAGGCGATACTTTAGAAGTAGAGCAGAACGAGTCCTGTCTACTTCATGCTGTGCTCTGAACACACCGTGACCACAGCAGCTGCCCAGCACAGAACATGTGTGCAACGGTTAAAATAATGTTTTTATTTGTTATACGCATATCAGAGATCCAGTCTTTGCGAAAACCTTTTCATCCCACAGGACATTTGGTCCTGCAGTTTTTCAATGTTGCAGGACCGGCTACATTTTTAAAGGACCGGATAGCAACATATTTGATGATATGTGCATTTTTAACTAAAATAGTATTGTGCAGTATATTTGTAATACTTTATGGCCAAATCAGGATAATAACACATTGTTTTACACAATATATTGAGATTTCAGGTTTAGAAACCAAACTAAATAGTTTTAGTTCAGAAAAGCCCGACATGTGACTGGGCATATGATCCTGCTACACTTGTCAATCTGCTGGACCATTGACATTTCAGCAGGACACTGCATCTTTCCGCAAAGACTGGAGATCACCAAACTTCTTCACCTTAGTAACTTTGCCTATACAGGGGTAGACATCACATCGCTTAAGATTTAAATATGTAATCATGATGTACCAATGCAAACCCTGCGAGTAACTCACAGGTGCTGCATTGGTGCTAACCCTTCTGTAGTGTCTCAACCCACAGGGTCAGCATGATACTTGAACACAGTACTGGCGAGTGTACCAGGGCTGTACTCATGAGCATGACGACCAAGGGCAAGATGTACTAAGGCATTATGCCGTTCTTAAAGAGTTATTGGGGGTGTAGATTTGTAGTTATGGTGGAAATAATTTCCTGTAAGCCAGGATGGCTACCAGAAGTATATCAACAACGTGACATATTCTCACAATAAGCCACGGAGAAATAATAAGGTTTCATCTTGTTAAAAAAAATGTTATTCTAAACATAATGGGCATACATTTCTGAGAGTGTTAGTTTTACCAATGCGATATAATAAAGGATCCTTTCTTTTCCCCCTAAAATGATAATTGAAACCTTGGAGTGAGGGTTATATTAAACATTTGTAATAATGCATCAACATTGTTTGTGTATGTGTGGGAACTACAAAACTGGTAAACATTTTTTTCTGAGCAGTTAAAACATTACCACTGAGCTCCTCCCCCCCCCTCAAGCTAGTAATGAATGACTCGACCCCTATTTTGTCATCATTGAAAATAAAAGTGTTTTTGAACAACAATGTGTATCTGGTATGGTCTTATACTCTTTTTTGCTAGAATGGCTGCATATATTTTCTTTCACAATTAAAATGTAAATTTTAGAAGCTCTGGGAGCGGTGACTTCAGTCATTTCAAGTAGCCAGTGCCTGTCGTAGCTTATTTCAGAAAAGAGGTTCCCAGAGTGCAAGGTACACAAGAGTCTGGATATACCTCTTCAAGCTCTCAGGTAAACCCTCAATGAGCTCCACTGGCAGACCCTGGTTGTCCTGTGAGAACATGACCACTATAAGCCTGAAGCCATCCTCTAACGCTGACCGTGTCTCAGCCTCAATAAACTCGTGCAGACACCAGGGACTTTTCATGAAGTTTTCAGTCAGAAGCACCAGTACTGCCTGACTCTCCCACACACCCTCCTTGATGCAGTCCAGTAAAGGGCGTCCAGCAGTAAAGTCATCCTGGTAGGTCTGTTCTGTCCATCTATTAAGCTGCTCTCTCAACTTTGGAACAAAGTTATCAGAAACCTCATCCCTGTCCTGACCACTGTAGGTGATGAAGAGCGTCTTCTGTTTGTCACTTCCCCGATTAAATGGATTGTATCGGTTGTAGACAATGAAGGTCTTAATGCTGTCTCTGTAACACACACAACCTAGAACCATGATGATAAGAAGCACCACTGGCATAAGTGAAAATATGAGGATGCGTGTCATTGGTGTCAAGGCTGACGTGGACCCCATTGCAGTGGGAGGTTTGCAGCTTGGTGTGCTCCCATTCCAATACCCAGATGGTTAACATTCTAGCACTGGCTCCCCTGTAAGGTCATACCCTTCATTACATTGGTATCTGCTGATGTTCCCAAGTCTATGCCCGTCAGCAATAACTGACCCGAATAGTTGGGCCTGAGGTATGGGACATTCAACCAGTTTGTAGAAACAGACCTCAGGATCAAGGGATTCTAAAAGAGTGCCACAGAACAATTGTTGCTCTGCTATGGTGAGAAAGACACCACAACCAGCAACGCCTCCTCACACATGCGCCTGCAGGGGAACCTCCGCGTACCATTGCTGCACGCAGGGAACAGACCGTGGCAGACAAATAGGAAAGTGTGCTGGTAACACTGGCTAATCACCGATCCGGATCTTTCTACAAGTGCGAGTAGTCTATTTGCTTCTGTCTGGGACTCTTGACCAAGCGCATTGGGAAAGGCAGTAGCATTGTAGCCAAAGCGGTCGCTGCAAAATTGGACTTCCATGGGTTCACATTTGAAGCTGAAGTTTGTAATGTACTGAATATCAGCCTCAAAAGTCAAGTCTAAGTTCTGTTTATTTGCACATTCATACCAGGCAGTGACCATCCAGGTGACCGGTTTTGCAGCAGTTAATGTCCTGGTACCGTTACAGCTCCTTTATATCGGCATCCTGAATTAATGTAGTCCACTTTGGCAATGATATAAAAGGGGCTATATACTGCCACTTCCCTCATACTGCCTGAACATGAGTCATAATAACCTCTACTCTCAAAGCCCTCCAGGCATTCAAACTCCAGTTTCACCACAGGGCAGCATTTTGAGGTGTTATATGATATGAAGTAGTTGGCAATGATCTTATTGGCTAGTGGAAAGTTGAACACTTCTTGATAGGAAGCTCCAGAACTGTTGTAAATGTGTGAGCTATAATGAATCATGCCATTTGATTTTATGCATGTAATTGTGACAAAGAGAAATATGAGTAAAATCCACATGTGTCCTAGAGTGTTCATGGTGTGGATGGGGTTGAAATATTATGGTCTCACTTTCCAATGCTTTCCAATGATTTCTACAAAAAAAGATAATTACGACTGGTTATAACTGGCTTATACTTGACACAAATTTAGATTAATGCATATTGTTAATGGACTAGGAAAATAATGGTCTCACTGGAGTAGCCACTTATATTCTTTCCAAAGATTTCTACAAGAAGATTTGTAACTGGTTATCAGTAGTTTATATTTGATGCTAGAGTGAAGATAATATATTATATGCGACAGTGAATTAACACTTTTTTTTTTACCTATTATCTTTACCACACACTACCACCAAGTCACCTTGAACATCTGCAAAACATACGTCCGACCTATGTAATACCTGTGTAGGCCTATACATATCCATACCCAGAGAAAAGTATGAGAGTCGTTGTAGCCAAAACTGCTTTTCAGGCTCATGTTCATAACGGTGACACATGGCTCACATTTTTCTCTGTGTATGAGAAACAGCGCCCATACTATAGTAGGGAGCGGTCATTTCCTAACAGCAGGGATGGCGGGGGAGGGGGGTGGATTATCGCTCAAGCATGCAAAAGATTATCAGGCTCCCTGCGAGAGTCCCCCCTCCAGCCGGGTTTAAACTGGTCACTGTGAGCCCTTTTAGCTGTTGTAATGCAGGGCCCTTTTCACAAGAAAAGGGATGGTTATCTAATATTATTTGGATGGTTTCATAGTGTCGAAATTATTCTGGTCCCCCTCCCCCAAAACTATCAACCCCTATTGTTATATAAAAATGATCACTCCCTCATACATATTACGAACAGCATACACACAATTCTAAATTTAAACTTATCCTTCAGAAATGCAGTCCCATATAGTGAATATAAAAATACATCATAGAATACTTTGTGCTCTTAGTAAATAACATATCAAATATACTATAAAAGGAGCCTGTTGCATACAGATGCACAAAAAAGGCTATGACTCTAAACCAAAATAAATCAAAAAAGGTAAGGGGGGGTCCACCCTGGTTCCCCCCTCAGTGATTCCCAATAGTAGAAGTATAGGAGAGAAAGGGATCCCCCTCCTTGGATATGTTCCAGTGGTTTCCTATGCTAGAGGTAGAGAAGACAAAAGAGGGAGAATATAATATATACACCTACCTGAGGTAGCTTGGGTCTGTGTTGACGCTGGGGAGGTCCCCTGACATGTGTCCTGCTACCTGTACAACACATGCCACTGGCACCACCTCAGGGGTCAAGTCATTTATTGCCAGCCACACTGAAAATCCTTAGGTTGAAAGGGTTAGTCAGTACAGACTAACACAGGTTGCTCATATGAGTGTTAGTCACAATGGCAAAGTTATATTCAAAAATGACTGAGGGGTCAGTCAGTAGTGGCTAACCTAGGTCCATCATTGGTGTGTTGTATTTGCATAACACTAGTTGGGGCCATCTGTGATGACCACTCAGTGGCTCCCCCTGGAACTAAAAAGAGTAAGGTGGGTTGGTCAGTAGTGACCAACCTGACAATAGTAACTAATCTAGGTTGGTCGTATAGGGAGCCAACAAATTACTAGCTAGGTTAAGCACTAGTGACTGAGACCTTGGGCGTATAGGGAGCCTAGGTATATCAGTGCGGATGGCCTGGTGGATATAAGGGTAAAACGGGTAGGAACTTCTTCCAGGGACCTGCAAGTGTAGGCTGACACTAGCAGCACTCGTGAGATATTGGTTCTGGTCTTGGAAGGTAACTTGTTCCTGGCAACTACAATCTGTTGGAGTATGGTACCGGGCTAAATCTCGCGGGATGTTCTGTGGACAGGAGTGACATGGCCGCGCACATGGAGGTCCCCAAATTATTGTTATAGTAGGGCCATAATGAAAAACAGGGCTTCGGTGGGGGAAGGGGGGGCTCTATGATTTAAAAACTTATTATGGTCAATTGAAATCATCGTGACCATGCATGATTCCACAGGCACATGCTACCTTTTGGGTGGGCCATTTCATAAATCATCCCTTAATGTATTGCGTTGGTTGCGATTTTTTTAGGTCAATTGAGGGGGGGGGGTCGGAAAAGAATTGCCATCTTGGGAAAATCCACCAAGCCCCCCCCCCCAGTTAGTATTAAATGGCTCGACCCCTATGACTCTAAATTTGCCATCAAATCACTGAAAACACCTAACATATGTCAAATTATCCAACAATACTTTCAGTTGGACATGTTTGGACAGCTGAAGCACGCCTTTACTATGGTTTAACTTATTTACATGGTCAAATTGAGGACGTGCATTTTGTTGTTTAACCCTTAAACAAAGGTTTATTGCACCCGCAAGTAATTACCTAATGCCAACATGTCTGTATTGTTTAGTGATCGTTGGGGAAGCATTATACATAAATGCATTCCTCACCAGTGGTGCATCAATATACATCATGTGCTTATAAACCTATATTGACCAGAGGGTATGCTGCATTCAAGTACCGTGCTATATAACTATACAATTGTGTCATAGTCCCACTGGTTGGCACACCGTGGTTACATACGTCAAAAACAGTTTATAACACAGCATAATAGTATCAGGAACACATAATGGTAACGTATCCCAAAAGTTAGTTTCAGGGACGTTAGTTTGGTAGCTTTCAGGTCGGCTATAGTTGAGAGTTGAGTAGTTAGGTAAGTCCAGAGCTTCCACGGAAGGGTCCCCGCGATGTTCCAAATGCATCTAAAAAGATGCCCCTCTTTCCCTTGAGAAGGGAAACCCGTCACAAAAAAATTATGACATCTGATTAACTGAAAGAACAATTAATCTATCCGGAAACTATTAAAGCTTCCTCCTCTATCTCTAAAAAATTTAGAAATAGACTCTGAACCCTTTATTAGTTATTAACCTAATGGTTCATCTCTCGCCCTGATTAAGGCAAGCGCATCCTCAGCCGTGCCATCCCAGGTATCGAGAGTCACGCCGAATACCCCGTAAAATTTTACGTTCATATCTTGTAACCGTTTGGTTAACTTCTCGTTCTCCTGGCGAACGAAATCCGCTGCGGCCTCAGCATTCTTCTGGCCTGTAGCAGCTTCCTTTGACTTTTTAGCCAAAAAGTCAGCATTGCCAGCGGCGACCAATGCTTTCTCTTCCCTGTGGGCAATCTTTAGACCATGCGTAAACAGGCCTAACATCTTGGTGTTATATTCCACCGCTAGCTGTCGTTGGGACTCCTGGAATTTGGTAACAATTCTCTGTCCCACCTCACAGCTCGCCTTCTCTTCCCGAGAGAAGTAGTTGACTATCGGGACGTATTTTAATTTTACGCCTCCGGTAGTTTCCGCGCGGGAGGTACCCGCGACTGGCTGGATGACGACCGGTTCCTGGCTGGCAGGAATCATGGGTTTTACATCCACTCGCGGTGCTTTAACAGCCGCTGCAGTCTTCGGGACAGTTATACCCCGAGGAGTCACCACTGAGATCAGCGATTTGGTCTCAGTCTTCACGGTCAAGCTCTCCATTCCCCGGGTTGGGGTGGTGGTAGACCGGACATCCCTGGGGGTGGGTTTTGTAGTTGTCCCCAAATGGTACGTCAAAGGCAGGGAAGCCTTTGATCTGGTAGCCGGGCTTTCTTTAGGCCGGGCACCGCCATAGTCAGGTTGACTGTTGGCACTGTCTGAACTGCTCAGACTTCTGTTACGGTATTCCATGCTGCTGCTAGCAGCCGCCGTATGTCCACCGGAATCACGTTTCCGATCTTTCCGGTCTGCATACAGTGGGTCTGGATACTCGCGATAGTATTCGCGACCTTCCGGGGCCTGATAATTCCCATAATAGGAATTATCGAGTTCCTCCAAAGTGGATACAGCATGTCTCCCTTTTGGTCCGGGAGAGACCGCAGGAGACCGAGAGCGGTCTCGGGCAGACCGGCTCTTTCCCCGGGAACCACCCCGAGTTTCCGGCTGGCGGAAACTACCGCTGCCTCTCCGAGCAGTACGGGTAGTGCATAACACCGTATACTCATCATCATTCATGGCGAACTTGTTGCGTCCGTCCACTCTGGCTATCCTAGCTTTGAACTTCCCGTCTGCGACTTCGCAGAAAAAGGGAGTTGCCGGCCGGATTTTAGCCTTCTGATCGTCTGTTAGTGACTTGTACTGGTCACAGACGGCATCATGTAGCGCATTCACACGATTGCGGGCTACACTGATTCCCATATTATGGCAATCTTTCATGTGGCGCATTAGCTCACCTCTGCGGGGTTCTAGACACCCGTTGCACAATTGTGACTCCCTACCTACTGTAATATCACAGTGATACACCACACAGTGGTGCATGTAATTCTCACAGAGGTGTCTCAGGAACCGTGGCTTTGTTACAAAGACGGTTCGATCGGTGCCCATGGTGTTTACACACGTGGCAAACGGGCACCAATTCCTCTCCCGTTGATTATACCAACGGGTGCTTGCAAAAAGAAGCTTTTCCTTCTGCTCCTTACTGTAGTAAGTTTCCGGCAAGATCCTGAGCTGATCTAGCCACTGCTGATAAAAAGCAGACGGAGGACGGTCCCGGGGTGTATTCCGGATCCAATCCTCATCATCACTCTGACCTTTACAGTTGGTCGCGAGTGGACATCCAAAATTGGTTGGGCCAATTGGACACTGTTCCCACGAATTGGGAATAAACACGCGGAACTTATTGTTCGCGTTCTGCCAGATTCGCCTCATCACGTCATTTGGCGGGATGGGGTCCTCCGGGTCGTTTCCTGGTTCCTCAGCGTTAGCCGGAACCTCTCCCTCTTCCTCATCCGAATGAGCCGGACTACGGAGAGGGCTGAGATGCGCTGGGTTGATTACCAGCGCAGCCGCAACCGCGGCAGCAGCACCAGCTGCGGCGGTTACATCTGCCACAAGGGCCGGGGTGGGGACGGTGACGCCCGTGGTAGAGGGTGCTGGAGTATTGGCTTCGTTGGTATCCATAGCCTCATCCGTAACTTCCACAGCCCGTGGAATGACGGGCTGTCCCCCGGAAGGTTGTTCCGGTAATCCTTCTGCCAATACCTTTCAGCACTTTTATTCGCGCCTTCTCTTCCGCACTGGAAGATCTGGTTCGTACTGTCCGAACCGCCTCATCCACCAAACAAGATATGGCAATATCCCGTTTGATGGTGTGAGCATCCATGTAACCCTCTATAGTGGCTACATCCAATATGTACGAAACTACTCCCTGCGTGCTAGCGGCAGCAATCTCGTACTCCTTCCGGGTTTTCGGTTCGCGGAGCTTCCCGATACGTGCCCGGTACCTGTTGACGCCTGTCAACAACATCCCGACAAATCCACAATTCGGATCCAGGGACAGAATTGGAAGTGCAGGCATTAACCGCTGTATATCTGCGATATGCAGGTCGAATACAGCTCTTCGTAAGCAGTAGCATACGAGTAGTCCTTTTTGGAGTGCCTCCCAGTACACAAACCAGTCCGGGGGCAACTCGTCCTGCTCCTCCACTAATAGGAAGAGCAATATCGCCTGCCTTATAAGCGGGTCAATCCGGCGGGGAGCTCCCTCCGCCGTGAGACGTAGCACGTCCTCGTGCAGTTCCACTTCACGTCCATCGTAATTGGACATGAAGCCTGCTAGTGTGGGCACTGCCGGGCGGGGTTTCTCAAAGTCCACCGGCGGCTCACCATGGTACACAGTACCCGTGTCCTGATACTCAGCTTCGCTGGTATCGGCTTGACCGTCAGCTGGGCTGATGGCCTCAATGTCTAAACCTTCCAAGTAATTGGCGGCGACATTTGCTGGACGTAGCGATGACTGAGAGTCAAGGTCGACGTCCATTATCTCCCCTTGTCCCAGGAAATCCATAGATTCCTGGTCCCCGAGGTCAGGTTGATTATCAACCACATTCCCTCCGCTAGCGGAGTCGCCCTCTTGAAGAGGGTCCACCAGCTGGTGGTCTGTCTTGGAAGACATGGTGTCACACTCAAGAAAAGTGTTTTGATGGATTATAGGGGGTCCACCTCCCCTCTGCAAGAATGGTCGTGTCCGAGCCCTTACGTCTGCTCTGGACCTCCTCTCAACCCCAACTGGCAATTCCCGCCGAGCCGCGTGCCTTATATACGGCGCGCCACCGCGCATGCGCAACCCCGCGCGTCCCGTGACCCAGTTCCTTGGAATCAGGTCACCCGCGCGTTCAATTGTAAACAGGTACCCTCATTCCACTTGTTAATCCTTACGCTCTGTCAACTCGTCGAGAGTATCAATGAAATATATATGAATGGCATAATAAAGCACATTCACCGGATTATCCGTCCATCACCCATGGGATCCCTGACAGGGGGACTATCACGATCATTCCGACCGTACTTACTTCCACACATAACTGATTACAACATTTAAATATTTAACGAGATTACAGGACACCACACTCGTTGTGTACCGGCTTAAGTTATACCGTCCCTAGCTAGGAACCGGGGACTGCGTCTTATGTTTTTAGGCATAACATTAGACCTGGGTCTAGGACACGCCTTTTCTAGAGTGGATTTAGCCTTAACCACACCCTTCCGGGTCCTTTTCCCTTCAGCCAGCAAGACTTTATTAGCCGCCTTCTTCCCGGACCTTTTTGGGATGACAGGCTTCTGCACCATTAGTTTCCGGGAAACCTCCTTCCGCGGCCTTGCGCGTTTCCGGGGAGGTTCCTTCACTAATTTCCGCTGTTCACTTTCCTCTATCAAAGTATCAACTTCCAACTCATACGAGTCCAGGGACAAATCTCTCCCCTTCCACTCTCTTAGTCGAGCTACATTAGATTTATACATCTTTCCCTGTAATGAACGTATCACTACAGTACTGTCACTTACTATGCGGGTCACCACAAAGGGCCCATCCCAATTACTAGCAAGTTTCAGAGTCGATAACGGCTCATGTAATCTTACTACCTGATCACCAACTTTGAATCATCGCGGCTTAAGGCCTAGATCATAGCCGGTCTTCTGCCAGGTGGCATTCTTCTGTAGTTCAGTTCTCACCAATTCATAAGCATATTTGAATTGATCTCTTAATGACTCCACAAACATGACATGGCAGGGGGTTTCCGGGTTCATTCCTACCACCCCAAATACCAGGTCAGCGGGCATTATTAAATCCTCCCCGAAAACTAGCAGATTCGGGGAACAGGAGGTACTAGAATGGACAGTGCTATTATATGCATGACATACATAATCACACTGCTCATCCCAGTCGTCCATTTTATCATTCACCAGGGATTTTAATACCTGAATCAATGTACGATTGAATCTCTCAACCATTCCATCACTTTGTGGCCGGGAGGGATTTGTTCTCGTCTTACAAATCACCAATCGGTGACACATTTCCTGCCAAAGATCAGATTCAAATTCCCGACCTTGGTCACTATGCATCATTAGGGGAACCCCAAGATGCAATACCCAACCTTTAACAAAAGCTTTTGCACAGGTTGCCGCCTTGTGATCCGCTAATGGAAACACTCTCGTATACTTGGTATAATAATCAGTGACGACCATCATACAAGTATTACCCTCAGGGGTAGTTTTAAACCCACTGATTATATCTATTGCGACTCGCGCAAATCTTACTCCAAACAACTCCTGGGACAAAGGCATTTTACCCATCACAGGCCCAGGTTTGTTTTTACAACAATCCGGGCAAGTAGCAATCCATCTTAATAGATCACTACTCATCCCTGGCCAGTAATATCTCCTTTTCAGACGTTCCAGGGAACGCTTTTTCCCGAAATGTCCACTGGTCAGGTGTCCATGGCAATAATACATAACATCCCTCCTCATGCCGGAAGGTATTACCACTTGCCGGACTCTCCTACCGGATGGATTAATCTTCCACCGGTAGACGATTCCGCTCTGGACCTCTAACTCTGCCCAGTGAGCTATTAGCCTTCTCTATTCCCGGTTCTCCAGGGAAATCTCAGGCCGCGGGGGCCGTATCTTCCTAGGTAACAATACCAACAACCGGCTAAGGTTAGGATCCTTTTCCTGGAACTTCCGGATGGTTCCCATGGACCACTCCAGAACCCCAGTTCCCTTGATCTCAAAGGGAATCCTTGCTCCGGCTATGACAGCCTCATGCTGACCACAGTCATCACAGTTGGTGTTTTCGCACTTCCTGATAGGACGTCGGGAAAGTGCATCAGCATTTACATGCTTTACCCCAGCTCTATGCTGGATCTGACTTTGCTCCAAACCGAACTCGGAAAGGTGTGCTAGCCAACGTCCAATTATTCCTTCCGCATCTTTGAAATTCAATAACCATCTCAAAGAGGAATGATCTGTTCTTAGCGTAAAATCTGACCCCCAAAGGAAATGTTTGAACTTTTTAGTATAATCTATTACAGCCAACAATTCCCTTTTAGTGGTACAATAATTTCGCTGAGTCTTACTCATAGTATTACTAGCAAAGGCAATGGGAACCTCCACTCCGCCTTGGACTTGACTGAGGGCGGCCCCAATACTCTCATTGCTAGCATCTGTATCCAATACAAAATGACCATCCGGGGTGGGATACTTTAACACCGGGGTCTCCACAAACAACTTTTTTACTGCTAAGAAAGCTGTGTCCTGTTTCTTCCCCCATGGGAACTCTTCCTTCCTATTTCCGGGAGTCCAGTGTGACAAACACTGGATCGGATAGGCTACCCGGGAATACCCCGGCAGGAAATCCCTATAATATGAGCAGAATCCTAGGAAGGATCGCACATCTTTAGGACCCCTGGGGACTTCCCATTCAGTCACACTCCTGATCTTTTCCGGATCCGCCTTAACCCCCTCGGTGGAAATAATCCGCCCTAGGTAGTTAATATCCTTCTTAAACAGATTGCATTTCTTTGGTTTCAATTTGAGACCGTAAGACATGATTCGGTTTAAGACTTCCTCTAAATTACTTAAACAGTCCGCAAAGGTCTTTCCAAACACAATTACGTCATCTAAGTAAACTAGACATTTCCGCCATAATAAATCACTTAACAGTGTCTCCATCATGGCTTCAAAGGTGGCCGGCGCATTACATAACCCGAATGGCATCACCTTATATTCAAACAACCCGATATGGCTGGAAAACGCGGTTTTCCCCATATCCTCAGGCTTCATGCCTACTTGCCAATACCCGGACTGTAAATCCAGGGTACAGAACCATTCATTCCCTCCAAGGGAATCAATCGTCTCATCTATCCTAGGAAGAGGATAGGAGTTCTTTTTAGTCAACCCATTCAGTTTCCGGTAATCAATACAGAACCGTATACTACCATCCTTCTTGGTTACCATACACACAGGGGAGGACCAAGGACTCATGCTGGGAACAATAACATTATCCTTCAGCATTTTCGCTATCTCTTCCTCAGCTACAAGCTTCTTCTTGAGGGGTAGCCTCCTATAAGGAATCTTAAAAGCGGGGTTATCCCCGGTTTTAATTTCATGCAATACCTTATTGGTTCTCCCCAGGGGTTCCCCTGGGGCCGCAAAAGCTTGCCTGCATCTCTTCAGCATAGCCTTTAGGGCTTCCTGATCATTCTCATCCGTTATGGATGATCCTGTTAACAACTTAGTTAACTCCTCATGCAATTCTTCTTCCCCTCCTTCTTCTAACCTCAGGTCTTGGTGGCTACCGGTGACTGCCTCCGCAAGTATCACTTTCCCAACTTGAGTGCCTTTTCCAAGATATACTGTGGAGTTTCCGGGGTTGGAAATGGGTGTCACTGTCCATCTGGAATTCCCTACTAGGGTATCTGCAGATTCCAATCCCTTCCGGGATAATACAGCCATATCCGGCTCGATTACCGCTAATCCCTTCTGGATTAGCCTCCCTGAACTGACTAACACGTCACAGGTCATTCCCGGGGGAATCTTCACAGTCTGTGCCACACTAGCGACACTACTGATCACTCTCAACTTACAGAGTATGGTCATATCATACGGGTATTCAATCCTCAATTTCCCACTTTTTGGATTCAAAGTTGCACCGAAAAGCGCCGCAAAATCTAAACCAAGAATACCATCATCTTCAATCTCAGCTATGGTCGGGGCCCAAACAAATTCTTTCCCGGCCACAGAGATTATCAGAAAAGTCCGTCCAAATGTCCTCATTCTGGTACCATCGGCCGTACATGCGTTTACCCTCATTGTGAGGTTCTCACACATATTCGGCAATAAGCTGATGAATCTCCTAGAGATCATGGAGTGGCTAGCTCCAGTATCCATAAGAAACTCACCAGTCTTTCCTTGTACAGAACAGGAAACATACCACCTCTTCCCATCAGTTACTGAGGGATTCCTAGTAAACCGGTGAAGGGCACTATCAGTGCCCAGGTCGAATCCACATCCTTTCAGGTGTTCCAGACAAGGATGACCCGGGGGAAGCCTGGTTCCTCCAACCGTAACCAACTCTTTGGTTATTGACTCCTCTAAACTGGCACTAGGTTTCCCATACGCGCACCCCTGGGCGCCTGTTGTACCAGTCTCCCCAGCCTCATGGTTTCCGGGATGTACGGTCCCATCTCCCTTCTTGCTGGACGCATTCACTGCTAATGAATCTTCACCGCCAACGTCGGTGATAATCTGACACATTTCCTCAGGGGTTACCGTCCTGCCATCCTCGGTAACCCCCTCTAATTTCCCGAAACCTCACTTCTTAAAACAGGTTTCTCTGCTTTGCATTCAGATGCAAAGTGCCCTTTGACTTGACACCTGTAACACTGGACAGTGTAACGATCGACCCTAGGGCGGCGCCTGGTTTGATTATCAAACACCTCGTTCATGCGTTTAATCATGGACTCCATTAAGGTATTTAATGAGTTTCCTGACGCATTTGTTTTATCCGGAGTGGTCGTCTCCGGGGTCTGGGTTTTCTGACTGGAATCAGTCTGAGGTTCCCGAGTGTCGGGTTTCCGGGGGGTTTCCGAACAACCTTTGTTACTAGGAAGCTTCCCGGAAGCTGGGGTAGAGCTAGATTTCTGTCGACCCTTGAATTTCAGGGCGTCTACTCTCTCCTCCCCTTCAGATTCTTCCGCGGAAGAATTGTCACCATCTAAGGAATGTTCAATTCCAGAGACGCGCTGTCCCCTATTAGCGGGTATCATACCAGCCAATAGTATTTTCTTCTTGTCATGTTGATCAATCGCCATGAACAAATCCGCTAGGGAAGACCCAGCTTCCCAAGCTCTACCACAAACTTTAGCATGTTCAGGATCACTCAATCCACTAATAAATCTTACAAATAGGGATTCTATGTAATATTCAGCATCCCTACTCCATTCTGGCCTAGCCTGCCGCAATAATCGCTTCTAGCCCAAAAATTTTAGCAGATTCCTTTGGTTTCTGCGTTCTTCTCTGAAACAGAGTCCAGTGATCTACTGTCACCATTTTCCCAAAAGTATAACAAGCTAATACTTCCAGCTGGTCGTATGTAGCCTCAGGCCCGTAAGTGTCCCTCCATTCTTCAACCACTATCTTACCCGGGCCGTCACTCAACCATATCACAAAAGCTCCCAAGGATTCCTCCTTGTTCCAGCAATTGTACTTAAAATCATCTAAAAGTGATTGATATTCCTCCTTCCAGGGTCGTAAACCCCTGTAAGGCTTAGTCACGCGTGCAGTTCTCTTAGCGGCATAATTAGAATGCACTAATTGACCCGACATGCGTCTACTCCAAGCCAGTAAGTCTGTACCGTCTTGACCTCGGCTGGAGCAATCTAGTCCCAAATTACCTATGGCGGGGTCTCGATTATGTAATCGGTGCTCCGCCGGGGTCATTGTGACCCGCTGGTTCAAAGGAACCTTTCTCTTGGGTATATCGTCAGAAGATTTATCTGATTCCGATTCTGTACCCTCATCAAAGCGTGGGCCTTGATAGCCGGACAATCCGTCAGTGTTTTTATGCACCGGGTTTGACCTTCCCTTTGTTCCCTGCTGGGACCCCTTATTCAAACTACCCCTCGGCCTATTATCAGGGTCTTTATTGACTCCCGAGTGTGTTTCAGTGGCCGGAGGTGGATATGAATAAGTTGCATCTGGGCAATACTTATAATTACCCTTGCTGTCATAACCTCCCGGGTTCCCATATAGAGCCGGGTCATCTCCCGAAAAGGGGTTCAATGAGCCATAACTATGGTTCACCACTTCATCTCGAAATTTATTTTTATAATGTCGAGACACTTCCTCCTCTGGAGACATTTCCCTGTTAACCTGACCAATACTGGCATGATTAACTGGTTCCCGTTCAAGAGAGCGCCCGGTGACATTCACTCTCCTTGAATCCTTCCCTCTGTTTTTATACACAGAGTCTTCCACATTCCTAAATCCATTATCATTAATAAATGGATCAAATTGAGGTAATGCATCCACCTTACTAGCAGTAAGAGTGCTGTCCAGAACAGTTTCCGGCCCGATAGCTGGAACTTGTTCCTCCCCCTGCTGTTCCATTGCCTTCGACAACTCACCCTGCAGGAGAGTTTTCCTGGCCTCCAGGGAACAGACAGCTTCCACCTCCGCTTTCCGTTTCCTTTCTAACTCTTCCGTTTCTTCCAGGATTTGCATCCTGGTAGATTCGTTATCCTTGACCAACTGGTCTCTGCCCTTCTCGAGCTCCTCTGTCCCCTTCTTCAGGACATACCATTCTCTAGAGTATTGTTTCAACTCCCTCTCATACTTCTCCTTAAGAGATTCGGAGTGTTCATTCTCCTTCCGGTTCTCAGCAATCTTTGCTTGAATCTTTTGAAATTCATGTGATTCCTGAGCAACCTTCTTTTTCATATACCGGTTGTCTTCTATCAACCGTTCCCTCTCTTCTATCAGAGTCCCCTTTACTTTCTGATTCTCAGAGAGGATCCCATCCCTTTCCTTTACCAGGGACGTCAATTCCTCAGTCAATGCAGCATATTGGTTTCCCATTGACTGCTTGTCCAATCGGACATTCTCCCAGTAAAGGTCATCCTCTTCCCGAGCCAAACGCTCGTCATATTCCCTCTGGAATCGTTCATCTCCTACATAGGGTTCTACCCAGGAAAGATCTTGCACTTTCCTCTTCTTCTGTTCTGGCTTCAAGCCTTCCACAGGGTCCAACCCTGCCACCTCCAGGCGAGTTGATTCCAACTCCCCTTCACTCAGCTCTGGGCCAGAGCCGCCCAGGCTACCACCGGTAGCCATTGTCTGTCCACTAAAGGACTGTCTGTCCACTAAAGGACTTCCTGTTCAGTATTACCCGAACATATTCCCGAACAATTACCTTGTTCTGCTACCTTTACTGCTACTGGTCACGGCACCAGTGTGGTGGTTCGTAGTTAACTCTAGATTAAAGAACAACGATCACGGCAGTTTCCAGGTGCGAGAATATATCTGTCTTTATTCACAAGAATAACAACTCCAGTTCCTTTACTAGGGAACGATCAGTGTAGAATCAATACACACAGGTAAATCAGGTTTCTCTATAAATAGAGGAAACGGTCAGTATACACTCTTAGCATACAACTCTGTCAGCACGGTTGGACATGTGAAGTCTCTCGTCAGTCGGGCCTGCACTGACAGCCCTCCAGGTAAACACACGGGTCTTATATAACACTGGCTCTTAGATCACGTGGCCAGGTGGGTGGGTCGGCCGCCCACCTGAGAGCGGCACACGGTTACCTGAAGAGGACCTGCGCCCTCTCCCGGGAAACGTGTGCACTAGCTCCAGGTGGAGAAGCCGAGTAAACAGACGTTACCCGGAAATACCGTGTATGAGATTAATATGTAATATCATGCCCCTACACTATTAAACTAGACAACCTTTTCTTGATTCTTACATGTCTAAGAAACCCATATCACTTTGCTAGATATCTTGGTTGCCCAGATTAACTTTTCTTTTCCGCAAGCAATGTACCATTCATACATTAGTTAAGGTGGATCGCTACCCTTTGATTTGCTCAAATTCTTAAATGTATCAGAATGGGCTAATATTGCATAGCCCGATACATATATATATACACATTCCCTAAGCTGTACAAAAAATGTAGATCATTTCAAGCAATATTTTGTATTTTGTGACACTTTGAATATTAATATATTGGTGAGTGATGATATTTGTGTTTTTTTTTAAAACATGGGCTATTAAATTGGAATCATTTACTATTTAGAACGCTGTAGATTTTATGATATTGCTCAAAAACCTAATGGTATGAGCCATGATCAATTTTTTCATTGGTTTTTGCCATTTTACCCATCATGCAATGATATTTATGTTTAATTTAGTCACTTTTTGCATAATTTTTTTTATCTTCAAAGATCCAAAACCCTAAAAAATTACTTACATATGTTAGCAAAACATCTGAACTATTTTCTGAGAGAGTTTAAAAATAATTCTGTTAATTTTTAATACTATTTCTGGCCAACACGGAAAAAAATAATGATAATTTAATCCTAATCTTTCCCAAAACGTTATATTTTTACTGAGAATGCAATGGCATACAACTTTTAAAATATTCTAGCAGTAAAGGGGGACATAAAGGCGTTTCACATGTGATGTTTTACATTTCTGTGCATATTGGTTCATATGAAAAAAAACCATTAACGTTTTCACACTATTTTTTTTAAGGCCGAAAGGCGGGGGAGGGGCCCTTGTGGTAGGCTTGCGAACTACCAGGTTGAGGCATTATATTGTTTTGACTTGACAGGAAGTCAGTACGGGTGCTGTGATTTTGTTTTAAGGGGTGCCGCCATTTTGTTTTAAGGTGTCACAACACAAATTTATGCATATAATGATAAAATTGATATTAATCAACCTTCCATCCTGAGGTTGATCATAAGCATACCTATACCCCCCTAACATGGACCCAAGGAATTCAATGGTTCTATTGGTTTGTTGCTAAGACAGCTGGTTGACTAGCAACAGCTATTCTAATTGTTTATCTGCCTAGCAACACTCATTTCCATGCTCCTGAGGTTGATTATAATCCTACCTACCCCCCCTAACATGGACCAAAGGAATTCAATGGTTCTTTTAGTTTGTTGCTACGACAGCTGGTTGCCTAGCAACAGCTATTCTAATTGTTTATCTGCCTGGCAACACCCATTTCCATGCTACTGAGGTTGATTATAATCCTACCTCCCCCCTAACTTGGACCCAAGGAATTCAATGGTTCTATTGGTTTGTTTTTAAGACAGCTGGCTACCTGAAACAGCTATTCTAATTGTTTATCTGCCTAGCAACACACATTTATATGCTCCTGAGGTTGATTATAATCCTACCTACCCGCCTAACATGGACCAAAGAAATTCAATGGTTCTATAAGTTTGTTGCTAAGACAGTTGGTTGCCTAGCAACAGCTATTCTAATTGTTTATCTGCCTAGCAACACCCATTTCTATGCTCCTGAGGTTGATTATAATCATACCTACCCCCCTAACATGGACCAAAGTAATTCAATGGTTCTATTAGTTTGTTGCTAAGACAGCTGGCTGCTTAGCAACAGCTATTCTAATTGTTTATCTGCCTAGCAACACACATTTCCATGCTCCTGAGGTTGATTATAATCCTACCTACCCCCTAAATTGGACCAAAGGAAATCAATGGGTCTATTGGTTTTTTGCTATGACAGCCGATTGCCTAGCAACAGCTATTCTTATTGTCTATCTGCCTAGCAACACCCATTTCCATGTTCCTGAGGTTGATTATAATTGTACCTATCCCCCCTAAAATGGACCCAAGGAATTAAATGGTTCAATTGGTTTGTATCTAAGACAGCTGATTGTCTTGCAACAGCTACTCCAATTGTTTATCTGCCTAGCAACACTCATTTCCATGCTCCTGAGGTTGATTATAATCCTGCCTACCTTCTAATTCTTTAAGAAAGCTGTTGGTGCACTCAAAATTAGATAATTACACAAATACATGTTAATATTTATCTAGAAGAGAAGGTCATAGTGATCCTTTAAGTTATGATTGTCAAAATCAGGCAAGGGGAAGTTTCCATAACTTCCATGATAATTCGCTAAGATAATGGTATGCTGCTGCACTGGTGGCCACCTAGTGGCTGTATATTAGTAGTATAGTATGTATCGGAACGGGACTATAGTTAACTACTGTTTATTACTCAATCGACATGCAGCCAATCAGAGGCCTCCATTTGGTCACGTGACCCGTTGCCATGGTAACATGACCTACTTAGGGCTCTCAGCCAATCAGAAGCCAGCATTCTGGGTGACCTACTGACCTACTTAGAAGCTCTCAGCCAATCAGAGGCTGGCATTCTGGTAACCATGGTAACGTGACCTACTTACGTCACGTGACCTACTTAGGCTCAGCCAATCAGAAGCCGGCATTCTGGTAACTAGGGTAACGTGACCTACTTAGGGTTTGTTTGTAAACAACACCACGTGGCTCTCTTGTTTGTAAACAACACCACGTGACACGTGACTGTTTGTAAACAAACAAACAAAAAAAAGTTATGTAACTTATATATAGAAATAAAAACACAACAAGATAATTTCTTTTCTTTTCATTTTATTCTTTATTTTCATTTCAATCAGAAAAAACACACAAGTTTATGCTTTTTTAGCTTGCTTCTTCGATTTGCAGCAACTCAACAGGCCGCAAAGTCTCACGCCGCCGTCACTCGCACCACCACACCCCGGACGACTTCTCTCCAATAGACAATGCACGACTTTGGATAAATCCAACACCATTTCGGCAAGGCAGAGAATCTTTGCCTCCATGAAACGGCCGCCATCGCAACAACCCGTCACAACAGCATCATCGATAGCTTCTGACTCACGGCCCGGTCGCTCAGCTTTGGGATTTTGCTCATGCGCATGACGCACTTCTTGGGGTTTCTTGTTCGACATGCTTCAATTAGGAAATGAACGCAATGAGGTCCACAGGTGTCAGCAGAAGTGTCTTGTAGTTGAATGCGGTTTCTTTGCCACTTAAACGGAGCAGAGCGTTCCACGAAAGACAAGAACTCCGCACTCAGCGGCGGTAAGCCGAAGGAATCAAAGTAGTACACTTCACCCGTGCTCGACACGTAAAATGCCACCCAATGCTGACCTGGTAAATGTTGCGGATCTGTGTTGCTCACGAAACAAGTGTCTTTGATAGGGTGCTTCGGAATAGTGTCACAAGAGAAAACGCCCAGGAAACGATGTTTTGTGTGAACGTTTTCCTTCAACACTCTGCTTATTTCAAGCGTGTTCATACGATACGCCAAGTACCGCCGTCTTGTCTTCAGTTCATGTGGTAGTCGGTGATGGGGTGTCGATCTCGGGTCAGCTCGACGACGTTGTCGTACACCAAGTAGAGTAGCACCGTTGTTGTCGCTTGTAGCGCCGAGCGGAAACTGACTTCCACCCTCAGCTGACCCGCTCTTATAAGGTTCACGCGACACCCGTCGTGCGATCTGTCTGGGGTTAAGTCGAGGGGGAACACCGTGTAACCGTTCAGGAATTGATCGTATGAAATACCGCAGGAGTGCGCGCCCTCGTACATCCCCGTTTCCGTGTGTAGCGCCAAGTACTCTCTCACGGCCGCTTTGGTCTTAAAGTCGGGCACGTAGGCGTCGTTCGGCACTTTCTGATCGTTCACTATCACTTGAAGCGAGCTGATGTCGTAATGCTTCATCTCGAACGGGTTCTTGGTGTAGCTACCGTTGAAGGCGTCGTGGTCCAGGAAGCAAATCATCATTGACTTGGGAAGCTGGCCTGTGTTGGAGTGCGTGTAGCTGTGATCTCTGTTACCTTGAGGGATGGCGTACGTCGTCACCTCCACTCTGTTCACCGGGTAGTCGAAGGGCCCGTGTTCTATCACCGCTCTCTCGTGCGTTTCCGCTACAGCGTCCGCCACCAGCACGCGTCGCACGTAGAGCTTTGCTTTGTAGATCTTCAAGCTGTAGCCTCCGTCAGCGGCGCACATCAGATAGAAAGAGGGCGCCGCCTGTTTCAGAGTGAGATTGATTTCTGTCTCTCCAACGATGAGCTTCGGTTGATGAGCCAGGTCAAAGTGCAGTCGCGCCATCAGCGAAAAGCGCTTGTTGGAGATTAGCTTCTTGCGCGCTTTGTACCCCGCATTCGCGTCAGTCAACGTGTCAAACTGACAGGGCGTATCTTCATGCCACCCCTGGGCGCTCATGACGCCGTCCTTCACGTCTTTGTTGTAGTTGAGTAACCCTTCCAAGTAAGCTCGGTAAGGGTAGGTCTCGGTGTTGCCAGACACTTTGAAACCGCCGATGGAGACTTGGACGTCTTTGAAGAGCGAGTGAGCCAAGTTGTTCACCGGAGCTACCGCGTCGATGTCCTCGATCGCCGCTCCGTTCGCTTTCAGCACTTGACATTCCAGATGAAGGTAATTCTCGTTCAGGTCTGTGTACTCTTGCGACTTGTTGATGGTGAAATTTATGTTACCTCCATCCTCTAAAGAGTTTTTTGTTTCTATCCCCAGGAAAGACGACTTTAAGATAGTAGTCTGAGTCGGCGCTACGGTGTGCAGGTCGAGCTCAGAGAGCGCGCACTCGTTACTGCTCTCGTGTACGTAAGCCATTGTGTTCTCTCTTCACGCGGCCGACAGACTGACGCCGGCCGCCTCCAGTCTTTTTATTTATACCTGAACGCCTAGGCGCTTACCGGTCGAATACATCCCCTCTACGTCTCTTGCAAGAGCCACCGCCCGTCTGAGGAGAATGCCGGCGACGTTTCGACCCTTTCTTAGACGCTACAGTCGTCTTTCCTCCCGAGAACGCCGTACTCGCCAGTCTCTTCAGAGCGCCTGGGCCTCGGTCTTTCACGCTGCTCTTTAAAGTCCGACCCGCCAGCACATCTTTAGCTACGCCCACACCGGCGCGGAGCAGCGTTTTTCCCACCGACTTCAATAGCGGGGTAGCCGAGCGCATCAGACCTAACAGAGCGCCGCCCAAACCGTGCCCGCTCTGGAAAGAGCGCCCGCTGTACACGTTGATGCCGTTGCCCAGCTGCGCGTTGTAGTAATCGCTGTACACTCTGCCGACGGTGCGCCTGGGTGGAAAGTACGGAACGCGTTGACGCATCATTTTTCTCTTTTTCAGCGCTCAATAGGTCTCAGATGAAGTGTCACGGTCACCTCGCCTCTACCGAATGGGATGGAATGACCGGATCGGTCTCTTAAATAGATGCCGACCTCGGTAAACCTCTTGGATTTCAAGGGGAAATAATCCAAATGGGGAAAACTGATAGCTTGCACGCCACCTCGACGCTTTCCGCCTCTGTCCACCGCGACGCAGCGCAACAGCGGCACTTGCATGTCGCCCACACGTCTCTCCTGGATCATGTCGGTGTATATGTACACAGAGTGCACGTCCCCGTAAACATCCATCGAGTAGGCGCCGGTAGTCGGCGACGCGAAACACGTCTTCTCTCCGAAGCCTAGAACGCATGCGAGATGCTGAGTCAGCAGGACAGCGCAGTGTCTCGGCGGTTTGATGGTGACGCCGTTCGTGTTGGCGTCGTACGATAAGATCCGCATCGGTTTGAGCAAGAAGCTGGAGCCCTCTAGTCTGTCATCTCGCATCGTCTGACTCAAGCGCTCGACTAGGGTGTGGTTGCTTCCGGTGAAAATAGGAGGTATCTGGAATATGTTTGGCATGAAACTGCGCACTCCCATGTCTTTCTCCATCTCTTCGATCATCTGTCTTGCTTGATCGCTGATCGCCTTCTTCTTCACCGCCGGGGACAAGAACTGCTTGTATACGGCATTCGTCTGTCTCAAGTCGACCTCTCTCTTGAACCTTTTTGTTTCCGGTTTCAATCGCTGCTCTTCCGACGTGTCTGATATCTCTTCCACCGTTACATAGCTCGCTTCCTTCCAGCTCAGAGGGTATTTTGAGCTGAACGTCAGCTTGCTCAGACCGTTCGCGTTTTTCATTCCCCTCCAGTCTACCTGTGGTTTTCTTCCTTCGGCTAATTTAGTTTCTTTTAAAACGTTGATCGCCTCCTCTAGCGAACCCTTGGTGCGCAGAGGAACAACGATGATCAAGTCGTCGTCGTGCACGTTAGTCCATTCTGTAGGGAGGATGATCTCAGTCAGAGCCGCTTCGTACGCTTCGGGCAGAAGGAGCGGCGAGTCGAAGTGAGTTCGGAAAGACGTCAAGCTGTTGTCAGGATAATACTCCATAGAGCTGTTGCTAGGTAGAGTGATGTTCAATTTTTTTTTTTTTTTTCTACGTTATTTTTTTGACGGGGATCCACTCGTTGAACTTGTCGTCGTAACCTAACCAACGTACGAAAGCTAACTCTTTACCGTCGACGGTCTTGCGGCGCAACACCTCGTCTATCAGGTAGTTGTTGTCGTAACGACTCTTGTACACCTTCTGAACCTCTTCCGGGTAGAAGACGCCTTTTATCTCCTCGCCCTTGTCGTCTTTCAGCTCAAACCCTCTGCTTCCCAACGTCTTAGCAACGTCGACCACTTCCTCGCGCCAGTTTCCCTCGTACCCTTTGTCGAAGGCGCCTTTAGTTCTCAACATCCTCACTCTGTCACCCGGAGCGATGACGTCGACGGCGGACGTCTTTGTTTTTTTCTTCTTTTTCCATATTTCGTCGATTTGTTTGTTAGTTGGGAGATCTTGTCGGTAGAAAACTGTTTCGCTGTTTTCCGAGCTGACTTGAGCCGGCGCCATTTTCAACGTCTTGTGGTGAGTGCGATTGTAAGAAGACACTACATGGTGCAGTACGTCTACGTAGCGATACGTGCGCTTGTGTGTGAAATAACGCCACAGCTTCTCCTTCAGACTGCGGTTCAAGCGCTCCACTAGACTAGCTTTGATGTCGTCGTTCTCGCCAGTGAAGAACTCTATGCCCTCGCTCTTCAAGTGATCTTGAAAGATCTTGTTCAAAAACTCTTTCCCCTTGTCTGTCTGAACAGTGCGCGGTCGTCTCTCGCCAGTGCCTGTCATCTCTCGGAAGGCCTCGGTGACATCAGCGCGGCTCTTGGATTTAATGGGAACGGCCCACGCGTACCTAGAGAAAACGTTGATCGCCGTCACCACGTACCGGAAGCGGTCGTTGTGAGACGCCAAAGCTTGCATGTCCATCAGATCTATCTGCCACTGCTGATCGATTGCGCCGGTTATAGTCTTGTTCCTTGCGAATTTTCTCCGAATGGGTTTATGTTTAGTGTAGGCGTCCAGCGACACTAAAGCATCTCGGATGACGGCCGGGTTTAGGTGGCGAAAATGATGTTTCTGGAGTTTAGTCACGCTAGTGAAACTGGAGGGCGCTTTGACGTCGGTATATCTAGCTACTACGCGCTTCTTTTCTTTTTCCTTCTTGGTCAGTCTCTTCACTGGTTTGCCCATGGTGGGCCTGTTGAGGGCGTGAACGACGACCTCGCCGCTAGGCGGTTGCGCCCTTTCCTTTTCTTACTCGCCACGCTCCTATAGGAAGTCGGAGTTTGGAAAAGTTCACTGTCCTCCTCGTCGTCAGAGGATGGATCGTCCACCTGGAGAGAAGAGTCTGCTGCTGCTACTGCTGCTGCTGCCGCTGCTTCTCCTTCTTCCGGGTGGAAGCTCGGTCGTTTCCGACCTCTGTCAGCGAGCCGTGTGTCTAAGCTTTGGCCAGGTCCGCTCGCTTTATACAGATGGTTTCCGATCAAGGAGTCTGTGGGAACTGCTTCGCGCAGCGCTTTCGTGAACGGAGAGTAGCCCGCCGGTCTGGGCGCCGTCTTCCTGAACCTGGCGGCGTCGTTCAGTAAGTCCACTATGTTGATGCGATGCTCAGGTGGTATTCTCCGACCCGACATCTCGCGCACCGCACCGTCCTCGTTCCACTTGATCACACCGGATTTCTCCAATTGTTTGTACAGCGCCACGGTCCGGGTGCGATTCCTCTTGGGAACTTGGTTCGCCAACCGCTCAAGTAGGGACGCGCTGGCCTCTTCAGCAGACTGACGGAGGTGAGCCGGGGGCGAAGAAGAGTAGGACGAAGAGATGTTGCTGTTGTGGGGATTCGCGAGAAAAAATTGCAATCTATTCAACAACCTTCGGTATTTCAACATTTTCTCGCGCGATTCCAAAGTGGGATCGTTCAACACTAAGTCCAAGTCCCTGTAGATAAACTGTAGCACCTGGTGCAAGGCCGCGTCGGGATGAAGGGACTGTTCTGCCTGCTTGTGGTAATAGGCCATGTCGGCAGGTAGGCGGGCGGCGGTGGCAGGAGCGGAACTCTCGTTCTTTTCAGTGCGCTCATCAGGAAGAGGAGGAAGGTTTGGAGCAGTAGAAGTACTAGCAGCAGCGACTGCAGTAGTAGCAGCGCTAGTAGTAGCAGCAGCGGGCACATGATGAAGTAGACCTGCTCGTGATGATTTGTAGAGCGTCTCAGGATCCACGAGCGCTAAGCGTTTGTAGTGTTGTTGCTGCTCTGAGTCCATCATGGGGACGATGGTGGCAATGACGCTGGTGGTGGCGGTAGTGGTGGTGGTGCTGTCGGCGAGTAGGTGTCGAATGAGGTGTCTCATATACGGAGAATGCTCTTTATAAGCGGTAAGGCCATCCCTATGAGAGCCGGAATGAGGAAACCTCCCTCTTGTACCAAGACGCGTCTCTTTTTTTTGATGGGCGTAGATTTTTTGCCGACCTCCCTCAACACGTCAGCCGATTCTCGAAGCTTGTCCAGTTGTTTGTCGCTGAGCGGGATGTTCCCTACCAGTAAATTGTGACAGATCTCACTCAACGCTGCGATCAGATCGTCGCTTCCAGAGTCTATTAGATGCAAGCAGTCCTTTGGCGAGCACTTAGCTAAGTGCTTGAGAGTACCAAAGTGTCTTTCGAGTAGATGAGAAGACATTTTTGCTACTGCTTTCTCTTGTTCTTTTTTTTGTCTAGCGGTACGAACACTAGCTGAGAGTGTATGGACGTCAAAGAGGAGCGTATTCTCAGATCGTCAGGTGTTGACTGCTTGAAGTCCAGAAGGAGGTATGAGTGAGGTCGCTTGAGTTCATGGGTAAATATACTAGAGAGGGCCGCCGCGTTGGACGGAAACACCTGGCGAGACAGACTAGCTATTTGCCCCATGTCGCGCGGGTTCTTGAAAACGATCATGTAGTGAGCGTTCAGACTCATAGTTCGAAAGTCGGGTGATTTCTGGAATAGGTTCTGAGTGATGTATATGACGCTCACGTTCCAGTGATGCGAGTATTTAGTAAAGATGTCGGCTACCACTTGCTGATTCGAACTGCTCATCAGATCGTCCAATATCAGTAGAGTGTGGGGTCGTAAGGCGTCTTCTGCTACTTCCACGTCTCCCGCTATAGTCTCTTTGCTAGGAAGACCTTCTCTGAATTCCACACCGTACTGATTTTGCATTTTTTCAAACAGAGGTTGCCACTCGCCGTAATGGTAAAAAGTCTTTTCCACCGGCGGCGTGACCAAATTGTTCACGTCGCTCAGAAATTGATCCACCAAGCGCGATTTTCCACAACCCGATGGACCGCTAATGATACAACTAAAGGGTCCTTGTAGTCGAGCGTCGAAATGAATTTCTGTGAAAAGTTTGCTTCTACTGCTCGACATTTTTTTTTTTTTTCAGCACGCGTGAGAGAGCGGTTGTGTGTCTGACTGTCTGCTGTGTTTCTCACTCGAACGGTCGGTAGTGAATGGTTGTGGAGAAAAGTCCGCCGACCTTTTTATTGATTCCGGCCGGTGTCACAGTAGCGGCGGCAGAAGTGTCTTTTTTTTTCTTTTTTTTTTTTGCGATAAAATTCTATTTTCACTCAATAGTCATAAATGTTTTATATCAGACTCCAGAGGAGTCTGATACAAATATTTATTTTTTTAAAAAAAAGAAGAGGGAGGAGGAGGAGGAGGAGGAGGAGGAGGAGGAGGAGGAGGAGGAGGAGGAGGAGATTAATTTTTATTTATTTTTTTTGATCATTTAGGCAAAGCTCGTCGCTTTGCCGCTTTTTTTTCTATTTCTGTGTTGTGACACGATCGTCTCGAAAAAGCAATAAGGCGTGTGAGCGCGGCGGTGACAAATACATATTGGAGCGTATGGTTTAAAATAGTGCGTCCCTATCTTCTTCAATTCGGCTGCGTTGCAATATGCGGGATAACAAGTGACGACGTCGAAACGTTTAGAGACCGTGTTCACGTCGGCCACAACGCGCGCCCACTGAGTGGGAGCTGCAGTCGCTCCGAAGAAACCGATCGGCTTGTCGAATCGTTTCATAGCGCTTATTCTCACTTTATAAGAGGAGGCAGGGTGAGGAGAGTAGCGGCGCTCTTTCTTTTCATGAAACGCCCAACAAGTGGGGGCGCTGAGAGCGGCTGTTATGCAATGGTAGAGTAAATACTGTTCTGAGAAGACGGCTCTCGGCCATGTCGCTACGTTTTCCTTTTCCGCTCTTGTATAACGACGATGGCGCTCAGCTTTGCATTTCTCGAGAATTCGGTACGCTTCAAGAGATGCGTGAACCTCAACTACGTGACGCTCTCTCCTTTGAGAAAAAAAAAATAGCCGGGCAGTTGAGGAGGGCACTTTGTTCGCGCGACCGTCTTTTAGAAACTCGCGCCCTCTGCAGCGCCATATTTCTTTCCTCCGAAACAAAAAAGACTGAGTGAAAATAAAAATTTTAAAAAACAAAAAGCTCAAAGAAAAAAAGTAAGCAATAAGCAGACTCAGCTCGAAATTCCCTGCTGGCGTGATGGCGGTGACTGAAGGCGGTGGCGGCGGTCGGCTGGCCGGCGGTGGCGGTGTCGGCGGCGATGGTAGAAGGGTGTGTGGAAAGAGAGACGCATCTCAGTCTTTTATAGGAGCGGCGAGTCTGACATTTTCAGCTGTCGCATGCTGACCTGCTGCTATCATAAGAGAAACAAAAGCCCTAATCACGCTTTTCAGCTGGATCCTTCCACCCCGCCAGACATGGATCCAGATGGGAAGGTGGTTTAAAATTAAATCCGTGTACCGACTGTCATACAATAGAGTAATTAGTTGAACGCGTGTTACCTGTATAAAGGATTAGCGGGTCATGGGCTCAGCGTGTGTATAGAAAAACAACTACAGGTAGCGTGAACAAAGCGACCCCCTCCCTTTCTGTCACTCTGTCTGTGACTAGAGGGTGCGCGTGTGGTAAGCGGCTTAAATCTAAAGAAAAACAAATCACCCTCTCCTGTCGTCAGCAGTCAGCCGGCCGGCGGCTGGAAAATGCGATTAGAGGGATGATGAGCCGCGTAGTAAGCGACTTAAGGCTGATCTAAAGACCTGCCGTGAAGGGGCAGCTGGCCGGTGGCTTGAAAAAAAGGGGGGAGTAAGGGTATATAAGGGGGAGTGAAACCGTATTCGGCATCGTCATCATCGTTCACGCTACTACTACTACTACTACTACTACTACTACCACCACCAGCACCGCGCCTCAATTTGCAGATCCCCATGATGGAAAGTTGCTACCGTGACATGAAGCGGAATGACGAAGCGGCGCGCGAATGTGAAGCTGATGCTGTAGCCTCTGCTACTGCTGCTGCTAGTGCTGCTCAGCGTGCTACTGCTGCATTTACCGCGGCTGTTAGTGACTCTGGTTGTGATGACGTTGTTGTTGTTGCCGCTGCGGCTGTGACCGCTGCTGTTGCTGCCGCCGATGCAGCTACTCATGCCACCGATGCCGAAGCTGCTGCTGCTGATGCTGTTGCGGCTGCCGATGTCGCCGCTGATAACGCTGCTAGTGCCCGCTCTGCCGCCCTTGCTACTGTCGCTGCTGCTGTTGTTGCTAATGCTCACGCTACTGCTGCTACCGCTGCTGCTGCTGCTGCTACCGCTGCTGCCGAGGCTGCTGCCGCTGCTGCCGATGCTGCTGCCGATGCTGCTGCCGATGCTGCTGCCGATGCTGCCGATGCTGCTGATGCTGCTGATGTTAGCAGTCGCGTCGACAAAGAATCGTCATTTGTCACTCTTAAACCTCCAGTTGAACGCGCGACGAGTAGTAGGGCTACCAACGCGACGGCCGGATGGTGCAAATGGTGTCGTCGCTTCTGCTCGTGCGCTTGCTTTTCTTCCAGTCCTACCTGCTGCTGCTACGGTATGATAGTGTTATAGTGTTTGAATGAGAACGCGCGTAGTTACACATAGACGCTGTAACAGATGTGCTTTTTTTTTGAAAATATGATTTTAACATAACATGGAACTTGTTGTGTTTATTTTCTATATATAAGTTGTTTGTTTACAAACAGTCACGTGTCACGTGGTGTTGTTTACAAACAAGAGAGCCACGTGGTGTTGTTTACAAACAAAACCCTAAGTAGGTCACGTTACCCTAGTTACCAGATCGCCGGCTTCTGATTGGCTGAGCCTAAGTAGGTCACGTGACGTAAGTAGGTCACGTTACCATGGTTACCAGAATGCCGGCCTCTGATTGGCTGAGAGCTTCTAAGTAGGTCAGTAGGTCACCCAGAATGCTGGCTTCTGATTGGCTGAGAGCCCTAAGTAGGTCACGTTACCATGGCAACGGGTCACGTGACCAAATGGCGGCCTCTGATTGGCTGCATATCGATTGAGTAATAAACAGTAGTTAACTATAGTCCCGTTCCGATACATACTATACTACTTATATTACACTAAACCCCTGTAATGGCACGTTTTCCCCTGTTGTGTCACATCTGTCAGTTACATAATCCTCCCGCCCTGTTTATATGGTGTCTTGAATGGGTCCCTACAAATATACCAACCATGTAGACATTATGTTCCTTCAAATGCAAGAATTGCGGTTGTTGCTGGGTATAAAAATGCCAGAGGCATTTTTTTACGCTGCAACAACCGCAATTCTTGTTACTTTTTAAGAAAAAATGAAAGAACTTCAATTTTTCAAAATTTTGTAAGTAGTCTGGGACCCCCATTTTTCAATGCATTTTCCCATTCTAAATGATTGAAACTGCATGTACGAAAAATTTAGCAAGATTCTGTTAATTATTAGTGACTTTGACCCAAGGGTAGCGACCCACCTTAATATTCAAGAAAGACAGCTAAACTTTTTATTGTCACATCAAAATAGTTACCTAATATGTTATGTAAAGGAAATAACACCTTTCATAATTGATACAGTGTTAAATCACATGATTTAGGGCTGTATCCGTAATGGCAAAAATATGTTGATTTTTGTATGTCTCTAATTTCAATATCCTCTTATCATAGTCTTCTTATGACTGAATACTAAATGATAACCCCTACTGTGATGATTCTAAAATTTTCCCCTTGAGTAAGGCCTCTCACAAAGATGATGGACTAGTGGTTTCCACGACCACAATAGTTACATGATTTGATCAAAAATTCTGAGAAAAACACTCTAGATAACAACAATGTACAGATAAAATTTAGCGCAGTATTGTGAAAATATGGTCAAGACACCTAAGACACATAATTTATATTCATTTAATAGATAAACTTGATTTAGTTATATTTTCAATCAATCAATTTTAAAGTTTAGATATCTGAGGAACGAACTCAGGACCCCTATGGTTTGTTTGTTTGTCCAGAATATTCATGTTCAACATTACAATCAAATTTGTAAAATTTTTAGTCCATACCCACCAGTACTCTTCGTGAGATGAGGCCAATGATTATTACAACGGGCACTATGTATTGCTAAGCCAATTTCTATTATGCATAGACCACATCGTTAGTGTCAATTTGTCTAAGCAATTCTCCATTAGGCATAGAACACATCAATTTGTTGCATTACTTGTATATGTATGGTCATTGTTTGGTACATCTTTAGGCACTTAACATCAGTAAATAATTAATACATAAGCACTTAACTAGACTGATGTTAATGGAAGTAAAACAATTAAAATCCATTTATTAACCTATGTTGTTACACTAAAGGCATATTCCTACATTTTCAGTCACATTACAGTAGAGAACTCGGGAACACGTCCATCCACATAGATTTCAGCTGAAGAAATGGCATTTTCACTGGTGGTTCTCTTGTCTCTGTTGGTAGCTCAAACATGTGTAGGGTTCCAGGGTGAGTATTTATATATGTCTAGCATATATTTATTATTACTGCAGGACCATATTTCCCATTGATGTAACCCTTTAGTTCATCAAGATGTATTCTCCCAGACCTGACCAACTATAATTCAGATTCCAATGTGGGATCCTTTAGAAATAATGTAAAAATATAAAGAACAAATGTGTCTCAATGTATCAACGGTGAGATTTATGTCCTATAATGAAATACAACATAATGTAAAGTGTCATTAATTTTCCAATATAATCTAATCATATCAAAATGTTGCAACATATCCAATTGCATGGTGTGTGATTTTTTTTCTAAAGATTCATTTTTTAATCATCTGTTACAAATGTTTTTTCCACAGCAAAGCTTCAAGTTTTCAGCAGCCCTTCTGACCTAGTAGAGCTGGCCTCTTTCTTGGAAACAACAACAGCATCACATTGGATCGGTGCAGCAATTGCACATGGTAATGTCTACAATAAACATTGATATCACTCAGAATATTATTTAGCATAGTGTCTCCCATATCCAATATGATTTGTACCTAGAAAATAAATAAGAAAGCCAGAATTCTTAACATAAAGAACAAAGAGCTTTGATATAGCCTGCCTTTTGTTGTCATGATGCCTAAATGCAGGTGTGGTTATTAATTAACTAATGCTGCATTCATGCATCATGCTGACCCTATACTCTTAAACTACCAGTGGTTTACACCAGACGGCGCTACGATCGCCGCGGCCATATTGGCGCCAAAACGTATGCTCGCCGGGGCTTGTTTCAGTTCTCCTACTACCCACCAGGGCACCCATTCTGCACTGGGGCATGGCACCAGAAGGCAATATATTTTAATATATGTAGACTGTATTGATATGACCATATTGATGTCATGGTCTATGTTTGTTAGTACAACGATAACCTGATAGGTTATCTAGAGTCTTTGCTAGAAAAAACAGCTGATCCTCACAGAGAGGCCTTTTCAATCACCTCTCTCCCCCAGAATGACGGGTCCGTCAGTGGTAAAAATTGTAACTGGCTGAAACAACCGCATCGTACTGAATGTCTATTTCCGGCCCGTCTTGGTCTGATATTTAAGTCATTTTTGTATAGTTTTCCCATTTTAATTACTTCCATTATGTAATAGAGTCTTCTGAGATGAGATTTCCGTGGATTCATGCCATTTTCAGTACTAAATGTTGATATATTAGGGAGATATTTGAAATCCCGGCAAGGCTCCCATAGACTTTGCATTGAAATGCCCGTCGAGTGTGGGTGATGGTGGCGCCACTAGGGGGGTACTGAGTGAACTATATCCTGGTCGTTTCCTAGTATGGGGGTTCCTAGACTCTTGATGAATTTTACATGGCTACAATCACCAGTCACTTACTTGCCAGTGCAAGGTTGATGCATCTGTAGTGTTAAATATTCTCTGTGTATATCTGTTCTGTTTTTCTCCCAAAGGGCCCCACACATGGCTATTGAAAACGACATCGATTATGAACTATCACAGAATCACTCCTGGATCTAGAGTAGTGTTCAGTCCACTTTTGAGTGTCAGAATCTTCCAGGTTGAAGGTAAAGTAACAATGATATATGGCCTGGGTTATATGCTGCCTATATGCTTCTTTATGGGGCGGGGGGTTTTATGGACTGTGGGGGGATTCATGAAGACCAACAAATCTGTAAAACAATTCAGTTCTACCATGCATGGTGACTAGGCTCATGCTAGTGTCCGAATATACCAAAGCCAAGAAACTAAGACAAATAAACTTGACAAATATCTAGTTTTAAGAAAGATTTTTGTCCACCAGGCGAGTTTGTTAATCTTGTATTTTTTGAAATGAGAAAATTATTTTAGGCTTTCTATTTTCCCCAGACTGGAGGAAAAGGGTATATATTTTCTCTGCCAAACTCATGTAATGGTCATAAATATATTGAAGGTTTTGTTGCAGATTAGATGGGGCTTTTATGGTCTTATTATCATTAAAATGCACTTTATCCAGACATTCCTCTTGGAAAACTGTAATACATTTTATGTATCATAGTCAGGGCTGTGCAGATATGAGGAATTCCTATGTTCCAGAGGATCATTCTTGTGATTCATCTAAATCCGCTGAGAAACTGAAAAGTCATTTATAAGGGGGGTGGGGGTATGGACACATTTGCACTCTCTGAATTTTTAAATGTCTAACTGTCCATGTTTGACCAAGTAGCAGCCTGAAGTGATGTCACAGCGTCACTGGCGGGAGAGCTGGTACTACCCCCTGTCGATCAATAGTCATACTAACCAGTTAGTCCATATCATTTTTAAGACTTTTCAAATGAAACTGTCTTTTCACAGCCCTGATTAAAATGATACAATATATTTTTTGTATAGAGAAAGCATTTTCTTGGTCACTTGCTTCTTAATCGTCACCTGCCTTCCAGTAATGCTGTGCTTTTATTTCCAGGCATTGGCATGTAATGATCCAATTGAGCAAACCTCAAATGTTATGTAGATGTATCTCGGTAGTCAATTCCCTACTAATCCTTCTATGTTCTTGATTATATTCTAACTTAAATTATAAGTATTAGTTTGCCCTGCTTGCGGGGTAATCTCCAGAATAATTGGACAGAGACACTTGTATGTTATTCATTGTCAAACAAAATCAAATCAAGCCAATAAAGTAGTTCTTGTTTAAAACATCCGTGAGATGGGAAGAAAAGAAGTAGTAACCTCACCCAATGATATATAACATGCCTAGTTTTAATCAAGGCTCCATTTTATTTTCCAGCAACGCAAAACCTTGAGAAAATTGAGTGTGATTTTTATATATATTTTTTTACAAAGTCCAGCTGCGTACCTTAAAAGGTCTACCATCCACATCCCTGTGGATAAAGTGATGCTCATTCTCCATGGGGTGTTTCTCCATGATTACGTCATAAACATAGCTATGAAAGCAATTTTTAAATGTATATTTTTATGAATTTAATCAAGGTTTACATGAAATGAATACAAAGATCCACTCTTAACAGTCTAAACTCCAGGTTTCTCCACTCATGGTTTGAAGCATGGCTCAAGCTTTAGGTTTGCCAATTAAAAATCACGGTACCTCAAACACAATTCATTGCTAATTCCAGATCTAAGTTGCATGATGCGTGAGGCCGGTATTGGAAGTAGGGAAATCGTACCAGACTCTGATATCATTGGAATGGCTGTAGCGAACAGACAGACCTTTCAAGTTCGGTTTACCAGCAATGCTGGATATACTGTACCATCATTACCTTCTTGGCTTGAGATTGATTTGAGTAAGGATTATCAACTGCATTCCGTTTATTGTTTATATAGAAGCCGTAATTTCAGTGGATTTTCCCAACAGTGGGAGGGGTGGACATTAGTTTGGTGCCCCCCTCGGGCAAGTTGAAATTGAGCATGGCTGACCCCTTTGAGCTATAGTAATGTGCTGTTTTTTTCGCTAAAGAGGGGTGCAATTCTTTTGGTCCCCCCCTCAAGAGGGGTCCCAATTTCTTGGCCCCCCCAAATCTGCCCCCTGTTGTTCAAAAGTGACCCCTAACCTAATCGGACCATACGGAGTCCATCTCCTGTACACAAAGAAATTTTCACAATTTAATGAAAATAATGAACAAAATACAAGTGCATTGTGGTCTGACCTAGTGAAGAGTAATGAATATCACATTTTGATATTCAACACCGACTCATGCACCGGTCCAATGCACCTGACCTGGCCTTTGTTACAGACTCTGCCACAATATACATAAAACAAGCACCATATTGTCACAGTGATCCTTTCACTATGACAGTGTGGTCGCTCCTCCAGACTACTTGAGGGCATGCTGATACGACCCACCTGCCTAGCTCTTTAACAAACACCCAAAGGGTAATCAATTTGTTATGAAATCTAGATGAAACACTGGTGGGATCTCTGGTAGACCTATAAATTCACTGTGAGAGCCTCTGATGGCTCACAGTTATATATTTTGCATCCTATTATGGTCATATTTACCGCTTAAAAGAAAAATAACAGACTCCAAATTACTCATATAGACTTTTGGTATATTGAAATATAATGAAAATAGAAAATCAGCCAAAATTAGCTGGTAATGTATCTTAAACTGCACCAAACTGTCTTGAGTTTTTCTTTGTTGTAGAAATCACAGTCTGTAACAATATTCATCAAGATTTATTCATAACCTGAACATTATCTGTCCACCTATAGGAGTCAACTTTCGCCTGTACAAAATCAAAACAATGGGAATGTTGCTGACTATTGATTATTTCATATATACATATCAACTTCATTATCGTCTTGCTGCTTCGGACTACACCGTGTACAAGGAAAACAATGCTACAAGGGTAAATAAATGAATAAATTTTATGCAAGTATTTTTGAGATTCATGATGCACAAATGATATGTAAATATACACAAATACATTGTGGGCACCTTTATCAAAACCGGTTTACACTGATGATATGTAGATGATATTGATCTTTCAGTAAATATGGTGTTAGGGCTGTTTAAAGTACCTTAAGTGGTGGTCTTTTTTCAACAACGGGTTGGGGTAGAGTTTGGGAGATTTGAGGGAGTACTAAAATAATTTTTTTGTGGGGGACACTCACAAAATTTCTCCAGAGCTCATGCAAAATCCACCCCTATTAACTAATACGGGTAATAATAAAGAATAAAGTATTCCCCATCGGAAATCAAGCCTTTATGAATTTAGAATTATCAGGAGTGAAAAAAAAAATCAATTTCTATCACTTAACTCTTCCTTTACCAGGTTCCACATAAATACAACCCTCTCAAAACCAGATTTTTTCAGTTGAAATTCAAATCTGCTATTGCGATCTGGGAGATGACCTAACCTTTTAGAAACTGAGAGAATTTTGTGAATATTCAAACTAGAAGTATATCTATGACAAAATGAACAATATTGAATAACCAGAAAGTTAGATACCTAAATCGCCCTATGTGTTCCGATTAGGGAGATAAAGCCTAATTCAAAATTAAATATAGCTTATTTTAGTGTATATGTTGCATTGCAAACTTATAATTAGACCATAGTGCATCAAAATAGACCTATAATCTTGGTATAATCTTTTTCAGCATGAAAAACGAACAAAACCATTTTTCACCCCCCCAAAAGATATTGTTCGACGTTTTTCATGACATTTGCCTTAAATATTGCTAATATCATACTGAAAAAGAAGTTAAACATAATCCAAGTTGAGATGCTCAGGATTTCTAAGATACTGAGTGTATGTACTAATGGATGAAGATGTGCAGAGACAATATGCCATTGACAACTGTCATAAATAATCATGAGATTCTACCAACCTTCAAGCAAAACACAGGGAGTCAAAAATCGGCCAAAATTGGCTGAAAATCGGCGAGTAACTCGCATAAATGTGTGGACGGTCCTGTACTGTACACTTGCAATAATGCTTGTACGGTAAAGGAAGAGTTAAAAGGAATTTCTACTAGGGTCATTCAAGTAAACACATTTTGACGCAGGAAACAATTCGAAAGTGAGGGGCCTAGAACCTATAACATTCTGATTATATGTCTGTCATGCAAAAGCAGATTTTCTTGCAATAATTAGTTTTTAAGAACCAGTGGAACATGAATAGAACAACTTCTCTGAACAGTGCTATGGAATTGAGGATTACCATAGGTGTCATGGCGTCATCTAGGTAGGACATGCATATGGCCGCTGCGCCTGGAATTATCATTATAGACACCAACATACCGGAGGAGGAATTTTATCGATCGGACAAGGAGTGTATAAGGACTTAAAGACTCCCCGAAAGTACTTTTCAAGACCCGGTATTTTCAATGACTCTTTTCACCCTTTTTAATATCACAACTACCATGGCAGGGCTGGATGAGGGACTGATTGACCTCCCAGAGGGAGTAGAGAAGGCTGTACAGGAACTGTTCAACAAGCCAGCCACCAGACAGAGCACTGCCAAAGATGATGACCTGCATAAAATAGGTACAATTTTAGCATACTTATTGAAAAGAGTAAAGACAGGCATTGCTAATCAACCTGAAGTGGGCCGGGTCAGAGAGTCACTAGATTTTACGCAATCAGATGTCGATGGACTTAAAGCTAGCATCGAGAGCTTAAGATCATATATGAGGGAACTTTAAGAAAAAAATCAGGAGCTTGAATTGGCACAAAGAAGAGCTGACATGGCATTATGGGAATTGAAAGATAAAGTGGTAAATGTCAACCAGCAGACAAGAAACAGGCAATTATTACTAGATGGGATCCCGTTTGTAGAAGGTGAAGTCCCAGCCACAGTAGTAGTTGACATTTTGAAGCAGATAGCAGGAGATATCTCTCTCAATGACATTGATAAAACCACCTGAGTTGGACCCAAAAACCAAACCCCCCAACAAATGCTTGTGATTTTTCGCAAAATCAATGCCAGAGATAGGATCTTAGGAGCAAAAAATAAATTAAAAGATAAAGATGATATCAAATCAAACTATATCAACCATGACGACTGTTTAGTAGTCAGACAACAGAAATCGGATGTAAGAACTATTTTGAAGATAGCGAGAAGGGCTAAAATAGATGTACAACCTAGAGGGAGAGGTATACTGTATGCTGGACGGTATTACCGGCACTACAACTTTGGACACCTGCCAGCAGCACTCAGTACAGTCAACTCCCTCCTAACGGCCACCCCTCCAGTACAGCCACCCCATCATTACGGCCATTTTTGGAAAGTATTTAGTGTTTTTCTCTTTATTTTAATGTAAAAGACTCCCTCTAGTGCGGCCACCCCTCTAATACGGCCACCTCGCCCTGCGGCCACTGTTTTTCAAGTCCCAAAGGGTAGTTTTCTCCCTCTAATGCGGCCACAAATAATGAAAAACAAATAAAACATCCTCAAATTTTGTAGGATTATGGGGGTGGCAAGGGGGGGGTCAGGCGCCGACTTAACAGAAAGCCCTTCTGCTCACGTTATGCTCCAGTGTGTGTGTGGGGGGGGGGGGGGGGACCTGAGCACCCCCCCTCCCGGACTCACACTATATTTTATAAGATTCATAGCAAGGATTCTAGGAAGCAGACTTACATCTTACAAAATCAAAGAAAACACACATACTTCTTGAATACAAACTCATCCCTCTCACTATAGACAGTCGCCCTACATCACAGAGAAGTCCTCTCACTAGATAGTCGCCCTACATCACAGAGAAGTCCTCTCACTAGATAGTCGCCCTACATCACAGAGAAGTCCTCTCACTAGGTAGTCGCCCTACATCATATAGAAGTCCTCTCACTAGATAGTCGCCCTACATCACAGAGAAGTCCTCTCACTAGGTAGTCGCCCTACATCAAAGAGAAGTCCTCTCACTAGGTGGTGAGCGACTTCTGTGAGGTGTAGGGCATCTCTCCATCCCCCCCCCCCAGCCCGCAACACAGGTCATGGACGATTTTTCTCCCATAGACTTAGTATTGACTCTCTCCAGTGCAGCCACCTCGCCAATGTGGCCATTTTTCGATACTCCCAAGGGTGTCCGGATTAGAGGGAGTTGACTGTATAGAGAATGCTAGTACGAGGACAACAGAAAAATGTGCTGCATACCACTCCCCGCAGTCACCCCTATCTAGCCTCCACATATGTGAGATTAAAGGTAATAGCCGGACATTCAGCTCTGTAGAGCATGGAGTGGCATAAGATAAAAGTTTTTACTGGAGCCCCCCCCCCCTCACAAAGTACAGGCCATATTAGACGTGGTGTGCCCCTACAAGGTGATCTCCATGGCCTAAGAGATTGCATGCTGTGGTAGAACAATATAACATGCTCAAATATCAGCAAAAAAAACATTTGTTGATATATTGGTCGACACGGGATCCTGTAATTTGTATGAATAGACAGTATGCAGAAAATGGGGTAAGGGAACTTCAATCACTGCCCGTACCTTAAATATGGGACAATTTCCAGGTAGGAACCTAGGAGGTGCGATTCTGGAAAAACTGTGCGCTGAGTAAACAGCAAACAAGTGCAGACCACAATAGGTAATACCCAGACAGCTCAAGTACCAACCCTACAGGCAGGCCAGATGACCAAGACCCCTACAACAGTAAAAGCAGCTCAGGTTATGAGAAACACGGTTACACCCACTCAAGTAGCGCTCACTTTACAGCCACTGCCTCAGCGTTCTCCGTCAGCGTGCAGACAAATACTAAACTCGCCTAACCAAGCTGTACAGATTGTATAGGGAAACATACAAGAGAAGGGTACATATAAACCTTTTTAGGGCAACTGTACTAGTTAAGATATATTAATGTGAGCTGATCATATTTTGTTGAATTACTTTTAAAGTGCATTTTTACATATTGTGCAACTATTATATATATAGTTAATTGTAAACCGTCTTATCAATTATAGATGAAAGTCCTCATAGTGTCAGATTCCCAAGGGAGACCACTAGAAAATGTGATTGACCATAATAACCGGGACGACATCACCTACATGATTGTTCCATATGAGTCACAGGGTCCAGTGAGCCTTGCCCATAAAGCAATACTACTCTCCAAGACAATAGCGCCAGATCTAATTCTATTTTTTGGGGAATATGCGACATCACCCAGAGAAATCCTGTCACTAAAATTACGTCATTGAAGTGGAACCAAGAACATATCATTTATGATAACTATGTCTCGACGCCAAATACTGCATATGAAATTGTAAGAAATTAACCAGTGACAAACCTGTGCAAGGTTGTGTTTGCACTTGTAGTAGGCATGGAAATGAATGTACGGAACCGCATTAAAAGTCCAACCTTCCACCCCCAACAGACAGAATTGTACGTGTGAACAGCCTAATGACAAGGTTTAATCACAGTAATAACATGTTAGCACCCTGGATACTTCAAACGTGTCATGAATCGATGGGGAGACGTAGGTGGTCTCACCATTATAAAGCCCATAGTGAGGGGTGTCACTTTGACGAAGATGCACTGAAATTGATTGCTGATGAGGTTCATAGAGTCATGAAAATTAACAGAGACAGACTTAGAGCAATTTTAATTCAATGTAAATTGTATAAATGCACAACAAGGACGATCAAATTGTTACTCATGGTGTTGTAAATAGTGTACATTCGGGCGCGCATGGATGTAGACTATAATCTACATCCGCCCTCAATGGGTTAATAAATTGTTGTTATTTACCCATGTCCAGAGAAAAATACAGGTTAATACAAGTAAACATTGCTTTTTGATGTAAATATCTTACAATGTATAGCTATAGGCAATTAAATCCATTAAAGGCATAAACTATCACAGAAAACTTAAGGTCAGAAGATGTCAATAATGATGAGGCTGAATTCTTTTTGTTGTGTTCAGATAACATAGCCATGAAAAAATAGGGTCAGTAATTCGATTCATTTTACCCAAATCTTTTTTTAAGATTTTCAGAGGAAATTCCTCCTTGTTCACATAATTAACTTTTTGGGGTATCAAAAACCCCTAAAATGCTTGCCATAAGAAAATTGGTACAAAATAGGGTTGGTAGGGCTACCTGAACACAGCTATATTTTGTTCTCTTTGGCCTAAAAATGGCCCCCAAGTCTACCAATAGTGTATCTTTTGCACTGTTTTCATTTCAGATATTTGTATCTCATGTAGCAACCCCATCATGGACCCCTGTCAATGATGATGTTGTGGTTAATGAGTTAGCAGATCCTGTTATTGGACAGCTGTTCAGAATAGAAGCACTGACTGGAACAACCACCTGGAGTGGATACAGAGTGGAATTCTTTGGTTGTGGTACGTAATTTCCAGCCTGGATTATCTCAATCAAAATTATTGAACGTGATATTGATAGAGCAGAACAAGAATCTGAAATTCTTTAATAGATTTGAAATGCCCAGCCACCCTGTACCAACATTAAAAGGTTGAATAGTATTTCATTTATTCAATATGATAGTTATTGTTCTACTTTCTCGATATAAAAAAATAATTTTTGTCCCTACTAAAACAATAGGGACTCATGACAATCCGTTACAATTAGTAATGGGCTTGTGTACACTGTGTGGGAATTACCCTACTTATAACACTGTCAAAACCGGACAAACAAAAAATTGCACAAATCAGTTATTCACTGATGTTTCTCCCATATTACCGGGACAAGTTTAGTTCTCTTGTTTTAAATATATAAAACAAAATGCACCACTTGCCGAATATTTTTAAACAAATATTGGGCCTAGCACGGGTCCCTACATGAGTGTTTAATATTTTTAAACACCCCAATTAGGAACCTTCAGTCCTCACTCCTTGGTTAAGAGTGAGGTGGAGGCAAGTCTAGTATACAGACACACCTCCTGTACTAGGGTAGGGCAATAGGGAGACACAACCTCCCCACCCCCACCCACCCCTAACTCTAAACCACCACAAAACTCCTGATGAGACTAATGTCGAAACCGTAACCCAGTCAACCTGCAGAGAGAAATAAAACCCTCTCAACCTATTTTTATTTTTTAAACAAATAAAAAATAAAAAATAACCCCAGCCTGTCTAATATAGACTGGGGTCCTGAGGCAAGTCTAGTCTAAAAACTAGACACTGCCCACCTCCTGGTTACACACCACCTCGGTGCCTGTGTACCAAGGAGGCCAGGGTTGACTAGTGTTGGACCCCCTCCCCCACCCACCTATTGGTGACCAGGGGAGTGAGTAGTGCTTGGTGCATGGACAAGGGTGAAACTGACCTGGGAGCCCCCTATATAAGGCAGCTCACCCTGGCTTGTCCGTCATACAGTAGAGTGTGGTCTGTCCGCCTGGTATAGCCCTCCCCTCGGGTTGGCTCACTGTGATTTACTTTCTGGATGTATAATCACTTTGAGGTGACAATAAAAGGAATAAAATCAAACTGATGTGTTATGGAAGAGAAAAGGTCTGTGATAAACATGATGAGCAGCCTAAATTGGACCCCTTTGAGTTTCTATGGAAACCCGTGGCTCGGTCCAATTTAGGCAGGCGGTATCTATAATTGGACCGCTTGCATCACTTTGAATCTCAAACATATTTTCCACTGGTAGAAGGCCTGTGTCAACATTTTAGGGTCTAGTATGTTACTACATGTTTATTATGGTAATCAGTTGTGATAGATTTGAATCTTGCTGGGGGTTTAAAAGAATTATGGCCCCATGGGGGGTAGGGGGAGTTTTTGTAACGACTACTTTAGGTAATTTGAAAAAATACTTAATTTCTCATGACCATAAAAAAATTAATAAATGCTCGCTAGGCACATCTTTCAGTGCTCACAGGTTTTTGGAAAGAACATTTTTTGAAGAGATTTGGTTAGATACACAATATAGGTTGCCTCCAATACCCCTTCAAACCCCCTCCCCTGTATCACCGTGCAGACATCTATCGGGTAATTGTAATTACCTGATCCAACATGGCGGATGGTGAGTGTTTCTATAGTGAACTAAAAGAGCTGATAACACTATATTTATAGCGACTTGGAGGCTGTAAAGTTGTGTATTTGTAGTATGTATCATGCTCTACCATGTGGGCTTCCAATTGTATGATGACATGCTGTAGAATATCTGTGAGGAGTGGATTTAGATTTGAAAGTACTAGGGTAATTGGATTGCTCCAAAACAACAAGTACTAGGGTAATTGTAGAAGAGGTACTAGGGTAATTGCACTTTCAATGAAGGGCATCACTGACCTGTATCATCACTAAATGGTACTTACGGCAGTTATGTGACATGCAAACATGTTATCAATACTAATTGAGCAGTACATATTATGCAAAAGCAAGAGAAAACACCTCTAAATGGACAGGTTGAAGAATATGACTACATTACAGGAACCTAGGCCAGGTACTAGGGTAATTATAAAATCTGAGATCCATGTGGCAGGAACTAGGGTAATTGAGAATATTAGGTGGCAGAACCGAAACATCTGACCCAGGAAGAAAAGCAATAGACAAGTCTCCAGTGACTGCGCCAAGTCCCTCTCCAAGCACCCCCCGCCCCTTATTGTCCGAAATAAAACCCCCCTAGCTGAAGGCACCAAAAATGTTCATCCCCAATTACAACATAGTAACTCACAGACTTTTTCGCTCAAAGGAGTTTTTACTTCCCCCCCCACTTCCCGCTAAACCCACTATCCCCCTGTAATCAATAAATTAACACTCCCTTATCCTAGTACATTTCAGACCTTGATACTTTTCAGACCAATTACCCTAGTACTTTTTCGAACAATTACCCTAGTACTTCCCTCCAACTGTTGAAACAATTACCCTAGTACCATGACCACAATTACACTAGTACCATCATACATGTTTTCATGTATTGACACAAAATATTTACAACAGAAATAGCAGAAATGTATTAGACATTGCTTACACACCATCCGCCATGTTGGATCAATTACCCGATAGGTGTCTGCACGGTGTGTATGCTAGAGAAACCCTTAGAATTTCTTTATAAGAAAGGTTGATTTTACACAGGATATTAGACATCCTTTTATTACATGACAAATGTTATGATAAATAAATATATTTTTTTAGCTTTGTTATAACAAAAAATTAAAAGATTCTTTGATGATATTACTTGGGGGAGGGGGGAGATGAGTGATGATGATTTACAGTATGGCTACCTTCAATATACAAATCCAATACTGATAAACATGTTCTACCAAACAATTTAAAGTTGTAATATGCAGTATACATTTAAAAAGTCAGTATGTCCCAATATGGTCATACTCTCTGTATTTCTCTCTCTACTACACTCCCTCCCTTTCTCCATGTCACCCTCCCTCTAGTCTAATCTGCGGTTTAATACTTTTTTGGACAGCCAGAATCTTTGCTATGGTGCATAGTGACCACCTCTAGGATCTATAGAAGCTGGATCTCCAGCCATGAGTGGGTTGCTTTGACTACGTGGCCAATGTTAGGTTGCAGCTTACATTTTTTGCAGTGTACTATTGATGATAATGATGCTTGAATTCAGATCTCGCAAGTTACTCACCAGGGTTGCATTCAACTCCCCCCTGTTGTTTGATAATGACCACTCTCTAAATGGGGACCAGGCTTGGGGTTGCCATGCTTCCTTTGAGGGGAGAAGCATGTAATCATAGCTGAGACGTGTCCATTGGAATGATCTAGGACTCTTTCTTTCACATATGATTCACTCTCCATCTTTTCCCTATCATTTCATAGCAAGACTACAATCATGAATGTAGTATTATCAATTTTATTTCAGAATCCGGTCTCGGTGGAGGGGTGCCGGTTATGAGACGTTCAGGAACCACAGACTTGTTAGAGGTTGGAGAAGTTAGTGACAGCGACACTGACACGTGTGTGACAGTGGAACAGCTCTCACCTGTCATCCTTCTTGTACCACTGACTAAAACCCTGAATCACAATGTGTCAGCAGTGAGAGCCACAAGTAAACGTGACCCTTCCTGCCCTCCATATGACCCTAAAGAGTTGTACCTCATGGTTAAACTCACAACACCAATTGGCGGGCTGGAGGGTAGTTTTGGAAAATGTGAATTCTTGGAGGCCTATGAGGAAGCAGAAGTTAATATTCAGGTTTTCAGCTGCAACTGTATTCTTGATTATTGTGAGGACATTTACCTGAGGATCGCGCCTCCCTGCACAGTGCAGTTATGTGAGGTAGATAAAGACTATACCCCTTGACTTTGACATATATCTCTATCACATAAAACCTCACGTATAAGCCTAACGTGCATGTGAGCCGCACTTCTACTTTGGGCCCATCCTATAAGCTGCACTAGTGATCTGATTATGGTGACTTTAGTTCTGTAGTATACCAGCAAAAACCCTCAGATAAGCTACACCCTGACTTTGATCGATCCTATAAGCTGCACTGGCGATCTGATTTGTGTATTAGCTGCGGCTTATACAGGAGGTTTTACAGTATCTCTTATTGATAATATAATGGGTGCATAGCATAATAGCTCCCATAGTGTTAAGGGGTGGTAATAGGTTGGTTCAAATTAACACATATGCATGCATTATTTGACACAGATATATTGAGACTATACATATTGTACACCAAATTGATCATATTTAATGTTTCTATCAGATTAGTTCCATTTTGGAAGGTTTCAGAAGCTATGAAGTGCAAATGGAACCAATCGTTTTTCTTTCTTAAAACAGTATTATGGGATGTGAAAAGAACATCATCATAATTTTTGATAATTGGAGAGTAATCTAGGTGTCATTCCCTGGGACCCTTTTCTTTCTTTTAGCTATATCTCAATTACAAAACTCTGCAGAGCTGTTCACAGTAGCATAGTTACATAAAAGTTGATGATTTTTAATGAAAAATGACTAAAATCCCCTTTTTTGCCTGTTTTCAGCAATCTCCAACAATTTTTAAGTGGCTATAATGCTGTTCTAAGAAAAAAGAGCATTTTGTTCCATTTGCACTCCAGCATTTGCATTTGCATTCCTTAAACCTTCCAGAATTGAACTAGTTATATAGAAAAATTAAATATGATCATTTTAGTGTTTAATATATATAGTGTCAACATATCTGTGTCAAATAATGCATGCATATGTGTTAATTTGAACCAACCTATTACGACCCCTTAATATAAAGATGACTGTATCGGGATTGTAATGAATGGCTTAAATGTAATTAAATACGCAACGGAATTTCAATGATTATGCATCAGGTTACCATTAATTTATGGATTAAAAATCATGAAGAGTGCCAGGTTCATGTAGTTATGATTCAAATGAACTCAATATGATACAGATAATAATCCAATAATACATCATAAGCAATAATGGGATTTACTACACCAGAGAGAGCTAATGCTCACCTGTCTAATAGTTTTTCTCCCACTCACCAATGTAATATAGACCTACATGCACTGGTCTTTGTGTGTTTGAATGCTCATCTGTATGTTTGCTCAATCGATATTTGTAGTAGTCATGGGACGAGTACCAAGGTGTACGTAAAATACAGTGAAGGGAGCCTTATATAGGCTTACTAATTACCATGTAAGCTGTGGTATAAGTGTGGGTTGGACAAGCTGTGTGGCTAGTGTGAGAGTCTTTAAGCTAATTGGATTGACATTCTACTGCACAAGGGAGTATTGGACTTGCAGCACGGGATTTTGGATTACCTGTGCATTAGCAAATTAAGATAGACATTGATAATGGCCATTCTCTAAGTTTATGTATATCATATCTCAGTGCATGCATAGAAATATTGATATATGCTTCGCTATCACTTGAAATATACTTGAACAAGGCTAGCATCTTTTTTGTTTCCAATGGCATGTTTATGAATGAACACCTGGTATTAGCTGTTGTAAGCATCATGTCTGTTTTTCAAATGTTTAAATGTATCAATGTGAAATGTACATCTACATTCTGTATTCTACTGGTGTTGCTATAAATCATGATAAGTAATGTTTATGAATAAATCAATCTGTCACATAATTATCATACTGTAAATGGGTTTTGATAAGAAATTACAATGCATATTTTTCCTGGAAATATTTGAAGCTATTACTTGCAAGCAAAAGTGATACGCTGATGAGTTGTTACAAATACCAATGAAGCGCTCTACATGTTTGTCAGGATAATAAACAACATCCTAAAAAATGTGTATTGCATTATTGTAATGAAGTCAAGTTTTGCGAAAATGACACCAGATAGTGAGGAAATTCTTTTAATATTCTTATTAAAGGCTGATATATGGTCATGTTAATCTTTTGAGAGGTAGATAGATGGATATTTTATATTAACATAGAAAATACAAACCCTCCAAATTGATGTGCTAAGGGTTTGTGAAATAACCCATAACCCTAGAGGGCTAAACATTGATGATCTTCATATGAGGAATGGAGTCTCCAAATGAATACTAAAACTGAAGGATTTTTAAATAAATCTTCACTGTGCAATCCTTCTATATCAGAGGGTTGAGTTTGAGTTTGAGTTTAATTTTTTCATTAGACAAAATACAAATGCCAATGCCCATTGATACTGTGTGCTCAAGTACTCGTGACATACATCAGAGACAGTATAAATGTAGTTGGCATTTGTGTTTATTTTTTATTTGAAGCCATTTAATGAAAAGAAATACTCTTTTCCCAGCCCATTGAATATGGCCACATTGTATTCAATGGGGGGGCATTGAATACAGCCCTTCAGTGCTAAAGCATAGGGAATCTTGTATTTCAAAAAAATAAATCTCAAAATTAGGAGAGTTCTCCCTGTATCGCCATATACATCAGATGATTATTAAATGATGTTTTATCAAATACAAAACAGACATAGTGGTACATAATTTTATAAAGTAGTGCACAACTGTAGGTCAGATCAGTGTGTGTTCTGGGTTTTTCATGCTTTCGATTTAAACGAGTTCATCTTCTAATGGGGCTTGTTCCTCTGCTGTTAATGCAGAAGATAACATGCTCATGTCTTGACCCAGCAAATTAGTTTCAGATTATTTCACCTTGTTTTGCCCCTGGAACTGTGTGCTCATTTCATGCATTTTGTGTGATATGTATACCATGTAACAGACTCACACACACTCAAACTGTGCTCCACATTTCTGACAAATTTGCTAAAAGCTTATTCACACAAAATGACGAAATATATAATGCGCTCGACCAAAATATGTAGTGCTGTATTTTTAGTTTGTCATGGATTGCTAAAATATATGAACCATTGTAATAATCATTAGAATCAGCAGTAATTGGCATAGGTTGCCATCCCACACTATTAGTGTGTGTACTGCTAATTTGTGAAAACTTATTCAATCAGGTTCCTAGCATTTTAACATAGGGCTGATGAGTATTGTGTACTTTGTCTATGTTAACCATGAACATAAGAGTGCACACATTCAACAGAAGATGGCCAGGGCTTTATCCAAATAGGATAACCAGTGGAAAGGTGTCTACCATCTGGACCTCTTAATTCTGCTTTAACAAAATTGATTGTCTATATAAGAGCCTTGGCGGTTATGTGTGTATATTGCGTGTACGGTGACCACGCCCCCTTATATAGGACGCTCTGGCGCAGGGGTCGTGTTAGTTCTTAATCCTCACACCAGGGGGTGCAGGTATTTGTGTGATGCAGTGTCAGCTAGTTTCAATTCTGGCACACACTCACACATCTTCAAACAGTACTATTACAACTTTGTTAGGTAGAAATAGTACAGGGTTTTGAGACCAGGTGCCATCTATCTTGTTGCTTGATATCTTCATGGGTAAAATGAAATCATTATCACTGAATACTGACTTCCCCAGTTTCTCAGATGTATAATAATTGGACCAGGAGCTGAGCAACATTTGCTGTCCGAGAGAGGCCAAAAGGTTTGAGGGTCCTATCTTACCCAAAAAATCATGCTGAATCCAAAAATCATTTTCTTACTGGTCGCAGATGGGCCCAAATGCCCGAAAATTGACGTTTTTTGAAAAAAAGTATTAAAAAACCTGAAAAATCAAAGAAAAAGAATTCAAAATTGAAATCATGATATAAAGCAACTACATTCTAAATACCTAACATGAAAAATTGGGGTCAATTGACCTTGACCTACTTTTCAAGGTCAAAGGTCACGATAATGGTATTTGCCATATCTCTGCTCCTGTATGCAATATTTGTGTGATTTAGGACGAAAAGTATGGGGTCAAGGTCGCAACGCCTAGCTTTGGACCCGTCTCAACATTCGTACAGTACTGGTGTCCAGTCAATCAATCACACACCAGCAGAGACAGCCATGCACTCTCCATGCAGAGCAAGCTAGTAGTTTCTAATACAGTGTATGCAGCCCTGGTGTGAGGAGAGCTATCCTCATAACATTACTTACACTGACCCACACAAAGTGAGCGGTCTTCTCCTGATAAAGAGAAAAGAAGTAAGTACAAAGTCACCTATTCTATATATGGCTCAGTCTCAGGACTTTGTAACAATTGAATAGTCTTTGACTAGGTGACGTCTTTGACTAGGTGACGTCTTTGACTAGGTGACGTCTTTGACTAGGTGACGTCTTTGACTAGGTGACGTCTTTGACCAGGTGACATCTTTGACCGGATAGATTAAAACAGTTGAAAATGGGCGCATTTAGAAAGAAATGCAGGGGAAAAAGTGAATATATATTATAACGTGTGTGAGGGCCGTGCTCGGCCCTCACGGTCATTTAGGCCCTCTCTGAGACATTCAATACACTACCCTGGCCCCCTGGCACCAGCTGGAGTTTTCTACATGAACTAATTGTGACTTTGACGTCACCATCATGGCCTCTGGCACACTGCCTGGCCTCACTTCCACTCCTACAGTTCTGGTTGGATAACTAGAGAAATAATCAATCTAGAGCCTAAAACAAAACTGACGATAAGCGTATGTCATTCCTTTACTTATAATGATGTCTTAAGTTGGTGCCGGCCGGATTTAAAAGCTAAGACTCATCCAACAGACTCTCATTTCTGATTCCTTCCCCCCCTCAAGTTGAGTGAGTTCAAAAGTTTTCATTGATTATGAAACATGATGCTCTTCATAATGTAGTCAATTAATCGCCCAATTTCACAGTTTTTTAATCAATCATATATGATCTCACCAGATAACATAGAGTAACAGGTTGGAGAAATCCTATATTTCATACCATGCCGGGAGAAAATAGAATGAGGGGGTTTCTCCCCTCGATTTAGGGTCAATAGACATGTAATTTTAGGTTCAACCAGAATATCCAATTTGCTAATGTCTAAAAATGATTTGCTGAAAATGTTTAACCTATGTGTAGGTAGACAATGTGATCATCTGGGTATATGTGAATGGGCTTGTATGACGGTTTTGTATTTCGTGGAATATAATGATTTAAATGACAAAAAATAGCTGAAATAAGGTATTTTTTTATGTGGATCCCCTGCCCCCTTCCCCCTTCACCCCTCCCTCGGTACCCCACCTGGATAAGATACAGCACCGGGAGATTTCCCCTTGGTGGGGCGGGCCGGCGGTGGCCCTTATCACTACCAGCGGCCGTTATCTCTACCAGCGGTCGTTATCTCTGTATAGATAAGGGCTGTGCGCCCACCACAGAGCCGCCCTAAGTGAGGGAGAATCTCCCCTTGCTGGCAGATCTTCCCCTGTGGGGTATTATACCTATAGTGGAGGAGTTCCCGGATTGTCCAGGCCTGTACAACTTTTAAAATATTCTAGCAGTAAAGGGGAACACATAGGCGTTTCACATGTGATGTTTTACATTTCTGTGCATATTGGTTCATATGAAAAAAAAACATTAACGATTTCACACTTTTTTCTTATTTTTTAAGAAAAAATGAAAAATCTTCAATTTTTCAAAATTTTGTATTTAAAAAAGTAGTCTGGGACTATTTTTTCTTCGCATTTTCCCATTCTAAATGATTAAAACTGCATGTACGAAAAATCTAGTGAGATTCTGTTAATTATTAGTGACTTTGACCCAAGGGTAGCGACCCACCTTAATATTCAAGAAAGACAGCTAGAAACTTTTTATTGTCACATCAAAATAGTTACCTAGTATGTTATGTAAAGGAAATAACACATTTCATAATTGCTACAGTGTTAAATCACATGATTTAGGGCTGTATCCGTAATGGCAAAAATATGTTGATTTTTGTATGTCTCTAATTTTAATATCCTCTTATCATAGTTTTCTTATGACTGAATACTAAATGATAACCCCTACTGTGATGATTCTAAAATTTTCCCCTTGTGAAATAGGGCACCTCTTAATGAAGGCAAATGGGAAACAAATTTGTGGGTGAGGGCCGTGCTTGGCCCTCACGGTCATTTAGGCCCTCTCTGAGACACCATCCCGGCCTCTGGCACACTGCCTGGCCTTCTACCTCACTTCCACTCCTACCTGCCTACAGCCACCAGGCACACTCCTCCTCCACAGCTTCACATTTTACCCAACCTCCCACACCTTACTGTCATAACCAATAGCGGTATTATCATCTATATAAGTAGTATATATTGTATCGGAACGGGACCATGCTTGAGTACTGTTTATCACTCAATCGAGATGCAGCCAATCAGAGGCCTCCATTTGGTCACGTGACCGGAAGTGACCTACTTAGGGGATTAGTGGTGACGTCACGTGACCTACTTAGCCAATCAGAGGCCGCCATTTGGTCACGTGACCGGAAGTGACGTCATATGACCTACTTATGGACCGGAAGTGACGTCATATGACCTACTTAGGGGACCGGAAGTGACGTCATATGACCTAATTTAGGATCACGTGACCGGAAGTGACCTGATGAGTCACGTGACCGGAAGTGACGTCACACGACCTAATGGACAACCGGAAGTGACGTCTATATCTCAATTACAAAACTATATTCCATTTGACCCGAAGTTCTATAGCCAGATAATAGTTTTTAAGAACCATTGTCTGGTTTGATACTTTTCAATGGTACTCAATTACAAGAGAAGAGCAAATGGGCTCATGGTCTATCCACATGTCAGGTCACTGACATGCACTGCTCATGTTACAATTACCTTAGTTGATGACCAAAATAACTTGTAATTGGACGAAGCCTGGTGCCGAACCTTCAACATTGTGCCAAAATATCACTCGCTGCTTCTACAGTGAATGACATAATAACTCTTGTTATAATCATACAAAGTCCCAATTTAAAACAATTGTCTGATAAAGAGGTTTAAGTAATATGCCTACAGCACGAGTGTAGATCCTCATACTGTGTACATCTTTACTTTACACTAGGGGGGCCATATGCAGGGGTCTAGCCATGGAAGTCATATAGTATGGGCCATATAATATGGGCTAAGAGATTTAATAGGACAGATCAACGCGGTTGAATCCAAGTATAAATAAGCGAGTGGGCGTGGCCGTGGTTCCTGAGCAGCTCACCAGAGGGCGCCCCAGACTGACCTGATTTATGAGCAGCTCTCTGATTGGCTGGGAGTGGCTCAATAACAATGCGTCTGATTGGCTGCAGCTCGGGAACCATGGTCACTTCTTCTTGTTGGGCCTATACTATAAATGGGCAGTTTCATGGTTTCATGGCCAGTGGCCTTTGAATCTCCAGACCGTTCACACCTGTCAACTAATTTTAAATTTTTGGCAGTTGAGTTTTGAATTTTTCAAAATTATCTCGAGATGGTACGAGGAAGGAGAGGCAGAAGGAGTCTAACTCCAGATGTCTCGGCCGCTACATCGGAAGATAACAATACTGAGGGAGCAGTTGGTGGGCAGCAGCCTACCATGCCACCTGCTGTGGTGATCTCTCCTCAGGTTGTTGAGAAGACCGTGGAGGAACGTTTGGCGACCCAGGACAAACTCCTAGCGACCCAGGACGAGAGACTCGTCAGGATGGAGGCGATCCTGGTGAAGTTGAGTGAAACCAAGAGCGGTAGTTCCAGGAAGAGGCACCAGTCGTCGCCCCGGCGCCACGCAAGAAGTGGGTCACGACGACCTAGATCTACTCGTCGTTCTAGGTCACACCGACGGTCACCTTCGAGAGAGTCAGTTTCCACGCTGTCAGATGCCTCTAGATCACCCTCACCTAAACGCAGTAAGCCTTATTCTCAAGAGAACTTTATAGCTAGGCATGAGAAAGTTAACACCTTTGACAAACTAATGTTGGTCAACATTAGAACGGTCAACATTTGTATAGAGCAAGGCACCGACGCACAGGCGGTGCTGGATCATATGGAACGTCTTTGTGTAAAGGCAGCGAATAAGGTGTATCAAGTTGAAGCCCTTATCTCATATGATAAGGCTGTAAGAGCAAGAGCAAATTTAAAGGGTTTGTCAGCTTTCAAGAATGTAGAAACCGCTGACATTTTGACTTATTTCTGCTATGACAACACTGAGGTAGCTAAACAGGCGACCAAGGTCAAAAAATCAGTATCTAAATCAGAGGGACCTAGGTCCTGTTTTGCTTTCAACAAGGTATCAGGTTGCAGCTCGCAGGGGTGTAGATATAAGCACCAATGTATGTTCTGCAAATCCTCCTCACATGGGGCTTTTGATTGTAAGAATGAGTCTAAGTCGGTCTCTAAGTAGGATGTTGTGGATGTGCTACTTAAGGAGTCTATGATTCAGATTGCCCTAGACCCTGATGTAGTTACCTCCAGAGCCCAAACTCAGGCTATCAAAAATGAGTCAGGTATTTTTGGGAGTCCTAAAACCTTTTTGGGCGACCCAGAATGTTCAAAAAACCTCGAGAACTTTGAAAATAATTTTTCTTCTCGAGATAGTTCAAAAAGTTTTGAAAATTTTGAGGATTTTTCAAATTGTTCAAAAAATGTAAATTTCGCTTCAGACAGTAATTTACCTGGAGAATTAGGCAATCTACTTGTTACACCTAATAATTTGTTATTTCAAATTGAAGGTGATAGTGGTACACCTGTAATTGAGGTGTATGAAAACTGTTTGGCTGGTACATGTAAATGCAAGCATTTGATTGGGGGCAGAAGTACAAGCCTTATGCCCTGCAGATTTGCCCATTTCTTGTTTGGCCAGGGCAATGTTCTGCCCCATGACCCTGAAATGGCTGATTTTATTTGGCAGGGAGTTGTAAACGGTTTCAAAATTGTTGACAATAATTGTGAAACCGAGTATTTTTGTAAAAATTATAACTCTATTCTCGAGGAAAATTTTTACTCAGAAATGTGTGACCTAGTTCAGCAAGAGACCCAGGCAGGGTTAGTGACTCAGACAAAAATGAGACCTAGATGTGTCCATGCTTTAGGTGGGATTTCTAAATCGAATGGTAAACTTAGGCCTATTACAGATTGTAGCATGCCAGAAAAGAAGGCTATAAATAATTTTATGCAGCAAACTTATAAGCCATTTACTTATAATTCAGTTAGTACGGCTGTAAAACTTTTGGATCAAGGTGATCACATGGCTGTTATAGATTTGAAGTCAGCCTATAGAACAGTGAATGTGTATGCCCCTCACTGTACCTTTCAGGGTTTCAGGTGGAATTTTGGTTCGGGTTATGAAAATTATGAAAACAACAGGCTGTCATTCGGTCTGAGGTGTGCGCCTTATATTTTCAACCAGATATCTGAATTTATAGTGTTGGTGGGTAGAGCATATGGAGTTGGTAAGGTGGTGAATTACCTTGACGATTTCCTAATAATTTGTGATTCTGAGCTGGAGTGTCTTCGCCAGCGAGACCTTTTGATAGAGGTGATGGAACTTTTGGGGTTTAATGTTGCTTTTAATAAGGTATCTTCTCCATGTACTACTACTACCTTTTTAGGGATTACAATAGATTCAGTTAATATGGAACTAACCCTGCCGGAGGAAAAGCTGTTTAAGCTTAATAGAGCCTTAGAAGAGTGTATTGATCGGTCTCATGCTACCAAGAAACAATTACAAAGCATTGGTGGATTAATGAGTTTCTGCTCGTCGGTTGTGAGGGGTGGAAGAACTTTTAGTAGGCGCCTTTTTGACTTATGTGCTAGGGCTAAAGATAGAGGTTCAATTTATTTATGTGAAGAGACCAGGAAAGACTTGCTGTGGTGGAAGCAGTTCTGTCGACATTTTAATTGTAAATCGTTAATTCCTAAAGATCTTACATTCGATCCTATAGTGTCTGACGCCTCTACTAAGGGTTTTGGCGCCTGGTCGGGTACAGACTTCTTATATGGTATTTGGGACAAAGAATTTTTCCCAGCGTCTGAATGTAATCATAGAGTTCTTCCTCCTCTCCTGGATCGGTTAGATGTACATAAAGATAACATTAATGTATATGAACTTTGGCCGGTTCTAGTTGGCTTGAAAAGGTGGGGGGAGAAATACAGAGACTCTCGCATCCATATTATAACTGATAATATGCAAGTCTTAGCCAATATAAATACCGGTAGGAGCAAGAATCACCTCAGTATGGAATGGCTCAGAGAGCTATTTTGGTTATGTTTCATATATAATATTGATTTGTTTGCTACTTATATTAAATCTGAAGATAATATATTAGCTGATCAATTATCTAGGCTACCGTATAAGGGTTATATTAATTTGTGTAATAAATCCTTAGCCTTGAATAACATGTGCTGTGTGTCTTTACAGGAAACCTTTTGTCCCAGCTGATGAGTGAACAGCAGAAACTTTTGGATGCTAGTCTGGCAGATACAACCAAACTGACACGAGCAGCTCAATTAAGGAGGTATAATAATTTTTGTAAATTATTTCATTTGAAGGATTTTCCTTGCTCGTCAATTCAGGCTCGGATGTATGCTACTTATTTATCCTCCAGAGTAAGACCCGTGTCAGTACGTAATTATCTCTCTGCTGTTTGGTATCAGTGTAAAATTTTAGGTTTCTCAGATTTTTCTATGTGTTTTTTGCTGAAACAACTTTTAAATGGGATTGATAGGACTTATGCTTGCTTTAATAGTCCTTCAAGGTATCCTTTGTCAGTCATTGAGTTATTGGCTATGTTTAAATTTCTAAACATGCAAAATTCTGAACACAAGTTGTTTTGGCTTGCAGTGTTGCTGTGCTTCAGGGGCCTTCTGCGGAAATGTCACGTGACCAATACCAGACATTCCTTGACATGTGGGGACATAGATGTATCTTCGTCCCATGTCACCCTAAAAATTAGGTCTTCTAAAACAGACCAATTAGGTAAATCACCTTTTAAGATTTTTCTCCACAACATCCCGGGTTCTCCCCTTTGTGTGAGAAAATTACTAATTGATTCTATTCAAAATTCTCATAGAAGCTCAGACTTAGTGCATTTGCACTACAATGCCTTTAACTCAAGACTGAAGGATTTGTCTAAAAGATTGGGCTTGCCTGTCGACAGGATAAGTACCCATTCTTTAAGGCATGGGGGGGCCTCTCTTTTGAGGTCCTTGAATGTACCACTGGATTCTATCAGGGTACTTGGTAACTGGAAATCCAGTGCTATTTACCGGTACTTGCATGATTCTGATTCAGAATTGTTGTTGATTGATTATGTACCTGTGAAGTATTTTTCATCTTTAATGTAATTATTGCATTATTACATTGTGGTTGGTGTGTTGTTGGCCTGGTAATATCTGATACTTGACACCAAACTCACTGACTTCTCAATTTGTTCACATGTATATACTCATAGTAATTATATACTCAGAATAATTATATTAATATATAATATATTGTTACTATTACTCAGATTGAATTATATTAATATATAAAATATATTGTTATTACAATATCAACAGATAATTATATTGTTGTAAACTATATACCTCCGCTTGGGTAGAAACAAGAATCCTTTATAGGCTGATTAATATATTCGTCAAGTTAACGTACATGTATGACATTTTCTAGTTACCGGTAGTAACTATAGTAACTCGTTTATATTTGTCTAATATAATCCAAAGCCCACAGCAACTATTTATAGGACAGATCAACGCGGTTGAATCCAAGTATAAATAAGCGAGTGGGCGTGGCCGTGGTTCCTGAGCAGCTCACCAGAGGGCGCCCCAGACTGACCTGATTTATGAGCAGCTCTCTGATTGGCTGGGAGTGGCCCAATAACAATGCGTCTGATTGGCTGCAGCTCGGGAACCATGGTCACTTCTTCTTGTTGGGCCTATACTATAAATGGGCAGTTTCATGGTTTCATGGCCAGTGGCCTTTGAATCTCCAGACCGTTCACACCTGTCAACTAATTTTAAATTTTATTTTTAATCTTAAGATTAGAATACAGGTGCTGTTGTAAACGCTATTATTATATAAAAATAGGTTTTTGTGGGAATTTTTTACCCAATGGTATCGTTATTGCGTAATAAAGTAGGCTATATTGGCCTGGTAATATCTGATACTTGACACCAAACTCACTGACTTCTCAATTTGTTCACATGTATATACTCATAGTAATTATATACTCAGAATAATTATATTAATATATAATATATTGTTACTATTACTCAGATTGAATTATATTAATATATAAAATATATTGTTATTACAATATCAACAGATAATTATATTGTTGTAAACTATATACCTCCGCTTGGGTAGAAACAAGAATCCTTTATAGGCTGATTAATATATTCGTCAAGTTAACGTACATGTATGACATTTTCTAGTTACCGGTAGTAACTATAGTAACTCGTTTATATTTGTCTAATATAATCCAAAGCCCACAGCAACTATTTATGTAGATGTAACATTGATTAATCTGCATATGTACTTTTGCAGTAGAGTAGATTGACATTTTGTAAAGTATGCTGAGCTGGAGTTAACGTTCAGATGGGGTCCCTGTGGTATTCACCGGCTGAACAAGACTGCTTTAACATCTAGGTCATCCCAATTATCTAGGACATTCAACTCTGTTCATTTTCATCAAACTTACCATCTGTTTGATGTCAAATAAACGCTTTCTATTCGGTGACTATGTCAATAATAAGCACGGTTTATAAGCACAGAAATTGTGCAAATAATGTATAATTGGTTATGTCACTGTCTCTGCTGCAGAGACATGGCCTCCTTTACCACATGCACTCACTAAAAAGCAGCACACAAGGAAATAACATAATTACCCTTAATTAACCTTAATTGAAGAGTACTGTGCACGGGAAAATTTGGGGCACGTCATCGTTATTTTACAGAAGTTTCATATAAAATTTGTTCTGGGCTCATTTTGTTTATCTCAATGGGATCAACAAAAGACAAAAGACAAATTTTATTTGATTTTTTTGTTACCCTTTTAAAAACAAGTTCAGGCTATCTGGCCATAGTATTTTTTGCTGTTTTTCCTGTCAAGGAATCATCCCGAGCTTAATTTGACATCATAATTAGGTCACTAGGTTATTTTTTCAGGTCATAACAGCCCAAAAAACTTTGGGGAAATTTTGTCTTTCCTACTATATTGAGTCTTTGATTCAGTCATAAAAGAAATGAGCAGAATTTGGTTTTGCATCTGATATCATCTACAAGTTCTGTAAAATATGCATCGAATAAGAAAGGAGTCTCATTTTTCCCATTATACCAAGCTTTTGCCTTCCCCCTTACAATTGGTGGGTTATGCGTTTTATAATGTCATTGATTTGATTAAGTTCTAAATTCTCTCTAATCAATAACACTGTGCAACGACCCTTAAAAAAATGGCAGCGGACCTACCTGACCAGATTAATTTAAGGTTACTGAATCCAAAGATTATGATAATTATGATTATTTGTCAACAGCCAACATTCTTGCAAATACATTGTTACAATAGCTGTTGCTTAGCATCTAATTGTCCTAGCAATGAGTGTGTTACACCTTTGAAATCCTTAGCTTCATTTTACTGGGGGTAGGTGCCCTCAGAATAGACCTGAGAACCTGGCAAACCTATGTTGCTGTGCAAAGAAACAGTAACCACTGCCCCTAGCAACAACAAAATGAGACCAAAAGATTCCCCATACAAGAACTAGGGGGGTAAGAATGATTGTAATCCACCTCTGGGCATTATCAATGATATTTTAGATGAATTTCTTATTTTGGGTAGCCATTTTGGATTTGTGCCCTTTTGACAGTGTTCCACACCTCGGAAACTAGGGCACTTTTTTGGGGACTCTATAGACATTTGGCGGCAAAATTAATTCTGTTGCAATTTGTTATGGGTACACTCCCTTTAATTTTCATGCCCTTTCCCAGTGGGCACAAATTTAGTTCCAAGTTGGTCCAATACTAAAGCAACATTGAATCAGGGTTGAGTCAAATTAAAAACAAGTTTTCTGTTCCAATGTTCTAATAAGCATAATAGATGTGTTTTGTACATCTAAATAAGTATAGGAATTGTTCTAAATTAATCATCCATTTTTATTATGAAAAAGATAAAAGGTTTTTCCTATATCTTTATATGAACTTATTCACAAAGTTTTAATCGAAATGTGTGTTACATCGTTATCATAATTGCATCATTTAACAGGTGGAGGAAGACTACAGCAGGACAGGACGGCCTGCATTAACAGGCAGCCTGTACTTTCAGGCCACCCAGCCTGTACTTTCAGGTCGCCCCTATACACTCTCCTAGCACAGCAGCCTGCTGTACCAGGCAGGCAGCCTGGTATAGCAGGCTGCATCTCAGGCTTTCACACCTTCTCCAACCAGAGACTCTGCTGCATGTGTGTCACATTAGATAAAATACTGATTTAAACTCATTATACTTCAGAAATGCAATGGACCATGCACATAATGCATCCAAAAGTTGGTAGCAGATATACTCATCTATATGCTAGATAGGTTTATAAATTTCGCAAATATCATATAAAAATCGCAAATATGATCATATAAAAGCTATAGTAAGAATACAGTGCTATACAAGAACGGCCCTATATATCAGGCTGAGCGACCTGCAAAACCAGCCTGGGTGGTTTGTCGAGTCTGTGTTGTAAATCTGGGTAGTCTTCCACCTGTTTAAATGAGGGATTTATACAGACATAACCAGTGCTTTATGGGTAGCATAAAGTTCTCATAAAGTCATCCCATCCTTACACAATAAGTCTATCTTGACTATTGTGTTTTTCTCATTTTTATACCTCACACCCTCACAATTGGTGGGTTTTGTGTTTTATGTAGTATTTTATGTAGTATTTATACTAAATTGTCACTAATCAATAAGCCGGCCTTTTCTCCTCATCCTCTTCTATTCCTATCCTCAATTGTCCCCTTATTGCTTCCTGGAGAATCTCTCATTAATTTGCTCAAGTTCATTTTATTTTTGCATCTGCTCTAAATGCTTGTGTAAGCCTTGTTGTATGTTCATGTCCAAACCCAAACGAGTTTAGGATTTTGGTACTGGTGGAAATCCTCAATATTTTTGTGTGGGCCTAGACAAGTATCTGTAAAGATTACATAATCTAAAAGTCTTCATGTTTCTCCTCATTATAGAAAAACCCGCTCAAAGTAATGGATGCTACCGTCAGTAGACATCCAACTACCTCTAGGAGGTTCTTTCTGCCATACAAACTCGCACATGACCAAACTTTTGTTTTTATGGCTTTTATTCTATCATGTTGAAATTATAGCGATCACAACGTTTCGGCAGATGGTTGCCTTCATGAGGTGATCATGAATTATTTAACATTAAAATGCATTGTTTGTGTGTAGGGGTTTCGTATACGTATAACGCGAACAGAGGTTCCAAATTCGGTTTGAATGCAACAGGTTTTATTCGATCACAGCCTCAAAAGTACACGAAGGTTTCTACTCGGTTCACTTGGTCTTTTAACCATTCGAAGACACACAGGATTCTATCGATAGTTCGAAGTTAGCAACACCGGACAGTCAGGTCCTGAGCCAGCATGGCTGGTGCAGGAGCCATAATGTGGGAGGGGTGTAGGTGCCCCTATCAAAGCGAAGGTACGAAAGGTGTGGGTCAGAGCTCGTCCTGGGACGAACTCCCTGAGGTAGCAAACCTCGGCCTCTTATATACCCTGAGCGTGGACCAAGCAGTGTCGACGTGGCACTCCTCCGTAGCGCCGTCTGGAGTGCCCTGCCTGGCTCCGCTACCGGATAACCGAAAGGACATGGCGTAGGTGCTGCCACCTAGTGTCCGCTGGAGGCACTTCCCGCTCTGACTCTACGGACCTATATGTACAAGTATTATTCGTGCCCCTACATCACCCCCACCAGATTATAACAAGGGTCGAAATACATCTGATATAATATAATATACTCGAATATAGGAGAATAATATCAGTGTACATGATGACAATACCGGGGTACATTCGAAGGTACGAATTATGTTTTACACGTACATGTAGAAAGTACAATTTAGATTTAGAATGACCTGTTACACCAAACAACATTTACATATCTATGTACATAACAGGGATCTTACAGATCCAACACCATAACGACAAGATCGATACGTGAGTGGATATGTGAATATATATGTTCTACACTACTTCTAACTACAGTGATCACAGATCTGTATGGTTTTTGTTGAGATACAATATTGATTACTACATTAATTATATTAAGGTAGGTAAGGAGTGCACGTTATGTGACTTTTTAGGACGGGATGACACAGAAGTAATGGTTCGAAAATATTAATGTGGGCAAACCGTCCCTGGAGAGGTAATTACGTGAACTATTGGAATTATAAAATACATGAAACCAACATAGGTGTGACGTTAACTCTTATAACCAAGGAATGTAGTAATACTGGCCTCCACATGAGGTAAATGATATATGACTCTATATCCTAAAAATAGATATACTCTCAAAATCTGAATACCAGTTGTTATGTCCAAAAAGAAAATTTTTGGAGAGAAAGGTAGGTATCGAACATTATTTACAGTTTTGGTTTGAATCATAGTATACAGTATACTCTTCAAAGTATGAATTAACTTTTTTTCTTTTAGACAACGAAGACATTTCTTGACAACTATGCATCTCACACCTGGTTTATGTTTTTCGAATCATGATTTCAATCATGGACGTTCTATAATTACGAACACAATTATTAAGATATCATCGAAACATCATATACACAAGTCACCAAAAACGCAACTGAACCAACGAACACACGAATCATCTCACAAGTCCTTCACCAAATCTCGGAGTTCTTCGAGCGACCCACTCCACTGAGTGAGTCCGATTCCGAACACTCGGATGAACTTAACGTTCAGTGCCTTCATGGTTTTGGCCTGATCGTCCAGAGTGTCCTCCGCAGCCTTTTGGAAGGCGGGGGCCGTTGTAAGCTCCCTCTTCGCATGTTCCACCTGTTTGGTGAGTTCGATCACCTTATCAGGTTCTGCCTGTTCGTCGATTCGTTGTTGTTCGAATATCTGCCTGAGTCTCTCTACCTCCTTGCCCTGCATGGTGATGGCATAGTCTGCTGATGCCCTTCCCACCCAGGCGGCATACTGCTGCATGCCGGCTTGGTGCTCACGCAGCCATCGTTCATACAGCTCCTTATGCACCACTGCATCAGGAGCCTTCACAGACTCGAAGTAGTCCCTTGGGAACCGCACACTTGGACGAATGTTCTCACCACTCACCATGAGGTCATACCACCTATCCGGACCGACTGCCGGTTCTTCCAGCACGTTGGGCCTGAAAGGCACAGTGGCTGTGGTGGTAGTAGTGGTGAGCACTGCGTCAGCGACAGTGGCTGCTTTCACTCCTCTAGCAGTTGTCGTTGGTGTGGTGGTGACCGGGTTCGAAGTGGTCACTGGAACCAGGTCCACCACAGGCTCAGTTTTTACGGATGATGAACTCAAACTAGTGGCAGGGGTTTTACGCCCCACCGACTTTGTAGAGCTGTCAGCTTTCGGTTTCGCCTCTTCCACTACCTGGGGGGTGTTGATGGTGGCAGTGACCACCAAGTCCTTTTTCCCGGGCAGGACAAAGTGATCCGAGTCCCCCATTTCTACGTTTCGGGAGTCTGGCTGGCGAAGGGCCTCCTTTACAGGGATACCCGAAGGGAGGTTCCTGTATGGATCCCTCTCAGTCTGTCTTTCCGGACCAGGAGAGTCCATCGTCGGATACTCAGTCCTGCTAGCCAGGTTACCGGGAGTCAGAGGACGAAGGGTTTGCAGTTGAGAACGACCTTTTGGGGCCGAAAAGTCCGGACCATAGTCAGGAAGCAAGTCCTGCAGTTGGGACCGGTGCTCAATTGTTGTCGCTCCCCCTCATGCTGCAGTCGGAGCTCTTGGAGCCAGTGCTTCCGATTTGACCTTTTTACAGTCAGGTTCAGAAGTGGCCGGACTACTGTTGGTTTCACTTCGTTTCCCTGAAAGAGGGTTGGCCGCTCTCCAGTCGTACAACTCCTTATACAAGTTGCTACCCAGGTCCAATCGACCCCGTCGATCTGTACGCTGGAAGACAGCGGACTGCTTCGAAATCCTTGTCACCTGGACCTTTCCGAACTGGAGGGTCTCAATAGTGATGTTGTCGAACTTCACCTTGTCCAGGCCCGCCACCAGTTGTGCATGGAGGTCCCCCACGTTCTTCCTGGCTTACATCATGGCCTGGCCATGACATTGTATAAGATGCTCGATCATCCTGCCTCTTCTGAGGGTCCACAGTCCCAAACACTTCTTGTTTGACTTGCCGGTGTCAGCGCAGATATACTGCGCCCGGTGGTGCATGTGGCACTCGACCAGGTGCCGCATAAATTGAAGACGAGTAGGCATGGGACGGTTCTCGTGCTGGTAATAGGTGCGGCAGGAATCAAAAGGACAATCCTCCCTTACCCCTGCCTTGTACCGGGCCATAGCCCATCGAATCTTGGGGCGTCCCTCGTGGTTGTAGTAGGAATCGGGGAACTGTTTTCGATCCTGCAACCGATTGAACCAGTTTTCCATCCATGCGAAGGTACTGGGTGAGTTGTTGTTGGACCTGATCCACTCTTCGTCATCGGACAGACCCTCGCAGTCTGTTGCCTTAGGGCAGGAGTACATGTCCCTGGACCGTTTGCAATGCTCCATACATTCGGGCCTACACTTTTTAAAGCCCCCGGTAGCATTGCGCCAGATCATTTCTTCTGCCCGAGAGTTGGGGACATCTACTGAGGCGGTTGCCCCAGCAGCCGGAGGGGGCGACGAGACCACAGGTGATGTGTTCGAATGTCCCGATTCCGAGGACGTGGATGGGGATACAGGTATGGGAACCTGCACCGGAGTCTTGGTTGGAGTTCTCGGAGGCGTCGAAGGCGTCTTAGTTGGTGCCCTAGGAGGTGTCGAAGGAGTGGAAGCCGTACTGGATACCACATCAACCAACCTCACCTTTGGAGACATGTTTACCGCTGTGGTTGGTGGCGTCAGGACATAAGGGACACATGGCTGTCTTGCTTCACCCTTCTTCACCTTACGTCTCTGGTTTTTAGGAAGTTCAAATGGTACCTCCTCCACATCCGAAGCGTCAGACACGGACCGTCCCTTCTGCTGTGGGTTGGGGTTCTTCCTGGATTGGGCTCGGGTGAGTGGAGCCCTGGGGGCAGCTTGCATAGCTTCCAGGGTTTGTCCCAAATGTTCATTGGCTGCCCAGAGTTCATCGGACTCTCTCACCACCTGAGCGAACCGAGCTTCCTGCTCAACCGATTCTGAAGTATCCGAATTAACTTCCATAAGAGTTAACTCCACAACGGCTGGAGCCTTGTCGAATTGGAGTGGTAAAGGTCCCGGTGCCCTGGGAAGAGGTTCGGATTGAGACTCAGTAGTCCCAGTTGTAGTGGTTGGTTCTTGGAGTGACGTTGAAGCCAAATGGGGAGTACTCAAAGAGCACTCGGACTGAGCTGAGGCAGGTTCGGATACTTCGGACATAGACAGAGTAGCTGGAGGGGTATTCGAACGGGAAGTTTTACGACTACCTCTGGTTTTGGTGAGTTTCTTCTTCTTCCCTTTCGAACTCGTGGTGCTCCCATCACTCGAGGGCACCGGCTCCTCCATTAGTTTGGCTCGTTGGAGGTTTCTAAAGTTCGTACCACATCTCAGTAGAATCTGTCCGAAGATTTCGTTCTTGTAGGCACCCCGAATGGCTCCCTCGTAGCTCTCCAGCCATTTCCCATTGTGGTGGTAGAACTCATGCTCTTCCAGTTTGTCCAGCACCATCGCCATGAGTGTGGGATGAAGCTGCAGCGAGGTATCGAATGGCGGATCGCATTCCAGCACCTCCACAAGTTGTTGCTGGGCCAGCGATTTTCATGCGAAATCCTCCATCTCCTCGTCAGACACTGCTTGAATGGGCCATTTCTGGCTCACCTCCTCTAGCTCAGGCATGTCGTCTTCCTCCAAATCACCTGCTGCGTTGAGCCGCGTGGATGTGGAGTTATCAATGTCCTTCGAAGCTACACGTTTTGGGGTGTTGCGCCACGGCAACGGCCCCATGTTGACTGTCGCTGGAGGTGGCATGGCCACGGCATCCTGCTCAGCCGTCGAATAGGAGCCGATCCCCGCCACTCGGACGGTGATCGCACTCCCGGTGGTTTCGGAGGCGGATTCGTAATCCGATTCCTGTGCATTATCGAATTGGCCATCATCCATCCCGAACAGATCCAGCTCGTCGGACTCGAGGCCCTCACCGGGGGTGTACTGCTCCTCCATCGAAGCCGAATTAAACAAAAACGAAGTTTAAATCGAAGATATTGCGGAGAGCGAAGCTCCGCGTGTCCAAATGACACTATGAGCGGGGACTAACCAGGTTGGCACGTTTTATGATGTGGTTTTGGAGACTTTTGGTTGGTAACAAGACCCCTCTTCCTCCTCCTTTTCCCTGCAGCGTCCGCGCGTCTTCTTGGCACTGATCCAATATGGCGGCCGCCCTTCAAAGGTCAACCAATCAGCGTTCACGCCTCATCGGATAGCCCTTTTATAACGGATAACGCGGCGGGAGACGCTTCGCGTTTCCCGCCACTGATCAAACGGGTAGCTCACCGGAGTGTAATCCTTATTGAGTCAGTTCCACAGAACCATGGGTGCCACTAATTATGAATTCTTCAGGAGTGTAGGCAAATGTCATTACGGGTAACGTAAGAATACCCGCCGGATAGATCCGTCTGCCACCCTCGGGGACATTCACAACCAGCACCCGCCCTAGTTCTGCTCACTCAACAGCAATTAGCTCTGTACTACCATCATGGGATCGAAGCTTCTTGTTGTGTATACAAATTAGGTCACAGCAGTCCCTTGGCCAAGCCGTGGACTGCGCCTTAACCCTACCTTGGGTTCTTTAGACCTGGTCATCTGGGAAGATTCGACAGGATGTCCAGTAGTCAATTGGACAGCCCTCCTCCCCTTCAGACCTTCATTTGCCAAGACTTTTTTTTACACATTTTTTATCCTTCTTGCTAGAAGCTCGAATTGGTAAAATTTTTTTAGGCCTACCTCGGCTCCTCTTTACTTCACCAATACCAGGGGGCATTGGTTTTCTCTCATCTGAGGGTATAACTAGTTTCCTAGGTCTACCAGGACCACGTCGTTCCGGGGTGGTCCCTCTCCGCTCAGTGTCACTTGACTTCGAATGCTCCCCTGATTTTGAATGCGCTGAAACATCACCATGCCACCGACGTAGACGAGCTACATTGGATTTATACAGGCGCCCCAACAAGGATTTGATCACCACTGTACATAGATTCTGAAACAATCCGAACCACAGTAAATGGACCATCCCAGTTGGGTGATAGCTTCAGCTGCTGTAGGGGATCGTGTAGCCTAACTACTTCATCCCCTACTCGAAAGGACCTAAGTTTCAAACCCACGTCATAGCCCACCTTTTGCCATGAAGCAGATTTGCTTTGCTCACATCGAACCATCTCGTATGCGGACTTGAATTGATCCCTCAATGCCTCCACGAACATCACCTGACAGGGTATTTCAGCGTTTATCCCAGCTACGCCAAACACAAAGTCAGCAGGCATAATCAAGTCCTCTCCGAATACTAATAGATTGGGGGAACAACCGGGGGGAGCACGCACCGTACTGTTATAAGCATGTACCACAAACTCGCATTGCTCGTCCCAATCATCCATCTGACTGTTGACCAGAGGCTTCAGGACCTGTATCAAGGTTCTATTGAACCTTTCTACTTGACCATCCGACTGAGGTCTGTACGGATTCGTTCTTGTTTTGCATATAGCAAGGTTATGGCACATTGCTGCCCATAACTCGGATTCGAATTCTCTGCCTTGATCACTATGCAACATCAAGGGCACGCCTAGATGAAGCACCCAGCCTTTTACAAATGCACGGGCACATGTATGGGCCTTATGATCCTTCAGAGGGAACACTCTAGTGTACTTCGAATAGTAGTCAGAGATCACCATCATGCACGTGTTTCCATCAGGAGTGGTTTTTAGGCCACTAATGATATCAACCGCTATGCGTGCAAATCTAACTCCCCACAGCTCTTGAGTTAGTGGCAATTTCCCCAGGCCTTCACCTGGTTTATTCAGACAACAATCTGGACAAGTAGAGATCCACCTAAGCAGATCTTTACTCATGCCGGGCCAGTAGTACCTCCTGGAGAGTCGTGCAAGGGAGCGCTTCTTTCCAAAATGTCCACTGGTCTGGTGCCCGTGTACGAAATACATGATATCCCTTCGCATAGCTGTGGGTATCACAATTTGCCGAAGTTTGGTCTTGTATGGTGTTATCTTCCACCTACATAAGATACCGTCAACAACAGTTAGCTCAGACCATTGAGCAAGTAGTTGTCTCATTTCCCGGTTCTCAATCGAAATGTTTGGTCTTTGTGGTTGGGCACCACTGGAGACCTGTTCTATTAGTCTTGACATGACAGCATCACCCTGCTGGAATTGCCTGATAGTTTCCGTGGACCATTCCATTGCTTTAGAATTTCCTACATCATACGGCATTCGAACTCCAGCTATTACAGCCTTATGGGCTCCACAATCATTACAATCCATTCTAGACCATTTCCGTATGGGTCTTCTCGAAAGGGCGTCAGCATTGATATGCTTGCTCCCTGCTCTATGTTGGATTTGGCTATTTTCTAACCCGAACTTGGACAAATGGGTCAGCCATCGACCGGTCATTCCTTCTGCTTCCTTAAAGTTCAGCAACCACCTTACGGTGGAGTGATCTGTCCGTAAAGTAAAGTCACCTCCCCACAGGAAGTGCTTAAACTTCTTCGTATATACCACTACCGCCAACAATTCGCGCTTAGTGGTACAGTAATTCCTCTGGGCCTTATTGAGGATATTACTAGCGAAAGCCAGTGGCACTTCTATCCCCTCTTGCATCTGGGACAGAGCAGCACCTATACTGTTGTTACTGGCGTCAGTGTCCAGTATGAAATGTCCATCAGCTGTTGGATATTTTCATCCTTTATAGAAGGTTCACTGGAGCATACCTGCACCAGGCCGTACTTGGTCCTCTTTAAGTACCCGATCATACCTTAATGCTCATGTAATTTGGCGTCATGGTGCATTAACAAAGGCTTTGTGAATACCTTACAAGTGCTGCATTGGTGCATCATGCGGTATCGTATACGAGTATCAATCAAATAGTGAAAGAGTGATGTAAAAGTACAGTAACCCCAACTCACTGTAGTGACACTGTGGAAGTATGCATTATGTCACGCTTTAATGGTAAATATCTTAAATGAGTCCCAAGCTTTCCCAACTTACTATACAATATCATGGCTCACATGCCTTCAATATGTCCTATTGACTATGTCTAGTTTTGTTCATACCGAAGTAGTGGTACAGCCTTCTGGTGGAGCTGGAAGGCATCATCAGCATGAGGCATATGCTGTTTGTACTTGGACCGGAAATTAGAATGGGCGCTGGCATTTTGTTTTTAGGAGTCCCAATGCAAATTTATTGATTTTAGTATATGCATTTACTTGGATAGGCCTTCATCTTGCAAAAGTATGTTGTTCTCGTTGACAAGGGCCTAAGACTAAAATGTATAGATGGAGCCCCCTTTTTAGGTGCTTTACTCTCTGGGAAGCTGTGAGTGCCACTCAACATCATAAAGAGTCTAGAAACCTTTTCCTAGCTAGTCTATGAAAAAGTAGAATACAAATCGAGTTTCATGGGAATATTTTGTATCCATAATTGTGTCTCATTTCTCATCATTGAAAAGGTAGATTATGTAACGTACGTTTACTTATTTTTATGGAATACAGTTGTCTCATTAATATAACCAAGGGGAGCCGTATTTAACACCCCCAGTGAAATAACTCATGGCCGTATTTCAAGGCCCTGTGACGTCATCAAAATGGCGGTTTCTTTACATTTGAAAGGCGTCGAAAAAAGCTATTTAAGCTGATTTAGGCCCTACCCCCCTACGATAATTCAAATTGATTCGAAAAAGTTAAAAATAAACACAAAGGTTCACTCATTTAGGTCTATTGACTGGGTTATTTCACCACATTTCACTCGGCCTACGGCCTGGTGAAATACGGCCCCAACTTCAACTCGTGAAATAACCCAGTCAACAGACCAAAAGTCGTGAACCTTTGTCTATGTGTAGTGTGCTACAAAATTAAGTATCAAAATCATTTTTTTTAAAAATGTCCGTATGAGTTCCGTATTCAGGTGCCACATATATTTCTTTGGATGAGGTGAAATGGCTCCCAGACAGTACGTACTCTTGAAATTCAGTTCAATAACTTCTATGGTGATATTAATTTCATGGTTGATACTATAACTCCGGTTCCACCGGTTTGACATTATCATGAGTGTTAGTCCCAGAAGGAAAGAACTACCTGATATATGACCATAACCACTCTGGGACTAAGCTATCTCCATAACTCTATGAGCAGACCAATTGCTCTATTGAGGATGGAATTAAAGGGATGTACCTCTATCCAAACCAAGGTGCCATGCTTTTTGAATTCATATGGCACCTCCATCAAATTTCGAATCACCCAAGCATAATCCCTCAGATCCAAGCATGCCTTAGCCCTGTAGCATCGTATTTCCTAGCATAGTTACCCAAAAATAAAGGCTCAGGCAACCAAGAAATAGGATGCTGGTTGTTCCCTCTGAGAGACTGCTAGTGGCACAGGTAGGTCCTGACTCATCCACTCTCCTTCAGTCTCATATACCAGGCCCTTTAACCTTTATATTCCTGTCAGTCTTGTCAGCTCAACATTGGGAAGTCGTCACTTAGACAACCAATCTTCTCATAGCATATCCTCATGACAACCATACAATCTGTATATCATCATAGAGTCAAGTCAAGGGGGGGGGTTGACACTTTCTAGCCAGGTGGCAGCACGTGAGTGAGACCAGGCTAGGGAGGGAGAGCCGCTGATGGTCGTTCCCAGTTACGTTCCCAGGTGGAGCCTCATGGTCCACCAATGACTATCACATGGCTATGTCTGGTGTCTGTTTGGAAAACAAGGAGCTGCCTGCACTCACCTTAGAACCTAGTATTTTGAATTTACTAATGGCAGGGCTGGATTTGATGGTGTGTTCATCCCCTAGACCATACCGTATTCAGCCTTTCATGTAGGGTAATAAAAAAGTTATAAAAGAACATTTAAATACCAGGTTCTAAGTCTGATAGATATCATCAACTAGGGGACTATGTCATTAGACAACCTCCCTACGGTCAGTGTCTAAATGGCAAAGAGACCTCCTACAGGGATCTTTCCTTAACTTAGCATGGAAGCGGTCATCATTGAACTGGACCGTGGAGAGTAGATAATGGGGCAGCACTGACAATACCTTTTTTTTCGGGTGGGGGGGGAGGGAATTAGTTCTATTATTTCATAGGGGCGGTGTGAGGCCTTTATCCCACAAAATTTCCTTTATCCCACAAAAGAGTATAGTTTAATTAGATAAAGGCTGACCACGGGCCTTTATCCTACAGAATTGGCTTTAAAGCACAAAAAGCTTCATCCCACATAAAAAATGCCTTTATTCCACAAAAGCCTCTATATCACAAAACCTATGGTATCAATATCAACTGGCCACAAAGCCTATGTAATGATCATATCAACTTGCCTTTATATCAGAAAACCTATGTACTGGTCTCATATACTAAACTATCCTCAAATATAAACTATTTTTCTTACATGTCAACCGGCTTTATATTACTTTTTTTAAATTTCTATTTTTCACTCTGAATCAAAAGAAAACTAGTGAAGGGATGTGTGGATATTTTTTGAAATTTTGCAAGCTCACTAATTCGTTATGATATATGTGGGTTTGGGTTCAGTATGGTTAAAACTTCTGTCAAAGCTTGTCGTTGCTTTTTCGCTCGGTTGCCATCAGCCTGTTCGCCCCCTTTTGACGTCAGCATCAAGGAACAGGCTCTGCATACAGTAGGCCTACCATAGTTGGCTGGCGGCGACCGAGCGAAAAAGCGACAACAAGCTTTGACAGAAATTTTTAACCATATGCCTATGGGTACTGAATCTATATAACTGATCACTTTGGGTGGGTATGCTCTTTATTGCCTCAAAAACCCTCAAAATGTGCCTCCTCTGATGAGTTAACAGCTCTCTCAAATGAGCCAAAAACACCACCACACTTCATTATTAGCCATAAAAATTGCATGCCAAAGACTACTTACACCATTTAGTTTTTTTTTTCCAAAATCATCTTTGATTCAATGTTGTCTACCGGTGACACCTTGAATAGGAGAGTGCCCCCCCCCAAACTCACATCTCTCAAATTCCGCCCCCCTGCCCCCCACTTGCCTGCTCCATGCCTACTTCATGTGCCCAGCGCCAAGGACCAATCAAAAGGCTGATCTCATGTGCTGATGGCAGAATATACTTGAAGAAAAATCAAAAAGACTTCACTCCAGGCAAAGTGGATGAAAAAAAAATTAATTTAACATGATAATTTTTTTTTTTTTTTATTGTCCTTTTTTTGGCGTGAGCCTTGTCGACCACCGTACATGACACAATAATGGCACAAGTTCTATTTGAGATTATCCTTGTAGTGATGTCATGAGACAGGGTGCAGTCAACGTTTTCACATTATGAAACAGTGCCCCTTCCCTCTGTGTCCCCGAACTATGTCTAAAGACCTACTTACATAACATAACACTGGATAGTGAAAAATATGACATGATCATCATGACAAAAATGTCTACTGACGTCAATGAAATACTATTAATTTCAGACTAGCTGGCAGCCTGCCTACTTTATATAACAGAAACACACTTGAATTGGTACCTACATCTACCCCTGCCCCTACTGTTGGTTGGAGAGGAAGCTTCTGCGTTCTAAAGTATGACCTTGAGGCTGTGTCTTATGAGTTTGTAACTATTGAAATATTTTTGACTGGGTGTAGTCTTTGACCAGGTGTAGTCTATGACCTGTGTAGTATTTGACCAGCATGTTTCAAAAGGTTTGACATGGGGGCTATATGAACAGAAATGGGAGGAAAAGGTTAATGGATAGTTTAACACTATATATTACAAACTTCCCGGCATTTCTGTGTACATAAGCTCAAATCCCTCCCAGGCTATGTGTGGTGACGATGTCATGCACAATTAAATCGACCTGTTAGGGAACATGCCTTTGTGTTGGACATTTATCAACTTGGGTTTAAGTCCCATTGGTTACTTAAGGTCCCTATAACAATTCAAAACCAACAAATAGAATCTGGAGCTGGCAAAAGTTTTGGGCTGGCACATGCCAAATGGATCTTTTATCTTACAACTCCAGCTAGAAGAGCTGCTTATACGACAGATTTGTGGGTTGGTAACCTTATAGAACAGACAACCTTTATCTCTTTTATTTAACGACACTTGGAAGAGTCTGGAGACAAGTTTACTTTTTCAGTGTACTACACATTTGGTTCAATTAGATGATGGCCCATCTAATGAGTATTGCAAGACCTTCCTGCACCCAGGAAGCCCTGGGGAACAGTCTTAGCAAACTGGGGGGAGGATGGGCGACACTAGTGCCAGCATGCTCATAGAGCAAGGTAGCGTGAGCCCTGTGTGAAGAAGCAAACCCTATGTGCTAGACTGGTTAAGCCTTGTGCCTATAGCCTCCTCTGCCCAAACCCACACTGAGGGTGACCCTCTGGTCTGTGTGCTTACAGACCACCTTACCCAAGGTCCCCCAAGCATGCACACTTGTAGTTAATAGTAGGTTGTGTATTGCCATGGTGGATAAATAGAGGTTCCTTTATATGGCCACCCAACAGAGATCCGATAGTATAGACTATAGTGGTCATCACTGTCGCTTTGTATGTGAAAGCTGCAGGGGTCGAGACTCTGCCATGTCAACCTACCCACCATTTTATATTCAATTGTCTATTTTCAGGAACCTATCTTTAAAATTGTTCATGAAAAACACCTCACTGCACTATTGTTCTAAAAAAACAAGGGGCAACTGGGAGAACTCACATCACAGCTGCATAAGGGCCTTCATAATTTTACTGTGGCAACTCATCCATAGTGCCACACAGTCCAAGCCATCAAGCCTGGATTTGGGTAACATGGTGGAGAGTTGGATAGGGCTAGCACAAGATGCAGACTTGTGTAGGGGCAATTCTAGGAACAAAAGGTTAACACATTCCAATATACAAAACATATAGGTTCCTTATATATCACAACCTTGTACCCACATGGGAGTCTACTGGTCATCACAGACTACTTTGTATCCCAAAGGTCCAGGGTTCAAGACTCAGCCATGTCAACCTTCCTTCCATTCTATCTTCAATTTTCTATTTTTATGAAGAAAAATGGTGGGTAGGTTGACATGACCGAGTCACAAACCCTGGACCTTTCGGGTACAAGGTGACAGTGCTAACCACTATACTACTGTGTGGTTATGAGGTGATGATATGTAGGTAGCTGATATATATATTGTACATTGGACAACCCCGCACCTTGTGCAAGCCCTTACCCACCTCTCACCCAAGTTCACCCACCACCAGCTAGCCACTGGGTGGGATTGGGCTGGGCATGTGGAAGGGCTAGGGCACCTCACCCAAAGCTCAAACTACCTCACCCCTTGAGCTAGGTACAGAAGTAGTTTGCCATGCTGGCACTAGCATGCCCTAGCCTCACCCCAGTTTGCTGGGCTGTTACTACCCACCACCACTATACACGCACACACAAGTGCCTTCTCTGTGGCCTACTTCCACTAGCTTTTGTAACCAGGTCTAAAGTTATTGACTTTTTTTCATCATACATAAGTAAGAGACTCATTTAATACTTAAATAATTCAATTAAATCTCATCGTGAGGCACAACTGATGGATGTTGTAAACACTTAAAGGAGTGATATAAGCCGTTAAGCTAACTATTTATACAGTCATGAATTCCTGGTGCCCCCAGCACCTGGCTAGTTGCCCCTGGGCTAAGCATTCTACATCTTACTAGTAGAAGGGTTTAAATGTGTTTCTCATGTTCAGCCCCCTCCCCCGACTTGATATACAAATAATTATTTTTTATATCCCCATCTCTTTTATCAATTTGTTGTTATTTGAAGATAGTTTGAAGGGAAAGTCCATAGAGGGGTACTTCAATTATAATACACACACAATATATAACCAATTAGGATGCACTGACGCGGAGTGGGGTCTCCCCCTCCACCGCCTGCCAACACTGTTGGTCAGAAAGTAAGTGTCTGCACTCTTCAATAAGTAGAATGCATGCTATCACACTGATCTCTGTAAATCATTGACAACGATCAACCATGTGTGAATTATTATGCATTTGCAATATTTGTTGTGTCCATATACCCAGCCAATAGCCCGCCGCAAAAAATTTATAGACTAATGGCAAATATTATCAAGCTGATGTAGTAGGAATTAACCTTATTAAATTTTGGAAAACATCATCAAACTGATTGAAAATATTGACATCAAAATGTCCACCAACTGACGGAAAACATAAATCATGAAACTTCTGAAAGGTACTGTATTAAAAACATGTCTTAATGTTAGTATGTTCCACGATGGTACCACTCAATATTACTGGTATATCCACATGCAATGCCCTTTGTCAAAATGATGCATGACGTCCCTACACAGTGAAGGATCTGATATTTTCCTTGTGAATATTAGGGAGTGGTCATTATTCAACAAAAGGGGTGTTGGTGAATTTGGGGGGGGGACCAACAAAATTTGGACCCCTTGAAGGGGGTGACCTAAAGAATTTGGACCCCTCTTGTGGGGGACCAAAAAAGTTACATTCCTTCTTAGGGGAATGCCTGCGCGTTGCTATAGCTCAAAGGTGTCGGCTGCGGTCAATTTCAAAAATGATGTTAAAAAATGACTGCTCCTTAAGGTGGGTCGCTACCCTTTGGTTTCTTCAAATTCTAAAATCTGTCAGAATTGGCTAATATTGCATAGCCAGATACATTTATATATGCCCTAAACTCTGTTAAAAATGTAGATTATTTCAAGCAAAATTGTGCATTTTGTGATACGTTGAATAATTGATTTAATGGTAACTCATAATATTTCTTTTTTTCTAAACATCAGCTGGTTCATTGCAGATATTCAATATTTAGAACACTATAGATGCTATGATATTGCTCGAAATAACCAAGGGTATAGATCAGGACAGTTTTAGATATAGATTTTACCATTTTACCCATCATGCAATGCCATGTATAATTAATTTAGTAATTTTTTGGCATTATTTTTCATTTTCAAAAGTCCAAAACCCTAAAAAGATGCCCGGGACCCCCTATCAAAATTCCTTCTATATTTTAGCAATGATCTGAACTATTTTCTGAGAGAGTTTGAAAAAATTCTGTTATTACTGAATACTATTTTTAGCCACTAAGGCTACAAATACTGATGATTTCGTTGTATTCTTTCCCGAAACCCCATATAAGAATGCCATGGCGTAAAATTGTAAAATTATTTTTCCAGTAAAGGGGAACATATAGGCGTTTCACCTATGGTGTTTTACATTTCTGCGCATAATGGTTGATATAAATAGAAGTTTTCACATTTTTTCTCATTTTCAGAAAAGTAATAAAACACTTTAATTTTTCAAAATTCTATATCTAAAAAACAAGTTCGGGACCCCCCCTTTTTCTTTGCATTTTCCGATTCTATATAACTTGAACTGCCTGTAAAAAAAAGATTGCGAGATTCTGTTAACTTTCAGTGACTTTGACCCAAGGGTAGCGACCCACCTTAAGGTCCAAAAAATAGGGCATCTAATTGGCATAGTTTGACATGTATTACTCCTTCCCCTCTTACCATCCAAGAGAGCCGGTACTATAAAATATCCTACATAATTATTTCTTACATTGTTCAAAAAGTGCACGTTGCAGTACACGTGATTAATCCTTTAGTCGCAGCATGAGTGTATCATACTGACAGTTCAGGTACGATACATTCCCTATGGATCAGCATGATACACCAATACAGTATTGGTGCATGAGCACAAAAGGTAATCACATGCAATTTCCCTCAGTGCATCTGTGTATATTTTTTCATCAGCTTTAAATAAGGTAAACGTTTAAAGTAAAATCATGATTATATTTCTCATCATAATTCTTTATGTTGATACTCAATATAGTATCAAGGTAGTTATTGCCGGTTTTCTATCAGATATTCTCTACTCCCAGGACAGAATTGGGAGAATTCTGTAATCCATAAAGGGCTTAATTGATGTTTGTGTGGTACAGTGTTTCCTTATGGAGGGGGTACTCAGGGGGGGGATGGTGGGACACTCTGGTCACACCTGAGCACCCACCATGTGTGGGGTCTCCGATAGAGTAACACGGGCAACCATCTATTCTGCCCCAGGCCTAATGTGCAGGACAGGTCCTGCAGTAGAGCCACCGTATATGAAATGATATATTCTTACCGTACCAGTTACAAAATGGCACTGGCTCTCACTAGGCTTACATCTCTTCAGTAGATTCCAGTGGCTAGGAATGATAAGCTCAATTCTGTGGGTGCATAAAACAGCCGTCCTCTCTAGAGGGCTAATTCTTAACTGAAGCGACGCAGAACACACCAACCCAACAGAGCTACAGCGATTCAGGTTTATTGTGACAGGTATGTCAAATCCTTCAATATGTCTTTTCTCATATGCCATTTCCTAACATATTGTATAAAACAGACATTTCTGTGTGATCCTGATAATAGTAGTATATTCATAATGAGTACATGTGGACAGTCGAGGGAAAAGGGTCCTCCAAAGGTTAAACTCAATTATAAAATTGAGGTCATCAGCTTTCCAGTGGTATATTTCATTAGCAGGTACCACTTCTAGTTTTTGAGAACTGGCTCTTTGAATATGTGTGGGCACTGTCCAATCTCAGATGCCAATAAGCTCTATCTTACTTTGTTTTAGAGATATCTCTATCTAATTAGTATAATTATGAAAATTCCCAAATATCCAAACTTTTTCAAACATTTGGTCACAGCTTCTAATCTTAAAATGGGATTTACATTCCGTTTTCTGCATAGAAATCTTTGTGGGGCCTGTAATCATTAATTTCTTGAAAAATTCAATTTAGAATTAAAATTATGTTTCCATGGCAACCAACAAGTGCAAAAACACCAATTTAGGCCCAAAAACGTTCTTTTTACATTCCAAATATGGAAGGTTTTCACTAAAGTTTGAATTTTTTAAAGTGGCTTATTGTATTCTCCATTAAAAAGTAGTATAGAACAATTTTTATGATATTTTGAACATTGTTGGCTATATGGAGCCCCCTGGTGGCCAAAGTTGGTACTAAAAATCCCCCGCGGAGGTCCCTTTTCCCTTGTGGATCCACAGTCATATATTCACATAGTTTTCGATTATCTGTCTACTATTGCAATACCATCTTTATGTACCAGGTCTGGGACTACCCCAGAAGAGAGTACAGACAAATATCCCGAGGCCAATTCTGTTCCCTCTGATGGAATTGATTAAACTCTGTCCTTAGATTTGTGGCGGTCTGATATGTACATTGTTTTACTAGATTGGCTGTGAATGCACTTCTGAATTTTATTTTACATTTCAAAAAAATGCAATAACTCTTTATGGGCAGCCTATTAATTGATCCATATAATTCTGGTTGTTGAGATATATAGCTTTGCATAGTTGAAATGCTAGCCTTGCAGCACAGCTTTTACCCTCCCTGTATATCCTTGGTTATATGCGAAGGGAGAATAATCCCTTGAAAAATCATATATATTTGATTCATACTGTTGTACTAAATATGAGTAGTGGACTAGGGTACAGTGGTGCTAATTTCAAATATGTTGTGTGTTTGCTGCTATTGAGGGGGCACAAGTTCAAAAGTAAGGTCAGAGGTCAGGATTGCATACAGCTTTTGAAGCAGTATTTAATCCCAGCATATGTCATATATCCACTTTCAACAAACTGACCAAGTGGCTAGAAGCCACCCATTTTACCTGTAATCTTAAAATGCCCACGTTTCTGGTAATCTTATTTAGTTTCCGGGCATATCATCTAGATAGCATGACAATACGTAGGTAACATTGTTGTATATATCAGGGACTCTAGCTCTGTACACCCTTTTACTTTCTCTCTTTTTTCTTTTCCTTTATAAAACTGTGACAAAACTATAACAGAAACCATATACCTCTGAAGGATTAGACTGTACAGTGGCGCTGTTGCAGCAACGAAAAGTGCTGTGGTCAGATAGCGCCGTTGTGTTGCTTTACTGCTTGAATTATCATAGCTTTGCCTATTATAGGGATATTTGAAAAGTTCTTTCACTATTAGAAAGCTTGGATTGAAGGGTTATTAAAAAACCATGCTTGTTGATGAAATACTTGAGAAATACCAATATGTCGTTATTGTTTTACGTGACAATCAGTAGGCTCAATTTCCAGAGGAGACATTGAAATATATTGAGAATGATGCATGTGCATTTGCATTTAATGTCCAATCTATGGAAAGTAAAATGTAAAAGCGATGAGCTTTCTCCAATATCATTAGAATAGTCCTTGACTGATTGCACTGTTGTAGAATGAATATTATTCCCCTGGAAATAACATTGAATGGGTGGTATGTTTTGCCCATTGCCATAGGAAAGCTAAAGGAAGCCTCCCGGGGTCATGGGCCAGTGCAACCCGGCACATTGTGGCTGAAAGGCGGCCTCTCGTGATCGCGTTAAGATTTCATACAGCGTGTTCTGCTACTGCAACAGCGCCATCTTGAGAAAAGAAGGGAATCATGGGCTTTTAAAATTGCTATGAATAGCTTCTAGTCACCATGTCAGTTTGTTCCTTGTTGCCCCATATATTGAAACACCTATTCCTTGCACTTCAAAATTGCATAGATATTATGTGTATGCTATCTCCTTAATGGCAGGATAACATGAGGGCTTACCTGCTGTTCGTATTAATGTCTGGCTTTGTAGTCAGTGGTAAGGCCACAACTTTTTCTGTTCTCCTTGAAACAATAAAGCTTATTCATGGATAAACCACACATAATTTTTTTGTGTCACATGAAATATTGCTGTTCATGTCAAATAGTCATTCATTTTAATTGTTGTGCCAGCCATCACACTGTAACAATAATCCATTAAATATACAAAGAATCACCATATAAATACAGTGTATAAATGTAAATATAAGTTCATGTAAACAAAACATCTAATTGAAATGGAATATTGTCAATGTAACTTCCCCTTAAGTCCAATGCATTGTATATTTTCAGCCAATGCAGGGCCATGGCCATGCAATATGGGTCAAGGACAAGTTCAGTGTAACGGACATGGCACCTGTACACAAAACCGTCCCGGTCTGTTGTGTGACTGTGACGCGGGGTGGACGGGTGAGCAATGTGAAACTGGTGAGTGTTACCTTAGTCCATGATAACAGCACTGTTAGTGCTGCATGCTGCTTTAATGTTGCTGTGTCATAAATATTTGCATCAAAGCAAATTTAAGATGTCTTAAAGAAACAGTTTTAGTCTAATTAAATATGATCGAAGTGTTCCTTTAAGCATATTTAGATCCCATAGTATCAAATGGATAAGAAAAAATACCACCCGTTAATTGTTGTTACTGTAACGGTCACGGAAAAATCATCTGGAGAAAGCGGGACTCGAACCCATGACCCTCAGATCACATAACCTGCTGCTCTACTAGCTGAGCTACTTCCCTGTCTGACAATCTGACCGCGCCTTACGTTACTGGGTCGGTTCGATACACGGAAGGGAGTTGTAACCACTTCCCTTACACAGCTCCCCCAGCTTCTATTATGTCCCCGCAGCAGCCGATAGAAGCTGACAGCGCCAAACCGATCCAGCCAATTTGTTGACTGGATTCCATGCTGAACTCCAACTGCCCGTACTGGGGACCAACTCTTCACCACCTGCTCCTGCAACTACCAACTACCAGCAGGCGGCCAATCCCCAGCAAGCTCGAATGCTCCAACCGTCTAAGTCAACTGTACCAGCGAGTGTGCTCGCTTTCTTCACCAGTGTAATGGTCGTGGAAAAGTCATCTGGAGAAAGCGGGACTCAAACCCACGACCCTCAGATCACGTAACCTGCTGCTCTACAAACTGAGCTACTTCCCTGTCTGACAATCTGACAACCTGCTGCTCTACTAACTGAGCTACTTCCCTGTCTGACAATCTGACCGAGCCGTACGTTACTGGGTCAGTTCGGTGCGCAGAACGGGGTGGTAACCACTTCCCTTACATTACATTAGATATTAATTAGCCCATTGTATTACATAGATTCAGTTAGATTAGATATGGACACCATTTCTGTGTGTCTCAGAATAATACTTGGGCACTGCATCACTTATCATATGACTAATAAGCTCATTGCAGTGGGTACCTATCAGCTCCAACAGTGCCAAAATGTATGCTGTGTAACATTAAACGTAGATACCTGCCCCCCTCCCCCACCGCACTCTCCAACCTCTATCCCCTGTCTGTGCCAGCTACGTAGCAGTTGCTGGAGGAGGTGGATCATAAGAAATCAACTCAAATGACCTAAAAATGGTAGATTGAAAAAGGATAAACCTTGGGAGTTGTTACAGAAAACAGCGTAAAAATTGCGTAAAAATAATGTTGATATAGTAGAAATACAGCATAAAAATAGTGTAAAAACAGTGTAAAATAGTGTAGAGACAGTGTAAAAATAGTGTAATAATCGCATAAAAACAGTCAGCTTGCGCTTATGCCTAAGATTATCTAACAACTAATGCTGATAGGAGCGTATATTTATTAACTCATGTTAATACATACAAATGTACGCTAATCCTAGGAAATGTATTGAGATTTAGGCTCATATAACATAGTTATGCTATTTATGTGCACAATGTTTTTCGGGCATCTTTCTTATGCTTATAATTATTGCTCTTTTCTGCAACAGACCCCAGGTGATCTAATCATCATGAATATAATGTCCCTTGACGTCAGTGAACTAATATTTATGTCAGACAAGCTGGCAGGCAGCCTACTGTGAGGGAAAAAACACTTTGAACCTGGTCCTGCAAAGGGGAACTGTCTAACTCTGGAATAACAACTTTGATAAATGTGTTGTTAAAGTTGTATCAAGTTGCCCAGTACACATATGATCTTTAGGATCCAGAACTTAGTCAGTACTGGCTAACAAATCAGATGGTCATAACCTAGTTAGCCTATGCAACCAACCTAGGTGTGTTACTACTGTCAGGTTGGACAGTACTGACTTACTTTCATTTCAATGAGTGATAGGCTAAGTCTTTTTTGAGTAAGGCATTAGTCATATTTTGTTTTAAAATGATGTTTAAATTCTAAAATGATAAATGTTTGATCTGAACATCTGCAGATGAAATTTTCTATAAGAGTTATATTTTAAAAGTACTGGTACATGGGTATAGACTGCAAGAACTGTGTATTCTATTAAACATACTGTGACATTAGTGTAAAGAGACCAACAATTTCATGATGTGACAAGGACATCTTCCTGGCATTCACTCGATCCATTTAGGCCACTCAAAAAAAGTTTTTTTTTCTCATCACCTGGTTGTGAAAAATATGATGAGGGTGTTTTTCATTTATTTAAAAAAAAAAGTTATTCAGGGGTTGAAATATGTTGGAAGGAAATAAAGAGTTTTTGCATTCGAACTTCGCATTTTGGTAGTTATTGTATAATTTAATGATCCGCAAAAGCAATTAAGATACAAGTTATTTCTATTTGCATGCATTACTGACAATATAAGCTTCAATTTGCTACCAAATATGCTGATATTTGTTCAATCACAAAAAAATCTTTCATCAAAAATCTTTAAAAAAGAAAGGGTTTTGCCATGTCAAGATTGTCATGATGCCTGCGGTGATAAGAATCAACTTTTTTTGAGTGGCCTTATCATAACTGTAAAGGTATAAACACATGACAATTGGTTATGTAGGTTAAGTTTATTAAATCATTGTTATCGGTACCTACATTTAACATGGCACAGACTAATAGAATCTGTAAATGTTGACTTGTGATAATATTTAATGGATTCACTTAACTGTTAAATTTCATTTCTACTTGTATTGTCGGGCATAACTTCCATTGGGGAAGTTATTCCCATATTAGTGTACATACCAGTGCCACCTAGTACCTCCCACCGGCACCAGCCGTGGAACTCTTCTCCAGGGGAGGGGAGGTAGCCAGCAGCAAGCAAGCAGGCAGCAAGGCCAGCAGCAGGCCAGCAGAGACTTTGGTTTTTTTCTAGATTCGGTCTAGAATTCGGTCAAAATGACAGTCTGCTTTTGCGGAACAGAGTACCATGGCAACAGGAATTCCTGCCCCAAATGCAATGCCCCAAACCCGGACAAGGGAACTCCCAGGAAGGTGTTGCAGGGGCAGGACCAGCCTGCACCGGCACAGGACGACCATGGCGGCTCCCAGGGCCGGCAGGAGACCGGCCAGGGCAGCTCTGCTTCGCCGGCATCCCCGGGCGGTACGGCCCGCCAACACAGCGAGCAGGCCGCGGAGTACAGCGCGGCCCGGGAGGTAGAGCTCCAGCAAGCTCTAGATCGGCTCGAAACATTGACAATAAAGGAAAAGGCTAGAGAGGAGGACCTTAAGCGGACACAGAGGCTGAAGGAAGCGGAGATGGAGCTGGCATCTTTAAGAGCAGCAAATAACCGGATAGAAAGGGATGCGAAATTCGCAGAATCCGCCTTCCGCGGTGTTGTTGAGGCCGTGCAGGGCATAGACGGATTGCAGCGGTCCGCGGATGCCGGCGGAACGGCCTTATACTACGCCGACAAGGGGACCAGCGGCCACAACCTGTCCGCATTACCCGAGGAAGACTTTGGCCGAAGCTTTCCGTCTCTGTCCGCGAAGCAGCAGCTCGGCGCGCAGGCGCAAACCAAGATGGCGGACCATAACATCCGCCCAGACGAAAACAGAGAGGAGGGGGTCGCTTTTTCACAGTTTTTGGCAGAACAAAGGCGAATTAAGACTCAAAACCTGTCGCAAACGAAAGAGCGTGGTCATTTACCCCCGTTACGGTCCTCAAAGCCGTCGCAAATGTCGCAGGAAAGTTGGTTGGGAGACTTTTGTGAGAATGGCCAGCTTCCACATACCTCGGCGGCGACATCGTCTATGAGCGCGGGTGGTGCGCTTCATCCCGGGGTGCCGGGAGGCTCCACGCTTCATCACAGACACCCGGGGAGCTTCACGCTTCATCATGGTACAGGTCAGTCTGGCAGTTTTAAGCAAGCAGGGGGTGTGTCTAGGCCTGCTGGGGCCACAACATCCTCTCAGCTGTCTGATCCTACCAATGAAGGGAAGCATGGACACACCCAACAGCAACAGGAGCAGTATCAACAGCAGGTGTTGGGGCAGCATCAACAGCAGCAGCAGCAGCAGCAGGAGGATGCAGACCCCTCCTATGCAGAATTTCTGCTGTGGAGACAGCAGCAACAGTGGGCTGGGTTGGCAGGGGATGTGACCCCTTCTGCCCAGTCTACTCAACAAAATCAGCCATGTCAAGATTGTCATGATGCCTGCGGTGATAAGAATCAACTTTTTTTGAGTGGCCTTATCATAACTGTAAAGGTATAAACACATGACAATTGGTTATGTAGGTTAAGTTTATTAAATCATTGTTATCGGTACCTACATTTAACATGGCACAGACTAATAGAATCTGTAAATGTTGACTTGTGATAATATTTAATGGATTCACTTAACTGTTAAATTTCATTTCTACTTGTATTATAAGTTATCAAATATGCCATTTCTAGCGATGTCATTGACATTCGCTATATTGACATATCTCTATTACGTCAAAATGTCAATTTATTTTAAAATGGTTTGACGAAATATCAAGCCGGGTAGACTACAGCACTTAGCCTCGTATTTCGCAAAAGATGAATAACAAGCCCCCGTATTTCCTCAAACCTCAGTATTTCCTCAAAACTTCACTTCCGGTATAGCGCAAGGATACCAAAGGTCAGCGGTTCAAAGCCCCCAACAGAGTCTTCCAATGCCAGTCAGTCCGAGATGGTCTAGTGGTTAGCGCTCTCGCCTTTCACCGCCGCGGCCTGGGTTTGATTCCCGGTCAGTGCGCAGACGAATTCGTTTTTTAGCTCATCGGCGACGATTTATTTTTCCCAGAAAGTAATATGGTGGTTTTTGGGTTAAAAATGGAGTTATATTGAAAGAAACATAGTGCATGGAAGAGAAAAGATCCTCTATTTGGACGTACAATAGATGAATTAGGCCCTAGCCCCCCAGAAAATTTGGTTGAGGGTTGTAAACTTATAAACGGCCAAAAATCAATCGTAAAAATTTCCACGATCAACTTGCCAGCGGTTCAGGCCGCTGGTCTTGAACTTAAATTTGACCTAGATTTTTCGGGCGACAATATATTTTTCGGCGATAAAGGACGATTTATACTTTTATCGTCTTCTTTTTTAAAGAAATTAACCTATTAAAATTGAAAAGAAGGCCTAATTTATACAAATATAATTCATTTAAAAATAAATACAGGATCAGTATAAAGGGTTTCAACGAAATACGGGGCCTTTCAATGTCAATCTGTCGGGGAAATACAGAACTTAAACAAATCCTGTATATATATTATATTGACACATTTGATATGTCAATATAATTGTGTCAATATTTTTTTTATGAAAAATTGTTCTCGGCAAGTGAAGAAAACAAGGTATGCACTTGTATCATGGTACCTGAATGTGCTTGCATCAAGTGCACCCTTATAAAGGTTTAGTAGGGAAGGGAGGGGGTTATAGACATAGTGTCCTAAGTCTAAATATTGAGCTTACAGTAGGGGTACTTATCCTTTGACCGGGCAAGTCAGATTCCTACGTTGCAGTATTAAGGCTGGGAGTTTTTTAATTCATATTAATGATTATTATGTGAACATTTTTAGTGAAGATAATGGGACTGGTGTTCAGCTACCATCAACCTTTGTTTTTGTTAATTTTCTCAGCTTATTAGGATAATAAACGGTGTTCCAGATGTACTTTATAGTTTGTATATTATATTGCAATACATTGATATATTGGCAACTATATGTCTATAATCATCATCAAAATAAATTGGATGTCAATGTAATTTCATATAATATCGCTGGTGATGTATGTTGTCGAGACGTTTAAGTTATTCATGTTGCCAGGATAAATAAATGGAAATGGTGTATCTAAATATTGTCATTCCATAGAAATGCATGGGACCACTACAGACTAAGGGTTGGGGCATATAGAGTATCAGTGTATAGTCCCTTACCACCCATCACCTCCCCCGATATATTATACTCACACAACATGAAAATTGGAGTTTGAGAAAGGATTAAGGTCAGAAGACTAATCATTATACAATTATAATGTCTACTGAAGTCAAACTTATAATGTCAGACTACCTGCCCGGCTGCCTACAAATAGTGACCTTAAAAATGTTCACCTTAAGGTGGGTCGCTACCCCTGGATCAAAGTTAACAGAATTTCTTAATTTTTTTTCAAGAGGCAGTTTAAATCATACTGACATGATAAATGAAAAGAAAAATGGGGGGTCCCGGACTACTCTTTGCAATATGGAATTTTAAAAATTTTAAGTATTTTCATTTAAAAATTGTAAAAACTTCGGTTATTTTTATTTTCATATCAACCATTATGCACAGCAATGTAAAACTTCACATGTTAAACGCCTAGATGTTCCACTTAACTGTAAAAATAATTTTAAAGTAATACGCTATGGCATTCTGGATAGATATATGATGCTTCGGGAAAGACTAGGAATAAATTACCATTACATTATAGCATTATTGGCTAAAAGTTGTATTCAAAATTAACAGATTTTTTTTTAACTCTCTCAAAAGATAGTTCAGATCATTTGCTAACATTTAAAAGTGATTTTGATAGGGGGTCCGAGGCATATTTTTAGGTTTTTTGGCCTTTGAAGTTAAAAAATAATGCAAAAAACGGACTGGATTTCATATTCAGAGTATTGTTTAATGGGTAATATCATCAAAATCTGGCTCTTAAAGGTCTTTTGTAAATAACATTGGTTGTTTTAAGCAACTGAATATGCTCTACAGTTTTTCTGAGAAGATTTATTTGTAAATAATGCAGGTAGCAATCCACCTTTAAGAGTTTACACCTGGTTTAGTCCATCATTGATGTTAGTGTAAGATTACCTTAGTAGATCTTGCCCAGAGCATAGTGGATCATGCCCACAAGTTAGTACCCCGCTAACAAAAAAACATTATTTTACATGAAAATAATGTTTGAAAATTTCATATAACCTGATGCCAAAGAAAGGAGCCATAGGGAAATGTTATATAACGTTATAAAATGTTGTATAGCATTTTTCGTTTACTGGGTATGCAAAAAAGAGAAGACCAGGCTGTGTGAAGTGACCTCTATGTACCACTCTCATGACACCTGGCTTATTTGGCTCAGTCTCATGAGTGTGTAACAATTCAAGTGTCTTTGACCTGATGTAGTATTTGACTGGGTGTAGTCTTTAACCAGGTGTAGTCTTTGACTGGGGTGTTAAAAGAAGAAAAGAATTAGGCCTATACAGTAAGGAAACCGTTAAAATACTGCAATAATAAGATAATACATGTTTATTGGAAACATAAGTAAAATGTTGTATATTTATATACTGAGCTTACAATGCACATTGCAGCTGTTTTAACTTAAAGTTATGTATTTTATAAAGTGAAGTCTTTGACTGGGCAGAGGGAAATAATAACATTATTTTCTATTATGTATAGTGTGCTCAGTATTATGAATATAACAAAATTGACTTATGTTTGCTATGAAGGTGTATCAATATATGAATGCACTATTTCCCCGCTTTTCTAACTACATAGCCTTATTTCTGCCATTTTAATGCTGCCTGGTCAAAGACTACACCCAGTCAAAGACTACACCCGGTCAGAGACTTTCGAATTGTTACAAACTCATGAGAGTGAGCCATTTACTGTATGGAGTGCCTAGCGAGTGGCCACCATCCAAACCTCCTGACATGGGGGAGGGGAGGGAGGTTTGATGCTGAAGAAGGGGACAAAACAGCACCATCCCCTGTGAAATAACAGATGGCCGTATTTTATGGTCCTGTGGCATCATCGAAAGGGTGGTTTGTTTACACTTGCAGGATGTTGATAAAGTAGAGAAAAGGCCATCAAATGCAAATATGAATAACATCAAATTGAAGCAATGCTTTATTAATGTTTATCTCCTTCCTTTTCACTATTGCAGCTGAAAGTAAGTATTATTTTAATACCTATGGATTATGAAAATTGCTCATGTCCAATAAAGGTAGCAACATTTTTATATGTATAACAGTACTAATGCTTGGATATAAACAAGTTATACTTGCAGCAAACAGAAGGCTAGTTGCTGTGTAACATGTAAGCTGTGTGAACTCTGTTTCTTTTTTGTTAACAATGTGGGCACTCTGTGATAACTATGCAAGATGTTGATAAAGTGGACAAAAGGCTATCAAATGCAATTGGGCAGCCATTTAAAACAAATTGAATCAAAGACATAAAAAATGAAGACAAAGGTACAGTTGGTTTGGTCTGTTGAAAGTGGTATCTCAACTTTAACTCATGTGATAACCATAACAGACTAAAACTTGTGAACCTTTGTCTATACACCTGTTGTGCTTATGCAATTTTAAAGATAGGAGATTGATATAAGATTTACTGTGAAGAATCCACCCATGAATGCTACACCAGCATAAAGTAATATATAAAGTGCCCCAGACAGGTAAAATTGACAAATCGACATGACCCTAGTGACAAAGGACATGAGCAATTCCATAGAATCGACAAGGGACATGGACATTCCTTAAAATCGACAATTGACATGAGGGCTAGTGACATTTTTACAGTGTCAGTGACAAGGGACATGACCCTTTTAGTAAAATCGACAAGGGACATTGGCATCTCTTAAATTGGCAAGTGACACACCTACCCCCGTCTGGGGCGCTACATATAATCTCTCCCATAGGTCTACTAGGGCCTATTCTGTCATATTCCTAGTAACCTTGTACTGGTTATGGTTGGATAATACTTCAGGTCGTCAGGACAGGGTAAAACTGGGGAAGAGCAATTTTTCATTTTTGTCTACAAAAAACCTGCAAATCATCAGCCAGATATATCATATATGGCATTTTTACCACAGATTATCGCCAATCATTGACTCAAACTTTGCCATACTTACCAAAACCTATTGATTTTCCAAACAAGGCTATAAAGCTACTTTACAGTAGTTATGATTCTCCACATTAATGCCACGCCAAAATGTTTCCGTAAAAAACCTCTTAGCACAATACTATTGATTATTCTCAGATGTGGATGAATGCACCACGGGCCAAGACAACTGTGACACAAATGCAGCTTGCACCGATACACTGGGTTCCTTCACCTGCACCTGTAACACCGGCTTCTATGGGGATGGAACAACAACGGGATCAGGCTGCACAGGTAACTATGAGACTTTACTCATTTCCTTCAAGTGAGAATTTTGCATAGTTTCCCATTTTAACTTGGATATAGGCAGCTTTGAACTGCTCTGTAAACATTAATACTCCAAAATTCAAAGAAAGAGTAAAAGCCCGTGGGAAATGACCCTGGGGCCTAATTCAACATTCTGTATTTCTTCATAATGGTTTCATGATCAGACGCAAACACTGTCAGTCGGCATCCAAAGCCACATTATGTTCTCATTTATTATCAATGTTATATGCATCATCAAACGATGAATAACATCACATAGAAACCATGCTTTGTTAATGTTTATCTCTTACCCTTTCACTATTGCAGCTGAAAGTAAGTATTACTTTAATACCCGTCAATTGCGAATATTGTTTATGTCCATTAAAGGTAGCATTCGTTTTAGTACTGATGGTTGGATATTAACAAGTTATACTTCTATTGACATTACCTTGTTCTTTCTATATAGTACCAGACATATTGCCCGGTATTGATGAGGTATATTCCTCAGTGGATTTATAAGCCTAGTTCCCCACCTGGCCACCTGGGTGAGGTTAGTCTCTGTGTTGTAGCAACCAGAAGGCCAGTTGCTGTGTAACACGTAAGCTGTGTGAACCTTTTTTTTTTTCTTTTTTGGTTGACACTAGGTGATAATTATTTGAGTATATACCACCTCCTGACTAGCGAATGGTAGGGGCAAGAGTACTCAACTTGTCTCGTCATCTGTTCTTAAAGCGGTACTACAAAATAAATGACGGTATCTATAAATACCACCATCGTGAAAATCGTGATTTTTAACCCCTATATACCCAATATGAAGCAAATATAATAAGCATTTACTTTGAAGAAAAAAAGTTTTGGAAACGTCTGCACCTGTTTTCCTGACACAAACCTTTTGTGACGTCAGAATCACTGTAGGATTATGCTGAGTCAGCAGATCGAGTTCTACTGCAAGTTGCCGCCATGGTTTACTGCAAAGTAGTGGGTTGCAAATACGATTGTTCAACATATAAGGGGTCCTGGCAGCACTTCCCCAAGAACACTATATATATATATATATATATATATATATAAAATGAATATATATATAAAATGAATATATATATATATGTATATATGTGAGATTATTCAGTACTGTGAGCCTACATCTATCTGGGAGAAGACATGTGCTGACTCGCACACTCTTAATCAATATATCAAGTCACAAGGCTTGTTTAACCCATGCATGATATAAATACATATAGATTTATACTTCAGTTAATAACTATGCTTCTCCTCAGAGAAGGTCATTAAGGGATTGAGTTTTTGTTTTCCCATGAAGGTTTTTTTGGGTTTTTTTAAATTTGGATGTGTTTATTTAACGAGTTATTGATGTTGACAATTGATAATCCAGCCACATCTGTTAGTTTGACAACAAATAACTTATGTATGTCATGAGATACATATGATGAGCTACGCGTGATGCGTGTATACCGGTATGCACAAGTTTGATAAGTAAAGTGGAAGATTTACATATGTAATTTCATATCAAATTAACAGTCCAGGAAGGCGTTTCACCGTATCATACGGAGGGTCAGTATGTCCTATTTTTGCGTTTCTGTTCATTTTTGCGTTTCTGCTGAACTGTCCGCATCTTACGGAATAAAGATACGGCCACCGTATTCAGATACGGCCGGCCGTATGTACATACGGCCATAATTGTGTTTCAGTTCAACAGTGAAACGGCTTCCTGGAAGGCCTTCAGCCAATAGCGGGTTTTCAAGACCTACCAATTATTTTCACAGTAATTAATAGTAATATGTTTAAGGTAAGCAGGATATTATGGAATGTCCATTTTTGACTTAGTTTCCTTCATTCTCTAATATTGCAGCCCCATGTTATCAGTGCCTGACCTGGCTCTGCCCATCGTGTAGCGATTTGAGTAAGTTCTACTGTAGCACAATAAAGATGATATCTTTCTCTCCTCATTGGCTCTCAGTTAATGTGTGTAGTCGATGAGCTTATTTTTCCGAAAAAGTTCGTGAACATATTCCACTTTCCTCAACCAACGTTTAAACCAACATTTTGTATGGCTTCGTAGTTACATAATTAATTAATGAATCAGACTAAAGTAAGATTTTCTGAATTGAAATGCATTTGCGCTAATTTTATCCTGTTGCAGCGGCTTGTCTCAGTTGTGATGTGTCCATGTGTCAGGGGCAGTGTGCAGGTAAATAAAGTGCATTTATCATTTCCTTGTCCTATTTTCTACTTTTATCCAAGTTATAGTGTAATCTTACCATCAAAGACGTGTGTTGCTTTCTCCTTTTGCTAATTGAAAAATTTTCTGTGTATGTCAGAATAACTCTCACTCAATTATTCCTAGTATCTGTGGAAGAGAAACACTGTCAGTGTCACTACAAGTATATTTATATAAATGTAAGCAACTTCTCTACCTCATACTACCTTATCAAACCCCAGTTAGTGAGGGACAGTATGTCAGAGACATGAAGAGTGCTTAGATTCTCTTCACAAGAAGGTCAGCAAGGTAAATCTAAGAGAACCTCTTTATTTATGCCATGCTTTTAAAACATTGCAGCTTGCGATTGTACAGGCCCATGTGGAACGTGTAATACTCCTGGTAAGTTTAACCAATTACATATTTATTTCAATACTCTATACTATTCAGGAAGATGATGATTTATATTGTACAAAGCGAGAAGTCATATTAATTTAGGAAGCTGATTCAAAATAGGCATCATTATGCCTAACAACCTTTCCAGCATGAATAAAAGAATCACTTCCTTATTTACTTACTATATTTTGATCCCTAAACACTTTTGCAGATGAATGTATACCTTGCATCGTTGACTGTATCAGTAATTGTGGTAAGTTATTTAGCTCATATTATTCTTTTGTTTTATGGTTTGCCTCAAAGGGAATCGCTGCCTGTTAGATGATATCGACTATGTTTTGATTGTTGTAAATAACTCTAATATTATGTTGTAATATGTAAGAAAGTAGAAATAGGCTTTTCATATTTCTATAAATAAGTGCCAGGACCTGTCCTCGCAATATTTTTCTGAACAAAAAGGATTTTCTGAAGAAAATATCAGCGGAATAATTTATGTGGTGGTATATTGACACATTTTCGTTTCTTCAACCAAATAGGTGGAGCCTGATGTTTCTAAAGAAGGACTTTAACTCGATCCTACAGAAAGAGAAGGACTTCAACACTTGGGAGAACCTGTGATGACTGTTTAAGTAACTTTAGAGCCCAACCAATAGTTATCATTTTGTTTTAGATATTTTTACATTTTCTGCACAGGTGCATAAGAAGAGAAAAGTACAATATGAAATCTCATGAATTCAAGAGAATCTGAAAAAGTCTCTCAGACACAGAAATATAAGATCAGTGGAAATCCTAATTGACTGCAGGTAGCTCAACAAGAAACAAGGCTTATGTCCCCGGACAACGAAACAGCAACTGCAGCATTATTAATAATATGACACCTTCTTTGCTGCTACACCTCCATACCCTATACAGAGAGAAAATTAAAGTGACATTCAAATGAGAGTCAGTCACTGGTTCTCTGTCATACATGAGTAGTTTTGGTAACACTGACTCTTGCCTTTTTTCTCTGCAATATAAACCAAGACAGCTCTGTAGAGGTGTCTATTCAATCCCTCTTTATTCTTTACTTAATGACTTAAATGAAACCATCTTTTTTAATGAAAAAATGTAAACGTTGGAGATGTTGAAACCTCTGTCCTAATGAATTTTTGATTTCTGAAAACTTAATGCTTAACAAATTGTGTAACACGGATGGAGTTCCCCTGGGGACAGTATTCAGAGCGGGTGTCTGCTTTCTTACAATACTAATGTCTGCTTTGCATCAGTCAATCCTATATATGCAATTGTTTTTATTTGTTTATATTAAAACAGAAGTGCCATTGCCTTTGCTAATTTAGACATTTTAATCTAACCACTAATGCAGCTCCAGACATTCAGAATATGAAGTTTGAAGTCTGAGAATAATGGATTAATTTACTAACCATGAAACTATTATTTTGAGATTATCATGCTAAGACAATATGACTGAAACACTTTTGTTCAAAATTGCAGGAAGCATTCTACTATGTCAACTGTTGTCAATGTTCTTGTTTGTATCCTTTCAAAAGTTGATTTTAAGAATTACCCTGACAATTAGGAAATCCTAAACGATAGGGTTGGTAAGCAGATAGTTGAACTGAGTGCTTAGGACTACGTTCCAAACCCAAGTGTTGGCTCCAATATGTGGGGTTTAATGTACTGTGTTAGCATGAATAACATATGCCATTTGCTGACACTATGTGTACTATATCTAAAAATATATAGACAAATGCAAACGCCCATTGATACAGTCTTTACTGTATTTTACGAGTGGGGGCTGGGGTGGGGCTTCGTGGGATGTGCCCGAGCTCTCACGAGTGAAATACATCAGAGTGGTATCAATGAAGTTGGAATTTTTAAAATTAATTTGTTTATTTAAAGCCATTTATGGAAGGAAATAAACTACTTTTTCTTAGCCCATGGAACACGGCCACATTGTATTCCTTAATCGGTCCTGCCAATGGTTAGGTCATCATCCTGCCCCTGTCCACAGATCTCACTACAACACAGAGTTATGATTATGAATTTTAAATTGAAACCTCAAAATTGGACACAAAGAGAACACTAACATCCATACTCTAATGATAGAAGAAAGATTTTAATTAAGTTATTCCAAAATTAGCACACAAGTGGTCCTACCTCACAAATTTGAGTGAGGCCCAACCAGTACATGAAAATGCCTACATGAATAATATATTGAAGCCTCATATATGGTATTATGTATCAACATGACCAGCAGCCTAGAACACACAACAGATAAAGACCTGACTGTCCAAACCAGTAGTGATTGAATGCACAGCCTCATATATTATGGGGGTGGGGGCCAGGATAGCAAATGCCTTTGGGTAAAGATTGATATCATTATGTCTCAGTCTCCACCAAATCTGGTTGCTATCCCAGGCAGGAAGAAATTTAAGTTAAATTCATGAAATGTAATTGAAAAATATAGGAAAACAATAATGGTAAATAGATACTCTGAAACCTAAAGATTACTGAGGAAAAAATTAAAACTCTTTTTCCTTTTATCCAGTTGAACTATGCAGCAGTTTGCCTATCCTGGCAAATCCTGCACGTCGAACACATCTTTTAGACTCTCCAGCCGACATCGCTTTAACCTTGCAACTGCAATATATATCTGCTTGATTTTCACTTTTTTCTAAGAGCGTCTTTTTTAGAAGAAGTTTGATACTTAGATACTTATGGCTTAAGTTGTAGAAACTAACAGATTATATTACATTTTTTAAAGGTTTATTTGTAACCACTTTTAAAAACGGCTTGCACTAACTTGCGATTTGATTACCAATTTGTGGTAAACTAATGTTTTGGGATACTTCTCATTCAATCCATTGCACAATCTTGAAAAAAAACTGTTCACATTTTGAGTACTTATAAGTCCTTAAAAAGGCATTGTAATGCAAATTCGTATCACATCTTATTTATTAGATATTTGTTGCTTCAACAAACACAGGATGGTTGTGTTATGTAAGTAGTAAATACCAATGTGTGTACAGCATCTTGTGCACCCCTGAGAAAACTTCAGGAGTGTATAAACCCCACAGCATGCTAGGATGCAGCCTTAGCTACTTACTCTAGAGGGCTATATGCATGAATCCTTATGCACTTTGATATCCTTAAATGGTTAATCAAACTACACAATAAAGTAACCTTTGTATGCCGCATCATGATTGTGTATGTGCGGTAATGTGTCAAGGGGAAGAGTAGAAAATCTGTCAAATACACTGATAATTTTGATACACATTTTCTGTTTATGATTTTATCATTTGAAGTCTTTAAGTCTGTTATATGTGTCCTAAAAGAAAAAAACAATAAAGTGCTTGCCTTATTGAATATTGGACTCTGTAGCTATGTTTTAACCATTGGAAAGATTAAGATAGACACTTTCAAATGAAATGATTAGTTTAGAATATTGAAATTACATCCTCTGTAAAGTATTTTATGGACCTCCACCAGGCTTGAGGGGACAAGATGGCTTCCCATAAGTGGTAATGACCAAGAATTTGAGACATGGAGCATACTATGCATAGCAGAACATAATATTATTATTTCCCTCTGCCTTGTCAGGGACGTTACTTTATATATACCGTAAAACCTCGCGTATAAGCCTAACTCACGTATAAGCCGCACCCCGACTTTGGGGCGATCCTATTAGCCGCACCAGGGATCTGATTATGGTGACTTTTAGTACTGTGCCATAGTAGCAAAAACTCGCGTATAAGCCTCACCCTGACCCTGGGCCGATGCTATAAGCCGCACCGCCGATCTGACTCGCGTACTAGCCGCGGCTTATACGCGAGGTTTTACGCTAACTTTGAGTTTGAACAGCTGCACTGTGCATAGTAAGCTCAGTATACAAATATATAAAATTTTACTCATGTTTCCTATAAATGTGTACAAGTGAGGGCGCAAACAGATAACATCTGTTTGCTAGCCCTCACTTGTTTGAGAAGATACTGGATTTACTATTTTGGAAGGGGTTGTGTTTGTTTGGAAACGCATTAGGCATTTGGAGGTGTGTTTGGGATTTATTTCAAAGCTGGTGAGGAAATTTGTTTACTTGATGAAATAGAGGTTATAAATGACAACAAAGGAATTCCTTCTGTTATAATGGAAACTGATTTTATTAATAATTAAAAGGGCAGCAATCAATTGACTTGGATGAAGATTGATATATTGAAGAGTTCCTAGATTTTCTAAATGTCTAGTGGAATTCCTAGATATAGAGTTTCTAGACCCATTGATGAGTTTAGATACACATGTTGAAGAGTTCCTAAACATGTGGATGAGTTTCCTAGATATGTGGAACAGTTTCTAGATGGGTTTCACGCCTGACTTGTATCTGAAATTCCCTCTGATGAAGTCCATATTTAAAGGGCTAGTATGAGTGTTGTGGGGCCCCTAGTCATGTTGTGGAGCCCCTAGGCGTGGTATGGAGCCCCTACAAGTGTTGTGGAGCCCCTACACGTGTTGTGGGGACCCTAGTCATGTTGTGGAGCCCCTAGGCGTGTTGTGGAGCCCCTACACGTGTTGTGGGGCCCCTGATCAAGGTTCTGTGTGCTGTGTCCACATGGCCAAGGCTCCCGCTCCTACGACTCCGGCGACTCCCGCTCCCATGGCTCCCATTGTGCGACTCCTTCTCGTACCGCTCACGTTCACTGGAAAATATAAGAATTTATATATAAAATGGCAGAAAAAGAACTTTAAACTTCTGAAGAACCATGGCCTTTTATTTAAAGTCACTACCGGGTATTTACATGTATTAAACCACAGACAGCTCTTTTAACCTTTCTGAGTGTTAAATACCGGGTATTTACACGTATTAAAGCACAGGCAACTTTAATAACCTTTCTGAGGCAGTACTGTGGAGTTTAAGGTCGGACATGTATCAAACCAGGGGGGGGGACAAAAGGTTACTAATATGCACCTATTTCTGGAATTGGCTCTGAAGAAAAATTTCAGAGACCCCCCCTGAAGTCAAAAATTGGGTAAATGACCTGGGAATAGATTTTTATATAAATTCAAGGTCTATATTTAGCAGTGCGTTAGTGGCAGTACTGAAAATTAGGCCTAACCCCCTGAAAGTATCCCATGAAAATTGGTCACATTGGGCGCTCAGTCAGTACTGTGGAGTTTTAGATTTGCTCTGAAGACCAAATTTCAGATTCCCCCCCTGAACTCAAAAATTGGGTAAATGCTGACCCGAGGAGGAGTGGTTGGAGCCCCTAGACGTGTTGAAGAGCCCCTGATCAAGGTTCTGAGTGCTGTGTCCATGTGGCCTAGGCTCCCGCTCCTGCGACTCCCGCTCCCGTGGCACCCGTTTGTGCGACTCCTGCTCATACTGCTCACGTTCACTGGAAAATATAAGAATTTACACATAAAATTGCAGAAAAAGAATTTTAACTTCTGAAGAACCATGGCCTTTACTACCGGGTATTTACATATATTAAACCACAGACAGCTCTATTAACCTTTCTGAGTGTTAAATACCCGGTGTTTACATCTGTAAAAGCACAGGCAACTCTAATAACCTTTCTGAGGCAGTACTGTGGAGTTTAAGGTCGGACATGTATCAAACCAGGGGGGGAGGACAAAAGGTTACTAACATGCACCTAGCTCTGGAACTAAACATGACAGAGAGATAAATTGAACATTTCTGAATTCCTCTCGCCAAGACGCTTCGTTTAGCACTATAATTGGCTCTGAAGAAAAATTTCAGAGACCCCCCCTGAAGTCAAATATTGGGTAAATGACCTGGGAATAGATTTTTATATAAATTCAAGGTCTGTATTTAGCAGTGCGTTAGTGGCAGTACTAAAAATAAGGCCTAACCCCCTGAAAGTATCCTATGAAAATTAGTCACATTGGGCGCTCAGTCAGTATTGTGGAGTTCAAAATTGGCTCTGTAGACCAAATTTCAGAGACCCCCCCCTGAAGTCAAAAATTTGGTAAATGACCTGGGAATAGATTTTTATATAAATTCAAGGTCTATATTTAGCAGTGCGTCAGTGACAGTACTGAGAATTAGGCCTAACCACCTGAATGTATCCTATGAAAATTAGTCACATTGGGCGCTCAGTCAGTATTGTGGAGTTCATAATTGGCTCTCTAGACCAAATTTCAGAGACCCCCCTTGAAGTTAAAAATTGGGTAAATGACCTGGGAATAGATTTTTATATAAATTCAAGGTCTATATTTAGCAGTGCGTTAGTGGTAGTACTGAGAATTAGGCCTAACCCCCTGAAAGTATCCCATGAAAATTGGTCACATTGGGCGCTCAGTCAGTACTGTGGAGTTTAAGATTTGCTCTGAAGACCAAATTTCAGAGACCCCCCCTGAAGTCAAAATTTGGGTAAATGCTGACCTGAGGAGGAGTGGTTGGAGCCCCTAGACGTGTTGAAGAGCCCCTGATCAAGGTTCTGAGTGCTGTGTCCACGTGGCCAAGGCTCCCGCTCCTGCGACTCCCGCTCCCATGGCTCCCGTTTGTGCGACTCCTGCTCATACCGCTCATGTTCACTGGAAAATATAAGAATTTACATATAAAATGGCAGAAAAAGAATTTTAACTTCTGAAGAACCATGGCCTTTACTACCGGGTATTTACATGTATTAAACCACAGACAGCTCTATTAACCTTTCTGAGTGTTAAATACCCGGTTTTACATCTTTTAAAGCACAGGCAACTCTAAAAACCTTTCTGAGGCAGTACTGTGGAGTTTAAGGTCGGACATGTATCAAACCAGGGGGGGGGACAAAAGGTTACTAACATGCACCTAGCTCTGGAACTAAACATGATAGAGAGATAAATTGAACATTTCTGAATTCCTCTCGCCAAGACGCTTCGTTTGGCACTATAATTGACTCTGAAGAAAAATTTCAGAGACCCCCCGGCGAAGTTAAAAATTCAAGGTCTATATTTAGCAGTGCGTTAATGGCAGTACTGAGAATTATGCATAACCCCCTGAAAGTATCCCATGAAAATTGGTCACATTGGGCGCTCAGTCAGTATTGTGGAGTTCATAATTGGCTCTGTAGACCAAATTTCAGAGACCCCCCCTTGAAGTTAAAAATTGGGTAAATTACCTGGGAATAGATTTTTATATAAATTCAAGGTCTATATTTAGCAGTGCGTTAGTGGTAGTACTGAGAATAAGGCCTAACCCCCTGAAAGTATCCCATGAAAATTGGTCACATTGGGCGCTCAGTCAGTACTGTGGAGTTTTAGATTTGCTCTAAAGACCAAATTTCAGAGACCCCCCCTGAAGTCAAAAATTGGGTAAATGCTGACCCGAGGAGGAGTGGTTGGAGCCCCTAGACGTGTTGAAGAGCCTCTGATCAAGGTTCTGAGTGCTGTGTCCATGTGGCCTAGGCTCCCACTCCTGCGACTCCCGCTCCCGTGGCACCCGTTTGTGCGACTCCTGCTTATACCGCTCACGTTCACTGGAAAATATAAGAATTTACATATAAAATGGCAGGAAAAGAATTTTAACTTCTGAAGAACCATGGCCTTTACTACCGGGTATTTACATATATTAAACCACAGACAGCTCTATTAACCTTTCTGAGTGTTAAATACCCGGTATTTACATCTATTAAAGCACAGGCAACTCTAATAACCTTTCTGAGGCAGTACTGTGGAGTTTAAGGTCGGATATGTATCAAACCAGAGGGGGGGGGGGACAAAAGGTTACTTACATGCACCTAGCTCTGGAACTAAACATGATAGAGAGATAAATTGAACATTTCTGAACTCCTCTCGCCAAGACGCTTTGTTTAGCACTATAATTGGCTCTGAAGAAAAATTTCAGAGACCCCCCCTGAAGTCAAATATTGGGTAAATGACCTGGGAATAAATTTTTATATAAATTCAAGGTCTATATTTAGCAGTGCCCTAGTGGCAGTACTGAAAATAAGGCCTAACCCCCTGAAAGTATCCTATGAAAATTAGTCACATTGTTGTTCAGTCAGTATCGTGGAGTTCAAAATTGGCTCTGTAGACCAAATTTCAGAGACCCCCCTGAAGTCAAAAATTGGGTAAATGACCTGGGAATAGATTTTTATATAAATTCAAGGTCTATATTTAGTAGTGCGTTAGTGGCAGTACTGAGCATTAGGCCTAACCCCCTGAAAGTATCCCATGAAAATTGGGCACATTGGGCGCTCAGTCAGTACTGTGGAGTTTAAGATTTGCTCTGAAGACCAAATTTCAGAGACCCCCCCTCAAGTCAAAAATTGGGTAAATGCTGACCTGAGGAGGAGTGGTTGGAGCCCCTAGACGTGTTGAAGAGCCCCTGATCAAGGTTCTGAGTGCTGTGTCCACGTGGCCAAGGCTCCCGCTCCTGCGACTCCCGCTCCCGTGGCTCCCGTTTGTGCGACTCCTGCTCATACCGCTCATGTTCACTGGAAAAAATAAAGTCACTACTGCCTCTGTGGGAACCTCTATGGGAGGGCTGGTGCTCCATCTGCTGCCAGCAGCTCGACCGTTAGACGCCTGAGACGTTACCCCAGGTACACAAGCCACAGGCTACCTCAGGTACACAATAAAACATCAGCCAATCAGGAGTCACCTGCTGCTGCAGCAGCAGATGCAGCTGCTATGTTGGGTTTGTTCAGCTTTGCTGTGTACCTGAGGTACAGTAGACTACTAGTGGGGCTAATTGAGTAATTACACTAAATTACAGAAACCACAACTCAAGTTTTCATTCTGTACCTCAGGTACACAGTGGGCATCCTAGCTACTGTACCTCAGGTACACAGTGGTCACCTTGCATACCTCAGGTACACAGTGAGCATGCTCGCTACTGTACCTCAGGTAGACAGTGGTTGTACTGTACCTTAGGTACACAGTGTCCTACTGTACCGCAGGTAGACAGTGATAATCCTATGTGTACCTGAGGTACGCAAGGTGACCACTGTGTACCTGAGGTACACATCCCTACTGTACCCCAGGTACACATCCACACTCCTAGGGCTACTACACATGTGTTTCTCTTCTAAACTTTAATTGTAAGGAATGCTCTAGTATGACATGCTGTGTACCTAGGGTACAGAAGGATGTGTACCCCCTAAGCACCGTAAATTCCCACGTATAACCCGCATCTCGCGTATAAGCCGCACCCTCAACTCAGGAGAATCCTATAACCCGTTTCTAGATTTGAAAATTTATATTTTAGTACTGTTTTATAATAATAAAAACCCTCGTATAACCCGCACCCTATATAGGCATGTTGGGTATCAAATGAAAGCTGTGTTTGGTTCGCGTACAACCCGCGGGTAGTATGCGAGAGTTTACGCTAACTTGCCAGTGCTGCATTCAAGCATCATGGGGATCCTACGGGGTTGAGACACTTCCGAAGGGTCAGCAGGACATAGAGAGGTGTAGACAAGACATGAGGGGACTGGCCCTAGAAGGCCTGGTGCGGTATTGTTATGCTAATGGGGGGTGCAGAGGGGTCCCCCCCTGAGGTCGGAAAGTCGCTGAAATTAAGGGGTCCAGGTCGCAAAGTCACTTTTCTGGACCCTTTATCCTATTGTCCTTTTTTCCCTCTAGGTCGCTTTTATTATGGCCTTAGGTCGAATGTCGCCTCAAAAAAAGGGCCCAGGTCGCGAGGTCGCTTTTGACCCATCTGCAGCCACCTAATGAGCGCCCGCATGTGTGGGACTCTCTGATAGCGTTAGTCTGTGTTTACGTTGTGTGTATGTGTGTCAGACTAGGGTCTATAACCTGTAGGGTGTATCACAGGCACTGGAGACGTGTCAGAGGCACTGGTGATGTGTCAGAGGCACTGGAGACAAGTCAGAGGCACTGGTGCTGTGTCAGAGACACTGGAGACGTGTCAGAGGCACTGGTGATTGGCAAATAAGGGCTCTTATACACACGAGCTCCTCGTGCATATAGCGGCCATTATACGCACGAGCTCCTCGTGCGGATATCATCGGCCCCCTAGGAGGGGTCGAAAATTTTGTATTGAGAAAAGCATTTTAATTTGTCATCTTTTAGAGAAATCCGTGCCTAGCAGGTTAAGCCTTGAAGGGTTAAGTAACTTGCAGGATCTTTTGCTGGACAGGGTTTGATATATTTACTCCAGACCTTGCATTCACTAGACCCTAAAATGACTAGAGTATACCCTAATAAAACTGCATTTCCAATTTCAGTGACATCAAGCCTCACTCTGTGAACCTGCGAATTTCAACAACAGTGGATGCTCCATGGTGCAGGATCAGTATAACTACATGCCGGTCTTGGAAACATGGTGTGAGTCCAACCTTATCCCCTTCAGGGGCGGATTGGTCTAAGTATCTGACGTTAGGCTTATCCAGGGGGCGGATAGGTCTAAGTGTCTTACGTTAGGCTTATCGAGGGTGCGAATGGGTGAACGAGGGTCTACGTGTCTGACGTTAGGCTTATCGAGGGGGCGGATTGGTCTAAGTGTCTGAGGTTAGGCTTATCAAGGGTGTGGGTGGGTCAACGACGGTCTACGTGTCTGACGTTAGGCTTATCGAGGGTGCGAATGGGTCAACGAGGGTCTAAGTGTCTGACGTTAGGCTTATCGAGGGGGCGGATGGGTCTAAGTGTCTGACGTTAGGCTTATCGAGGGTGCGGATGGGTGTACAAGGGTCTACATGTCTGACGTTAGGCTTATGGAGGGTGCGAATGGGTCAACGAGGTTGATGCCTTGATGCATTCCAGATGAGTAACTCAACGAGGGTGTAAGTGTCTGAGGGTGTACGTGTCTGACTTAAGGCTTATCGAGGGGGCGGATTGGTCTAAGTGTCTGAGGTTAGGCTTATCAAGGGTGCGGATGGGTCAACGAGGGTCTACGTGTCTTATGTTATGCACATAGGGTGTGCTGGTTGGTCTAAGTTTATCTAGGCTTATCAAGGGTGCGGATGGGTCTAAGTGTCTGACGATAGGCTTATCAAGGGTGCGGATGGGTCTACGAAGGTCTAAGTATCTGACGTTAGGCTTATCGAGGGTGTGGATGGGTCTAAGTGTCTGACGTGAGGCTAATCGAGGGTGCGAATGGGTCAACGAAGGTCTAAGTATCTGACGTTAGGCTTATCGAGGGGGCAGATTGGTCTAAGTGTCTGACGTTAGGCTTATCGAGGGTGCGAATGGGTCAGCGAAGGTCTAAGTATCTGACATTAGGCTTATCGAGGATGCGGATGGGTCTACGTGTCTGACGTTCGGCTTATCAAGGGTATGGATGGGTCAATGAGGGTCTACATGTCTGACGTTAGGCTTATCGAGGGTGCGGATGGGTCTAAGTGTCTGATGTTAGGCTTATCTAGGGTGCGGATGCGTCTACGAGGGTCTAAGTATCCTACATTAGGCTTATCGAGGGGATGAATGGGTCAACGAGGGTCTACGTGTCTGACGTGAGCTTATCGAGGGTGCGGATGGGTCCAAGTGTCAGAGGTTAGGCTTATCAAGGGTGCGGATGGGTCTTCAAGGGTCTAACTATCTGACGTTAGGCTTATCGAGGGTGCGGATGGGTCTAAGTGTCTGACGTTAGGCTTATCGAGGGTGGGGATGGGTCTACGTGTCTCACGATAGGCTTATCGAGGGTGCAGATGGGTCTAAGTGTCTGACGTAAGGCTTATCGAGGGTGCGAATGGGTCAACAAAGGTCTAAGTATCTGACGTTAGGCTTAATGAGGGTGCGGATGAGTCAACGAGGGTCTAAGTATCTGACGTTAGGCTTATGGAGGGGGCTGATGGGTCTAAGTGTCTGACGTTAGGCTTATCTAGGGTCCGGATGGGTCAACGAGGGTCTACATGTCTGAAGTTTGGCTTATCGAGGGTGCGAATGGGTCAACGAGGGTCTACGTGTCTGACGTCAGGCTTATCGAGGGTGCGGATGGGTCTAAGTGTCTGACGTTAGGCTTATCGAGGGTGGGGATGGGTCAACAAGGGTCTATGTATCTGACGTTAGGCTTATGGAGGGGGCTGAAGGGTCTAAGTGTCTGACGTTAGGTTTATTGAGGGTGCGGATGGGTCTACGAGGGTCTACATGTCTGACGTTAGGCTTATCGAGGGTGCGGATAGGTTTACGAGGGTCTACATGTCTGACGTTAGGCTTATCGAGGGTGCGGATGGGTCTACGAGGGTCTACGTATCTGACTTTAGGCTTATCAAGGGAATGAATGGGTCAACGAGGGTCTACGTGTCTGACGTTAGGCTTATTGAGGGTGCGGATGAGTCTAAGTGTCTGACGTTAGGCTTATCGAAGGTGCGGATGGGTCTGCGTGTCTGACTTTGGGCTTATCGAGGGTGCGAATGGGTCAACGAAGGTCTAAGTATCTGACGTTAGGCTTATCGAGGGGGCAGATTGGTCTAAGTGTCTGACGTTAGGCTTATCGAGGGTGCGAATGGGTCAACGAAGGTCTAAGTATCTGACATTAGGCTTATCGAGGATGCGGATTGGTCTACGTGTCTGACGTTCGGCTTATCGAGGGTGCAGATGGGTCAACGAGGGTCTACATGTCTGACGTTAGGCTTATCGAGGGTGCGGATGGGTCTAAGTGTCTGATGTTAGGCTTATCTAGGCTGCGGATGGGTCTAAGTGTCTGACGTTAGGCGAAGGTCAACGAAGGTCTAAGTATCTGACGTTAGGCTTATCGAGGGGGCAGATTGGTCTAAGTGTCTGACGTTAGGCTTATCGAGGGTGCGAATGGGTCAGCGAAGGTCTAAGTATCTGACATTAGGCTTATCGAGGATGCGGATGGGTCTACGTGTCTGACGTTCGGCTTATCGAGGGTATGGATGGGTCAATGAGGGTCTACATGTCTGACGTTAGGCTTATCGAGGGTGCGGATGGGTCTAAGTGTCTGATGTTAGGCTTATCTAGGTTGCGGATGCGTCTACGAGGGTCTAAGTATCCTACATTAGGCTTATCGAGGGGATGAATGGGTCAACGAGGGTCTACGTGTCTGACGTGAGCTTATCGAGGGTGCGGATGGGTCCAAGTGTCAGAGGTTAGGCTTATCAAGGGTGCGGATGGGTCTTCAAGGGTCTAACTATCTGACGTTAGGCTTATCGAGGGTGCGGATGGGTCTAAGTGTCTGACGTTAGGCTTATCGAGGGTGGGGATGGGTCTACGTGTCTCACGATAGGCTTATAGAGGGTGCAGATGGGTCTAAGTGTCTGACGTTAGGCTTATCGAGGGTGCGAATGGGTCAACAAAGGTCTAAGTATCTGACGTTAGGCTTAATGAGGGTGCGGATGAGTCAACGAGGGTCTAAGTATCTGACGTTAGGCTTATGGAGGGGGCTGATGGGTCTAAGTGTCTGACGTTAGGCTTATCTAGGGTCGGGATGGGTCAACGAGGGTCTACATGTCTGAAGTTTGGCTTATCGAGGGTGCGAATGGGTCAACGAGGGTCTACATGTCTGACGTCAGGCTTATCGAGGGTGCGGATGGGTCTAAGTGTCTGACGTTAGGCTTATCGAGGGTGGGGATGGGTCAACAAGGGTCTATGTATCTGACGTTAGGCTTATGGAGGGGGCTGATGGGTCTAAGTGTCTGACGTTAGGTTTATTGAGGGTGCGGATGGGTCTACGAGGGTCTACATGTCTGACGTTAGGCTTATCGAGGGTGCGGATAGGTTTACGAGGGTCTACATGTCTGACGTTAGGCTTATCGAGGGTGCGGATGGGTCTACGAGGGTCTACGTATCTGACTTTAGGCTTATCAAGGGAATGAATGGGTCAACGAGGGTCTACGTGTCTGACGTCAGGCTTATTGAGGGTGCGGATGAGTCTAAGTGTCTGACGTTAGGCTTATCGAAGGTGCGGATGGGTCTGCGTGTCTGACTTTGGGCTTATCGAGGGTGCGAATGGGTCAACGAAGGTCTAAGTATCTGACGTTAGGCTTATCGAGGGGGCAGATTGGTCTAAGTGTCTGACGTTAGGCTTATCGAGGGTGCGAATGGGTCAACGAAGGTCTAAGTATCTGACATTAGGCTTATCGAGGATGCGGATTGGTCTACGTGTCTGACGTTCGGCTTATCGAGGGTGCGGATGGGTCAACGAGGGTCTACATGTCTGACGTTAGGCTTATCGAGGGTGCGGATGGGTCTAAGTGTCTGATGTTAGGCTTATCTAGGCTGCGGATGGGTCTAAGTGTCTGACGTTAGGCTTATCTAGGGTGCGGATGCGTCTACGAGGGTCTAAGTATCCTACATTAGGCTTATCGAGGGGATGAATGGGTCAACGAGGGTCTACGTGTCTGACGTGAGCTTATCGAGGGTGCGGATGGGTCCAAGTGTCTGAGGTTAGGCTTATCAAGGGTGCGGATGGGTCTACGAGGGTCTAACTATCTGACGTTAGGCTTATCGAGGGTGCGGATGGGTCTAAGTGTCTGACGTTAGGCTTATCGAGGGTGCGGATGGGTCAACAAAGGTCTAAGTATCTGACGTTAGGCTTAATGAGGGTGCGGATGGGTCAACGAGGGTCTAAGTATCTGACGTTAGGCTTATAGAGGGGGCTGATGGGTCTAAGTGTCTGACGTTAGGCTTATCGAGGGTCCGGATGGGTCAACGAGGGTCTACATGTCTGAAGTTTGGCTTATCGAGGGTGCGAACGGGTCAACGAGGGTCTACGTGTCTGACGTCAGGCTTATCGAGGGTGCGGATGGGTCTAAGTGTCTGACGTTAGGCTTATCGAGGGTGCGGATGGGTCAACAAGGGTCTATGTATCTGACGTTAGGCTTATGGAGGGGGCTGATGGGTCTAAGTGTCTGAAGTTAGGTTTATTGAGGGTGCGGATGGGTCTACGAGGGTCTACATGTCTGACGTTAGGCTTATCGAGGGTGCGGATAGGTTTACGAGGGTCTACATGTCTGACGTTAGGCTTATCTAGGGTGCGGATGGGTCTACGAGGGTCTACGTATCTGACTTTAGGCTTATCAAGGGAATGAATGGGTCAACGAGGGTCTACGTGTCTGACGTTAGGCTTATTGAGGGTGCGGATGAGTCTAAGTGTCTGACGTTAGGCTTATCGAAGGTGCGGATGGGTCTGCGTGTCTGACTTTGGGCTTATCGAGGGTGCGAATGGGTCAACGAAGGTCTAAGTATCTGACGTTAGGCTTATCGAGGGGGCAGATTGGTCTAAGTGTCTGACGTTAGGCTTATCGAGGGTGCGAATGGGTCAACGAAGGTCTAAGTATCTGACATTAGGCTTATCGAGGATGCGGATGGGTCTACATGTCTGACGTTCGGCTTATCGAGGGTGCGGATGGGTCAACGAGGGTCTACATGTCTGACATTAGGCTTATCGAGGGTACGGATGGGTCTAAGTGTCTGGATTAGGCTTATCTAGGCTGCGGATGGGTCTAAGTGTCTGAGGTTAGGCTTATCTAGGGTGCGGATGCGTCTACGAGGGTCTAAGTATCCTACATTAGGCTTATCGAGGGGATGAATGGGTCAACGAGGGTCTACGTGTCTGACGTGAGCTTATCTAGGGTGCGGATGGGTCCAAGTGTCTGAGGTTAGGCTTATCAAGGGTGCGGATGGGTCTATGAGGGTCTAACTATCTGACATTAGGCTTATCGCGGGTGCGGATGGGTCTAAGTGTCTGACGTTAGGCTTATCGAGGGTGGGGATGGGTCAACGTGTCTCACGATAGGCTTATCGAAGGTGCAGATGGGTCTAAGTGTCTGACGTTAGGCTTATCGAGGGTGCGAATGGGTCAACAAAGGTCTAAGTATCTGACATTAGGCTTAATGAGGGTGCGGATGGGTCAACGAGGGTCTAAGTATCTGACGTTAGGCCTATGGAGGGGGCTGATGGCTCTAAGTGTCTGACGTTAGGCTTATCGAGGGTCCGGATGGGTCAACGAGGGTCTACATGTCTGAAGTATGGCTTATCGAGGGTGCGAATGGGTCAATGAGGGTCTACGTGTCTGATGTCAGGCTTATCGAGGGTGCTGATGGGTCTAGGTGTCTGACATTAGGCTTATCTAGGGTGCGGATGGGTCAACAAGGGTCTATGTATCTGACGTTAGGCTTATGGAGGGGGCTGATGGGTCTAAGTGTCTGACGTTAGGTTTATTGAGGGTGCGGATTGGTCTAAGAGGGTCTACATGTCTGACGTTAGGCTTATCGAGGGTGCGGATAGGTCTACGAGGGTCTACATGTCTGACGTTAGGCTTATCGAGGGTGCGGATGGGTCTGCGAGGGTCTAAGTGTCTGACTTTAGGCTTATCAAGGGAATGAATGGGTCAACGAGGGTCTACGTGTCTGACGTTAGGCTTATCGAGGGTGCGGATGAGTCTAAGTGTCTGACGTTAGGCTTATCGAGGGTGCGGATGGGTCTGCGTGTCTCACGATAGGCTTATCGAGGGTGCGGATGGGTCTATGTGTCTGACGCAAGGCTTATTGAGGGTGCAAATGGGTCAACAAGGGTCTGAGTATCTGACGGAAGGCTTAATGAGGGTGCGGATGGGTCAACGAGGGTCTAAGTATCTGACGTTAGGCTTATGGAGGGGGCTGATGGGTCTAAGTGTCTGACGTTAGGCTTAACGACGGTGCGGATGGGTCAACGAGGGTCTACATGTCTGACGTTAGGCTTATCGAGGGTGCGAATTGGTCAACGAGGGTCTAGGTGTCTGACGTCAGGCTTATCGAGGGTGTGGATCGGTCTAAGTGTCTGACGTTAGGCTTATCGAGGGTGCGGATGGGTCAACAAGGGTCTATGTATCTGACATTAGGCTTATGGAGGGGGCTGATGGGTCTAAGTGTCTGACGTTAGGCTTATCGAGGGTGCGGATGGGTCAACGAGGGTCTACATGTCTGACGTTAGGCTTATCGAGGGTGCAAATTGGTCAACGAGGGTCTAGGTGTCTGACGTCAGGCTTATCGAGGGTGTGGATGGGTCTAAGTGTCTGACGTTAGGCTTATCGAGGGTGCGGATGGGTCAACAAGAGTCTATGTATCTGACATTAGGCTTATCAAGGGTGCGGATAGGTCTACGAGGGTCTACATGTCTGACGTTAGGCTTATCGAGGGTGCGGATAGGTCTACGAGGGTCTAAGTATCTGACGTTAGGCTTATGGAGGGGGCTGATGGGTCTAAGTGTCTGACGTTAGGCTTATCGAGGGTGTGGATAGGTCTACGAGGGTCTACATGTCTGACGTTAGGCTTATCAAGGGTGCGGATAGGTCTACGAGGGTCTACATGTCTGACGTTAGGCTTATCGAGGGTGCGGATAGGTCTACGAAGGTCTAAGTATCTGACGTTAGGCTTATGGAGGGGGCTGATGGGTCTAAGTGTCTGACGTTAGGCTTATCGAGGGTGCGGATGGGTCGACGAGGGTCTACATGTCTGACGTTAGGCTTATCGAGGGTGCGAATTGGTTAACGAGGGTCTACGTGTCTGACGTCAGGCTTATCGAGGGTGCGGATGGGTCAAGTGTCTGACGTTAGGCTAATCGAGGGTGCGTATGGGTCAACAAGGGTCTATGTATCTGACATTAGGCTTTTGGAGGGGGCTGATTGGTCTAAGTGTCTGACGTTAGGCTTATCGAGGGTGCGGATAGGTCTATGAGGGTCTACATGTCTGACATTAGGCTTATCTAGGGTGCGGATAGGTCTTCGAGGGTCTAAGTGTCTGACATTAGGCTTATTGAGGGGGCGGATAGGTCTAAGTGTCTGACGTTAGGCTTATCGAGGGTGCGTATGGGTCAACAAGGGTCTATGTATCTGACATTAGGCTTATGGAGGGGGCTTATGGGTCTAAGTGTCTGACGTTAGCCTTATCGAGGGTCCGGATGGGTCAACGAGGGTCTACATGTCTGAGGTTAGGCTTATCAAGAGTGCGAATGGGTCAACGAGGGTCTAAGTATCTGATGTCAGGCTTATCGAGGGTGGGGATGGGTCTAAGTGTCTGACGTTAGGCTTATCGAGGGTGCGGATGGGTCAACAAGGGTCTACATGTCTGACGTTAGGCTTATCGAGGGTGCGGATGGGTCTAAGTGTCTGATGTTAGGCTTATCTAGGCTGCGGATGGGTCTACAAGGGTCTACATGTCTGACGTAAGGCTTATCCAGGGTGCGGATAGGTCTACGAGGGTCTACATGTCTGACGTTAGGCTTATCGAGGGTGCGGATGGGTCTACGAGGGTCTACGTATCTGACTTTAGGCTTATCAAGGGAATGAATGGGTCAACGAGGGTCTATGTGTCTGACGTTAGGCTTATTGAGGGTGCGGATGAGTCTAAGTGTCTGACGTTAGGCTTTTAGAGGGTGCGGATGGGTCTACGTGTCTCACGATAGGCTTATCGAGGGTGCGGATGGGTCTAAGTGTCTGACGTTAGGCTTATTTAGGGTGCAAATGGGTCAACAAAGGTCTAAGTATCTGACCTTAGGCTTAATGAGGGTGCGGATGGGTCAACGAGGGTCTAAGTATCTGACGTTAGGCTTATGGAGGGGGCTGATGGGTCTAAGTGTCTGACGTTAGGCTTATCGAGGGTGCGAATTGGTCAATGAGGGTCTAGGTGTCTGACGTCAGGCTTATCGAGGGTGCGGATGGGTCTAAGTTTCTGACGTTAGGCTTATCGAGGGTGTGGATAGGTCTACGATGGTCTACATGTCTGACGTTAGGCTTATCAAGGGTGCGGATAGGTTTACGAGGGTCTACATGTCCTACGTTAGGCTTATCGAGGGTGTGGATAGGTCTACGAGGGTCTAAGTATCTGACGTTAGGCTTATGGAGGGGGCTGATGGGTCTAAGTGTCTGACGTTAGGTTTATTGAGGGTGCGGATTGGTCTAAGAGGGTCTACATGTCTGACGTTAGGCTTATCGAGGGTGCGGATAGGTCTACGAGGGTCTACATGTCTGACATTAGGCTTATCGAGGGTGCGGATGGGTCTGCGAGGGTCTACGTATCTGACTTTAGGCTTATCAAGGGAATGAATGGTACAACGAGGGTCTACGTGTCTGACGTTAGGCTTATCGAGGGTGCGGATGAGTCTAAGTGTCTGACGTTAGGCTTATCGAGGGTGCGGATGGGTCTGCATGTCTCACGATAGGCTTATCGAGGGTGCGGATGGGTCTAAGTGTCTGACGCAAGGCTTATTGAGGGTGCAAATGGGTCAACAAGGGTCTGAGTATCTGACGGAAGGCTTAATGAGGGTGCGGATGGGTCAACGAGGGTCTAAGTATCTGACGTTAGGCTTATTGAGGGGGCTGATGGGTCAACGAGGGTCTACATGTCTGACGTTAGGCTTATCGAGGGTGCGAATTGGTCAACGAGGGTCTGAGTATCTGACGGAAGGCTTAATGAGGGTGCGGATGGGTCAACGAGGGTCTAAGTATCTGACGTTAGGCTTATGGAGGGGGCTGATGGGTCTAAGTGTCTGACGTTAGGCTTATCGAGGGTGCGGATGGGTCAACGAGGGTCTACATGTCTGACGTTAGGCTTATTGAGGGTGCGAATTGGTCAACGAGGGTCTAGGTGTCTGACGTCAGGCTTATCGAGGGTGTGGATCGGTCTAAGTGTCTGACGTTAGGCTTATCGAGGGTGCGGATGGGTCAACAAGGGTCTATGTATCTGACATTAGGCTTATGGAGGGGGCTGATGGGTCTAAGTGTCTGACGTTAGGCTTATCGAGGGTGCGGATGGGTCAACGAGGGTCTACATGTCTGACGTTAGGCTTATCGAGGGTGCGAATTGGTCAACGAGGGTCTAGGTGTCTGACGTCAGGCTTATCGAGGGTGTGGATGGGTCTAAGTGTCTGACGTTAGGCTTATCGAGGGTGCGGATGGGTCAACAAGGGTCTATGTATCTGACATTAGGCTTATCAAGGGTGCGGATAGGTCTACGAGGGTCTACATGTCTGACGTTAGGCTTATCAAGGGTGCGGATAGGTCTACGAGGGTCTAAGTATCTGACGTTAGGCTTATGGAGGGGGCTGATGGGTCTAAGTGTCTGACGTTAGGCTTATCGAGGGTGTGGATAGGTCTACGAGGGTCTACATGTCTGACGTTAGGCTTATCAAGGGTGCGGATAGGTCTACGAGGGTCTACATGTCTGACGTTAGGCTTATCGAGGGTGCGGATAGGTCTACGAGGGTCTAAGTATCTGACGTTAGGCTTATGGAGGGGGCTGATGGGTCTAAGTGTCTGACGTTAGGCTTATCGAGGGTGCGGATGGGTCAACGAGGGTCTACATGTCTGACGTTAGGCTTATCGAGGGTGCGAATTGGTCAACGAGGGTCTACGTGTCTGACGTCAGGCTTATCGAGGGTGCGGATGGGTCAAGTGTCTGACGTTAGGCTAATCGAGGGTGCGTATGGGTCAACAAGGGTCTATGTATCTGGCATTAGGCTTTTGGAGGGGGCTGATTGGTCTAAGTGTCTGACGTCAGGCTTATCGAGGGTGCGGATAGGTCTATGAGGGTCTACATGTCTGACATTAGGCTTATCTAGGGTGCGGATAGGTCTTCGAGGGTCTAAGTGTCTGACGTTAGGCTTATTGAGGGGGCGGATAGGTCTAAGTGTCTGACGTTAGGCTTATCGAGGGTGCGTATGGGTCAACAAGGGTCTATGTATCTGACATTAGGCTAATGGAGGGGGCTTATGGGTCTAAGTGTCTGACGTTAGCCTTATCGAGGGTCCGGATGGGTCAACGAGGGTCTACATGTCTGAGGTTAGGCTTATCAAGAGTGCGAATGGGTCAACGAGGGTCTAAGTATCTGATGTCAGGCTTATCGAGGGTGGGGATGGGTCTAAGTGTCTGACGTTAGGCTTATCGAGGGTGCGGATGGGTCAACAAGGGTCTACATGTCTGACGTTAGGCTTATCGAGGGTGCGGATGGGTCTAAGTGTCTGATGTTAGGCTTATCTAGGCTGCGGATGGGTCTACAAGGGTCTACATGTCTGACGTAAGGCTTATCCAGGGTGCGGATAGGTCTACGAGGGTCTACATGTCTGACGTTAGGCTTATCGAGGGTGCGGATGGGTCTACGAGGGTCTACGTATCTGACTTTAGGCTTATCAAGGGAATGAATGGGTCAACGAGGATATACGTGTCTGACATTAGGCTTATTGAGGGTGCGGATGAGTCTAAGTGTCTGACGTTAGGCTTTTCGAGGTTGCGGATGGGTCTACGTGTCTCACGATAGGCTTATCGAGGGTGCGGATGGGTCTAAGTGTCTGACGTTAGGCTTATTTAGGGTGCAAATGGGTCAACAAAGGTCTAACTATCTGACGTTAGGCTTAATGAGGGTGCGGATGGGTCAACGAGGGTCTAAGTGTCTGACGTTAGGCTTATGGAGGGGGCTGATGGGTCTAAGTGTCTGACGTTAGGCTTATCGAGGGTGCAGATGGGTCAACGAGGGTCTACATGTCTGACGTTAGGCTTATCGAGGGTGCGAATTGGTCAATGAGGGTCTAGGTGTCTGACGTCAGGCTTATCGAGGGTGCGGATGGGTCTAAGTTTCTGACGTTAGGCTTATCGAGGGTGTGGATAGGTCTACGAGGGTCTACATGTCTGACGTTAGGCTTATCAAGGGTGCGGATAGGTCTACGAGGGTCTACATGTCCTACGTTAGGCTTATCGAGGGTGTGGATAGGTCTACGAGGGTCTAAGTATCTGATGTTAGGCTTATGGAGGGGGCTGATGGGTCTAAGTGTCTGACGTTAGGCTTATCGAGGGTGCGGATGGGTCAACGAGGGTCTACATGTCTGACGTTAGGCTTATCGAGGGTGCGAATTGGTCAACGAGGGTCTATGTGTCTGACGTCAGGCTTATCGAGGGTGTGGATGGGTCTAAGTGTCTGACGTTAGGCTTATCGAGGGTGCGGATGGGTCAACAAGGGTCTATGTATCTGACATTAGGCTTATGGAGGGGGCTGATGGGTCTAAGTGTCTGACGTTAGGCTTATCGAGGGTGCGGATAGGTCTACGAGGGTCTACATGTCTGACGTTAGGCTTATCGAGGGTGCAGATAGGTCTACGAGGGTCTACGTGTCTGACGTTAGGCTTATTGAGGGGGCGGATAGGTCTAAGTGTCTGACGTTAGGCTTGTCGAGAGTTTGGTGCGATCCTATAAGCCGCAGAGGCCATCTGAGAGTTGTTAATTTGGTACTGTAGTATAGTTATAAAAACTCTCGTATAAGCTGCACCCTATTTAGGGATGTTTGGTATCAAAAGAAAGCTGAGTCTATTTCGCGTACAAGGCACGGCTTATACGCGAGGTTTTACGGTATATAGGCATGTCTGGTATCAAATGAAAGCTGAGTTTAGTTCATGTAAAATTTACGGTAGTTAAAAGAGTCTTATCCATTCCTACGACCATCCCTCTACAAAGATCACCACACCATTACACCAATTTCCTCGTTATTCTAATGAAACACAACTGCACATCGCATGACAAAAAATGTAAATACACAGGCAGTGATTCTGGCAGAGAACTTTACATATGAAAGAAAACAGTGCTACTTTATGAAACCTAATAATGATAACCTACCATGTATTTGGCCGCGCCAAATTGTAAGTAGACAGTTACAGGATTTTTGTATCTTTGGACCTTTCTACCCACAGGGTTTTCTTTGCTCCAGTATCTTTTCTGTACACACAATAGAGAACAAATTTAAAAATGAATAAATGAGCTGTGCAGTTGTGGATATTGCTGTATCTAGTATGTCTATAGAGACCTGTCCAGTGACCTGTTGTACAACTGCTATATGTGTCAAAACAACATAGGGGTTGACCATTGACACCACCTACAGATAGCGGTTGATACAGATAGTGGTTGATACAGATAGCGGTTGTTACTGTAGGTAAGGCTGGAACATGTAAATGTTTTATGAGACAGAGTGGTTGATACAGATATGATTTATGGTACAGATAGTAGTTGTTCACCTGTCCATGAAAATACTAAATAGTTGCAGCAGGCTGCAGGGGATAGAGTGCAGGGACTCCTATATCTCTGTATGACCTGACGACATACCTCAAAGATATGAACTGGTCAAAGCGATGTCCCTCCTCACTTGCCCATGGCTACCATAGTGCATACTTAACCAGTCACATTACATTTGACCTACCTGGCATCTGCAGAGTAGATCTCTGTCGAGCTGTGGGCATAATTCCAGTGGTTCAAGGTGGCCAGTGTCCAATTTCCTCATGAGAAACCCCTCCTCATTTTCGGCATAAGCTGCAAGTCATATTGAAATGATAAATACCAAGTTAGTTCATGAATTATTAAATGATTATCTGAATAGGGATGCATAGTTTGATCATATGCATTACTGCTATGTTTCTTACCTTGCATTATGTAGTCATGATCAAACTCAACTGGGTTATGACCAAGCTCTGGCCATTGGTTCAGTGCCTTCTTGTACGCTGCTTGTGTGGCAGGAAGCTGAGTGCCGGCTTGAGGGTGTTAAGGGCCAGGTTGAGGGTGTTGAGTGGCGGGTTCAGGGGGTTTAGTGGCAGGTTGAGGGTGTTGAGTGGCGGGTTCAGGGTGTTGAGTGGCGGGTTCAGGGTGTTGAGTGGCAGGTTCAGGGTGTTGAGTGGCGGGTTCAGGGTGTTGAGTGGCAGGTTCAGGGTGTTGAGTGGCGGGTTCAGGGTGTTGAGTGGCGGGTTGAGGGTGTTGAGTGGCAGGTTGAGGGTGTTGAGTGGCAGGTTCAAGGGGTTGAGTGGCGGGTTGAGGGTGTTGGGGCCCAGGTTGAGGGTGTTGGGGGCCAGGTTGAGGGTGTTGAGTGGCGGGTTCAGGGTGTTGAGTGGCGGGTTCAGGGTGTTGAGTGGCGGGTTTAGGGGGTTGAGTGGCGGGTTCAGGGTGTTGAGTGGCGGGTTGAGGGTGTTGGGGGCCAGGTTGAGGGTGTTGGGGGCCAGGTTGAGGGTGTTGAGTGGCGGGTTCAGGGTGTTGAGTGGCGGGTTCAGGGTGTTGAGTGGCGGGTTCAGGGTGTTGAGTGGCGGGTTCAGGGTGTTGAGTGGCGGGTTCAGGGTGTTGAGTGGCGGGTTCAGGGTGTTGAGGGCCAGGTTCAGGGTGTTGAGTGACTGGTTCAGGGTGTTGAGTTGCGGGTTCAGGGTGTTGAGTGGCGGGTTCAGGGTGTTGAGTGGCGGGTTCAGGGTGTTGAGTGGCGGGTTCAGGGTGTTGAGTGGCGGGTTCAGGGGGTTGACTGGCAGTTCAGGGTGTTGAGTGGCGGGTTCAGGGTGTTGAGTGGCGGGTTCAGGGTGTTGAGTGGCGGGTTCAGGGTGTTGAGGGCGGGTTCAGGGCGTTGAGGGCGGGTTGAGGGGGTTGAGTGGCAGGTTGAGGGTGTTGAGTGGCGGGTTCAGGGTGTTGAGTGGCGGGTTCAGGGGGTTGACTGGCAGTTCAGGGTGTTGAGTGGCGGGTTGAGGGTGTTGAGTGGCGGGTTGAGGGGGTTGAGTGGCAGGTTGAGGGTGTTGAGTGGCAGGTTGAGGGTGTTGAGTGGCAGGTTGAGGGTGTTGAGTGGCAGGTTGAGGGTGTTGAGTGGCAGGTTCAGGGGTTGAGTGGCGGGTTGAGGGGATTGAGTGGCAGGTTAAGGGTGTTGAGTGGCAGGTTCAGGATATAGAGTGCCGGGTTCAGGGGTTTGAGTAGCAGGTTCAGGAAGCTGGGTGGCGGGTTCAGGGTGTTGAGTGGCGGGTTCAGGGTGTTGAGTGGCAGGTTCAGGGTGTTGAGTGGCGGGTTCAGGGTGTTGAGTGGCGGGTTCAGGGTGTTGAGTGGCCGGTTCAGGGTGTTGAGTGGCGGGTTCAGGGTGTTGAGTGGCGGGTTCAGGGTGTTGAGTGGCGGGTTCAGGGTGTTGAGTGGCGGGTTCAGGGTGTTGAGTGGCGGGTTCAGGGTGTTGAGTGGCGGGTTCAGGGTGTTGAGGGCCAGGTTGAGGGTGTTGGGGGCCAGGTTGAGGGTGTTGAGTGGCGGGTTCAGGGTGTTGAGTGGCGGGTTCAGGGTGTTGAGTGGCGGGTTCAGGGTGTTGAGTGGCGGGTTCAGGGTGTTGAGTGGCGGGTTCAGGGTGTTGAGTGGCGGGTTCAGGGTGTTGAGTGGCGGGTTCAGGGTGTTGAGGGCAGGTTCAGGGTGTTGAGTGGCGGGTTGAGGGGGTTGAGTGGCAGGTTCAGGGTGTTGAGTGGCAGGTTCAGGGTGTTGAGTGGCGGGTTCAGGGTATTGAGTGGCGGGTTGAGGGGGTTGAGTGGCAGGTTGAGGGTGTTGAGTGGCAGGTTGAGGGGGTTGAGTGGCAGGTTGAGGGGGTTGAGTGGCAGGTTGAGGGTGTTGAGTGGCAGGTTGAGGGTGTTGAGTGGCAGATTCAGGGGGTTGAGTGGCGGGTTGAGGGGGTTGAGTGCCAGGTTAAGGGTGTTGAGTGGCAGGTTCAGGATGTAGAGTGCCGGGTTCAGGGGTTTGAGTAGCAGGTTCAGGAAGCTGGGTGGCAGATTTAGGGTGCTGAGTGCCAGGTTCAGGATGTAGAGTGCCGGGTACAGGGTGTTGCATGCCAAGTTGAGTGCCGGGTTCAGGGCACCGAGTGCCAAGTTGAGTGCCAGGTGCAGGGTGCTGAGTGCCAAGTTGAGTGCCCGGTGAAGGTTGCTGAGTGCCTGGTGAAGGTCACTGAGTGCCTGGTGAAGGTCGCTGAGTGCCCGGTGCAGGGCGCTGGGTGCCCAGTTGAGTGCACTGAGTGCAGGGTGAAGGGCGCAGAGTGCCGGGTGCAGGGCTCTGAATGCCGGGTGAAAGGCGCTTCTGAGTGCCGGGTGAAGGGCGCTGAGTGCCGGGTGAAGGTTGCTGAGTGCCCGGTGAAGGGGGCTGAGTGCCGGGTGAAAGGCGCTTCTGAGTGCAGGGTGAAAGGCGCTTCTGAGTGCCGGGTGAAGGGCACTGAGTGCCGGGTGAAGGTCGCTGAGTGCCGGGTGAAGATCGCTGAGTGCCGGGTGAAGGTCGCTGAGTGCTGGATGAAGGTCGCTGAGTGCCGATTGCAGGTCGCTGAGTGCCGGGTGAAGGTCGCTGAGTGCCGGGTGAAGGTCGCTGAGTGCCGGGTGCAGGGCGCTGAGTGCCGGGTGAAGGTCGCTGAGTGCCGGATGAAGGTCACTGAGTGCCGGGTGCAGGGCGCTGAGTGCCGGGTGCAGGGCGCTGAGTGCCGGGGGAAGGTCGCTGAGTGCCGGATGAAGGTCACTGAGTGCCGGGTGCAGGGCGCTGAGTGCCGGGTGCAGGGCGCTGAGTGCCGGGTGAAGGTCGCTGAGTGCCGGATGAAGGTCACTGAGTGCCGGGTGCAGGGCGCTGAGTGCCGGGTGCAGGGCGCTGAGTGCCGGGTGCAGGGCGCTGAGTGCCGGGTGCAGGGCGCTGAGTGCCTGGTGAAGGTCGTTGAGTGCCAAGTGGAGAGCCAGGCTGGCAACATGCTGGTGCTGCAGAAGAGGTGGGACGTGGTTTGACCCAAGGCTCTTCACTTGCAACCCTATTGCACTGTGGAAGGGAAGGCCAGTCATCAACAGGTGTAGACTTCTGTTGAGTGTCTGGTGGTTGTACGTACTTGGACTTAGTCGCAGGGATTCCATAGTTCATTCGCTTCCAAATCCAGCTGTCCATGGTAGGTAAGTCGTTATTCCTGAGAATAAAGTACAGTAAAATTCCATGACAACGAAGTGTTTGGGATAAGCAAATAAGTTCGTTATAAACAAATTTTGTAGTATCCAAATAGACCATATTTAAAGGACGACATGTTCCCTTGAAGCAGCATTTGTCATGATGCACCAAGTATTTATGTGCCTCTACATGGGTACTTTTGTCCATGTCGCCATGTCAAATTTTATTCCATAGTATTATTATACATTCTCATAAATGCGTCCATGTCCGTCAAATTTTAAAAGGGCCGTGTCGCCCATGTCAGATTAAAAAAGGGCCGTGTCGCCCGTGTCGGATTTTAAAAGGGCCATGTCGCCGGGTTGCATGTGTCAAATTGTAACTATGTAGAGGCACGTTTATCATGCTGATCCTTTGGGATCGTCTCAACTTTCAACTATGCAGCACCGGCGAGTTACTCTCCAGGTAGGGAAACATGATCTCCCTGTATACCGCTATTAAAGGGTTAACTGGCACCCAAGCCTGGTGGTGACATACTACACCCTAGTACATTCTCGTTCGGCCTCATATCATGGGGGAAAAACGCTGATAAGAGGTGAATTTAATGACTTTGACAGCAGTAAAAAGAAATTAAATAAAAATAAGCGGCCGATTGAGCTTTGGATAAAAAAGTCACCCGCATGCACCACCGGAATGTTCTTAGCGGGTTTTTTTTAGATTATTCCCCGTGTAGATATCAGTTTTATCAATTTGTACAACACGGGAAATGATCTCAATACCGATTCAAGGTTATTGTGAACCTGTCCGTGCATCGGCGCGTGCCAGTGAAACCTGACACCAGCCCTCAACCTAAATGGTCACTGCCCCACTGATTGGTCTATAGGGGGTTGGTATTTAGGATCTCATTCTCCAAAAAGATGTGTGCATTCCTATATCATTCTCTGCCTCAATCAAAATGACTTTTTAACTCATCATAGGCCTAATTCTCTGGCATTGAAAATTGAAACTTTTACAGTGCTGCCCTCCTATAATGTGAGAATGACCACCCAAATGTATAGCTCTTAAGTTCTTTAAAAACAGAGCATATAACAGCTTATGACAGATAAAGCAGGGTGTGAGCCTAGGAAAGTGCATGGGGCCTGGGAGGGCACGGGCTGTGTGCCTTATCAGCAGCTGGTGACATGCAGCAGCCCCTTTTTCCATATTTGGGAGAGGGAGTGGGAGCCCGGAGTAGGAGGTATGAGGGCATGGGGGGGGGGGGGGGGTAAAGGTCAGTATGTAGACCGCAAGCAGGGCTGGTCAGGGCTAGGGTGTGTGTGCCTCTCACGGAGGAGAGTGGACCATATACTTTGCTGATAACTTAAGTTCATCCCTGGTGTGATGGCATCTTAAATCACTTTCTTGATTTTAACAATTGGGAGTTACCATTAAATTTGAGGTTCGAGAGTGGACCATATAGTTTGTTGATGACTATAGTTCATCTCTGGTCTGATGGCATTTTAAATCACATTCTCGATTTTAGGTATTGGGAACTTGAGGAGAGTGGACCATATACTTTGCTGATAACTTAAGTTCATCCCTGGTGTGATGGCATTTTAAATCACTTTCTCGATTTTAACAATTGGGAGTTACCATTAAATTTGAGGTTTGAGAGTGGACTATATACTTCGATAATAACTATAGTTCATCCCTGGTGTAATGGCATTTTAAATCACTTTCTCAATCAAAACACGGAAGGGAGTTTGTGGTGACCACGGTGTGGTTCATGATATATGTACTATAAACGGTCCTTACCGTCGATGGTCTGCAATACACAGGCGTTGGCTGTTCACAATAGAACAGTGATCTGGTTTCTAAAAATATATATTTATGCAGATATTTTGATAGGTTGTAATGAGATGAAAAATAATAAAGCTTGGAAAAATAGTTTGAGAATTATATTTCACTATCCCTAATCTATATTTTGGTCCCCATTTTTGAAATGGCGCTCATGTCATTTTGTATCCAAACTCATAAATTCAAAGCGGTTATCGTATTTTTTTATACAAGTATTCACCCAAACTATGGCACATTGCTACTTATACTGGCAGTTCAGGGTGTTGAGTGGCGGGTTCAGGGTGTTGAGTGGCGGGTTCAGGGTGTTGAGTGGCGGGTTCAGGGTGTTGAGGGCGGGTTCAGGGCGTTGAGGGCGGGTTGAGGGGGTTGAGTGGCAGGTTGAGGGTGTTGAGTGGCGGGTTCAGGGTGTTGAGTGGCGGGTTCAGGGGGTTGACTGGCAGTTCAGGGTGTTGAGTGGCGGGTTGAGGGTGTTGAGTGGCGGGTTGAGGGTGTTGAGTGGCAGGTTGAGGGTGTTGAGTGGCAGGTTCAGGGGTTGAGTGGCGGGTTGAGGGGATTGAGTGGCAGGTTGAGGGTGTTGAGTGGCAGGTTGAGGGGGTTGACTGGCAGTTCAGGGTGTTGAGTGGCAGGTTGAGGGTGTTGAGTGGCAGGTTGAGGGTGTTGAGTGGCAGGTTGAGGGTGTTGAGTGGCAGGTTGAGGGTGTTGAGTGGCAGGTTGAGGGTGTTGAGTGGCAGGTTGAGGGTGTTGAGTGGCAGGTTGAGGGTGTTGAGTGGCAGGTTGAGGGGGTTGACTGGCAGTTCAGGGTGTTGAGTGGCAGGTTGAGGGTGTTGAGTGGCAGGTTGAGGGTGTTGAGTGGCAGGTTGAGGGTGTTGAGTGGCAGGTTGAGGGTGTTGAGTGGCAGGTTCAGGGGTTGAGTGGCGGGTTGAGGGGATTGAGTGGCAGGTTAAGGGTGTTGAGTGGCAGGTTCAGGATATAGAGTGCCGGGTTCAGGGGTTTGAGTAGCAGGTTCAGGAAGCTGGGTGGCGGGTTCAGGGTGTTGAGTGGCGGGTTCAGGGTGTTGAGTGGCAGGTTCAGGGTGTTGAGTGGCGGGTTCAGGGTGTTGAGTGGCGGGTTCAGGGTGTTGAGTGGCCGGTTCAGGGTGTTGAGTGGCGGGTTCAGGGTGTTGAGTGGCGGGTTCAGGGTGTTGAGTGGCGGGTTCAGGGTGTTGAGTGGCGGGTTCAGGGTGTTGAGTGGCGGGTTCAGGGTGTTGAGTGGCGGGTTCAGGGTGTTGAGGGCCAGGTTGAGGGTGTTGGGGGCCAGGTTGAGGGTGTTGAGTGGCGGGTTCAGGGTGTTGAGTGGCGGGTTCAGGGTGTTGAGTGGCGGGTTCAGGGTGTTGAGTGGCGGGTTCAGGGTGTTGAGTGGCGGGTTCAGGGTGTTGAGTGGCGGGTTCAGGGTGTTGAGTGGCGGGTTCAGGGTGTTGAGGGCAGGTTCAGGGTGTTGAGTGGCGGGTTGAGGGGGTTGAGTGGCAGGTTCAGGGTGTTGAGTGGCAGGTTCAGGGTGTTGAGTGGCGGGTTCAGGGTATTGAGTGGCGGGTTGAGGGGGTTGAGTGGCAGGTTGAGGGTGTTGAGTGGCAGGTTGAGGGGGTTGAGTGGCAGGTTGAGGGGGTTGAGTGGCAGGTTGAGGGTGTTGAGTGGCAGGTTGAGGGTGTTGAGTGGCAGATTCAGGGGGTTGAGTGGCGGGTTGAGGGGGTTGAGTGCCAGGTTAAGGGTGTTGAGTGGCAGGTTCAGGATGTAGAGTGCCGGGTTCAGGGGTTTGAGTAGCAGGTTCAGGAAGCTGGGTGGCAGATTTAGGGTGCTGAGTGCCAGGTTCAGGATGTAGAGTGCCGGGTACAGGGTGTTGCATGCCAAGTTGAGTGCCGGGTTCAGGGCACCGAGTGCCAAGTTGAGTGCCAGGTGCAGGGTGCTGAGTGCCAAGTTGAGTGCCCGGTGAAGGTTGCTGAGTGCCTGGTGAAGGTCACTGAGTGCCTGGTGAAGGTCGCTGAGTGCCCGGTGCAGGGCGCTGGGTGCCCAGTTGAGTGCACTGAGTGCAGGGTGAAGGGCGCAGAGTGCCGGGTGCAGGGCTCTGAATGCCGGGTGAAAGGCGCTTCTGAGTGCCGGGTGAAGGGCGCTGAGTGCCGGGTGAAGGTTGCTGAGTGCCCGGTGAAGGGGGCTGAGTGCCCGGTGAAGGGGGCTGAGTGCCGGGTGAAAGGCGCTTCTGAGTGCAGGGTGAAAGGCGCTTCTGAGTGCCGGGTGAAGGGCACTGAGTGCCGGGTGAAGGTCGCTGAGTGCCGGGTGAAGATCGCTGAGTGCCGGGTGAAGGTCGCTGAGTGCTGGATGAAGGTCGCTGAGTGCCGATTGCAGGTCGCTGAGTGCCGGGTGAAGGTCGCTGAGTGCCGGGTGAAGGTCGCTGAGTGCCGGGTGCAGGGCGCTGAGTGCCGGGTGAAGGTCGCTGAGTGCCGGATGAAGGTCACTGAGTGCCGGGTGCAGGGCGCTGAGTGCCGGGTGCAGGGCGCTGAGTGCCGGGGGAAGGTCGCTGAGTGCCGGATGAAGGTCACTGAGTGCCGGGTGCAGGGCGCTGAGTGCCGGGTGCAGGGCGCTGAGTGCCGGGTGAAGGTCGCTGAGTGCCGGATGAAGGTCACTGAGTGCCGGGTGCAGGGCGCTGAGTGCCGGGTGCAGGGCGCTGAGTGCCGGGTGCAGGGCGCTGAGTGCCGGGTGCAGGGCGCTGAGTGCCTGGTGAAGGTCGTTGAGTGCCAAGTGGAGAGCCAGGCTGGCAACATGCTGGTGCTGCAGAAGAGGTGGGACGTGGTTTGACCCAAGGCTCTTCACTTGCAACCCTATTGCACTGTGGAAGGGAAGGCCAGTCATCAACAGGTGTAGACTTCTGTTGAGTGTCTGGTGGTTGTACGTACTTGGACTTAGTCGCAGGGATTCCATAGTTCATTCGCTTCCAAATCCAGCTGTCCATGGTAGGTAAGTCGTTATTCCTGAGAATAAAGTACAGTAAAATTCCATGACAACGAAGTGTTTGGGATAAGCAAATAAGTTCGTTATAAACAAATTTTGTAGTATCCAAATAGACCATATTTAAAGGACGACATGTTCCCTTGAAGCAGCATTTGTCATGATGCACCAAGTATTTATGTGCCTCTACATGGGTACTTTTGTCCATGTCGCCATGTCAAATTTTATTCCATAGTATTATTATACATTCTCATAAATGCGTCCATGTCCGTCAAATTTTAAAAGGGCCGTGTCGCCCATGTCAGATTAAAAAAGGGCCGTGTCGCCCGTGTCGGATTTTAAAAGGGCCATGTCGCCGGGTTGCATGTGTCAAATTGTAACTATGTAGAGGCACGTTTATCATGCTGATCCTTTGGGATCGTCTCAACTTTCAACTATGCAGCACCGGCGAGTTACTCTCCAGGTAGGGAAACATGATCTCCCTGTATACCGCTATTAAAGGGTTAACTGGCACCCAAGCCTGGTGGTGACATACTACACCCTAGTACATTCTCGTTCGGCCTCATATCATGGGGGAAAAACGCTGATAAGAGGTGAATTTAATGACTTTGACAGCAGTAAAAAGAAATTAAATAAAAATAAGCGGCCGATTGAGCTTTGGATAAAAAAGTCACCCGCATGCACCACCGGAATGTTCTTAGCGGGTTTTTTTTAGATTATTCCCCGTGTAGATATCAGTTTTATCAATTTGTACAACACGGGAAATGATCTCAATACCGATTCAAGGTTATTGTGAACCTGTCCGTGCATCGGCGCGTGCCAGTGAAACCTGACACCAGCCCTCAACCTAAATGGTCACTGCCCCACTGATTGGTCTATAGGGGGTTGGTATTTAGGATCTCATTCTCCAAAAAGATGTGTGCATTCCTATATCATTCTCTGCCTCAATCAAAATGACTTTTTAACTCATCATAGGCCTAATTCTCTGGCATTGAAAATTGAAACTTTTACAGTGCTGCCCTCCTATAATGTGAGAATGACCACCCAAATGTATAGCTCTTAAGTTCTTTAAAAACAGAGCATATAACAGCTTATGACAGATAAAGCAGGGTGTGAGCCTAGGAAAGTGCATGGGGCCTGGGAGGGCACGGGCTGTGTGCCTTATCAGCAGCTGGTGACATGCAGCAGCCCCTTTTTCCATATTTGGGAGAGGGAGTGGGAGCCCGGAGTAGGAGGTATGAGGGCATGGGGGGGGGGGGGTAAAGGTCAGTATGTAGACCGCAAGCAGGGCTGGTCAGGGCTAGGGTGTGTGTGCCTCTCACGGAGGAGAGTGGACCATATACTTTGCTGATAACTTAAGTTCATCCCTGGTGTGATGGCATCTTAAATCACTTTCTTGATTTTAACAATTGGGAGTTACCATTAAATTTGAGGTTCGAGAGTGGACCATATAGTTTGTTGATGACTATAGTTCATCTCTGGTCTGATGGCATTTTAAATCACATTCTCGATTTTAGGTATTGGGAACTTGAGGAGAGTGGACCATATACTTTGCTGATAACTTAAGTTCATCCCTGGTGTGATGGCATTTTAAATCACTTTCTCGATTTTAACAATTGGGAGTTACCATTAAATTTGAGGTTTGAGAGTGGACTATATACTTCGATAATAACTATAGTTCATCCCTGGTGTAATGGCATTTTAAATCACTTTCTCAATCAAAACACGGAAGGGAGTTTGTGGTGACCACGGTGTGGTTCATGATATATGTACTATAAACGGTCCTTACCGTCGATGGTCTGCAATACACAGGCGTTGGCTGTTCACAATAGAACAGTGATCTGGTTTCTAAAAATATATATTTATGCAGATATTTTGATAGGTTGTAATGAGATGAAAAATAATAAAGCTTGGAAAAATAGTTTGAGAATTATATTTCACTATCCCTAATCTATATTTTGGTCCCCATTTTTGAAATGGCGCTCATGTCATTTTGTATCCAAACTCATAAATTCAAAGCGGTTATCGTATTTTTTTATACAAGTATTCACCCAAACTATGGCACATTGCTACTTATATCTGTGTGACAATATTGAGTAGACATTTGTTTAATGATTAGGGTTCAAAATTACGTTTTGTGGGTGTGTACTTATCAGTGAAAAATAGATCTGAGCAATTATTTTATACTCACCCCATACAACGAAGAACGGTCCTCACCACAGCATTTGTTATGGTGGCCCTTCATGCTGCAGTTAGACACAGTCGCCATGCCATGTGGAGTGAGATTATATAATCCAAAACATGCGCCCCTGTGAGAATGATCATTACATGTTGAATGTGTATGAACATACCAATGATGAAACCAACAGCTGCCGGGGCCCTGAAGGGGGGTTAGCCGAGGCCCTAGATACGTGCATCACTCATGATTTGATTCACTGTAAAATCTTTTGATAATTTAAAAGCTTGACCCTTGTCCCTTTTTCTCGAGGGATAAAGATAGAATTAAGTTGTTGACGTGCCCTCTCGCCAATATCTGGCCCTTGTCACGTGTCCTCTCGAGGTCCCTGTGTGGACTCTCGAGGGGACGTGACAAGGGCCAGATATGCGCTCGAGGACACGTCAACAACCAAATTCTATCAATATATTTCATTTAAAACATTGTCGTCTGTACTTAAGAATTGTTTTAAGGTACCCGTCTGGGCTAAAGAATTTCCAAACAATTTTTTTTTTAAAGTGCCCTCATCTATCTCTTATATTTTGATATTGAATAACTGATATATTGCTACCGATAGCACACGTTTCCTGGAGCAGGTTCTGATGATCCCTCTGTGTGTGTAGATCAACGCTCGACATGAAGACGTTAAAGTTGGGATGGGTCTGTAATGTACATACTTGTTTACATTATACTTTGGTAATTCCTTTGTAAAACGCTATCATGGTGTCCTGATAACGTGAAGGATCAATGTACCAGCGGAATTTATTAGCGCATGTGCACTATACAGTGTAAAAGCTGCGTATAGGTTCTTTTATATCTTTCATAAACAATTCCTTCCATGGATACATAGAGATGAAATATATGTTAACTAGCAGTAAGGTGAAAACTTTGTATGGACACTGATACATAATTAATATTGCTAGACCGAGATTGTTAGAGTAGATATGATGAATCTGGTTTGAGGTAGACAAATATTTTGATGCTATTATCAAATATTCCAAAATATGGAAACATTCCTTACGTGAATCCAGCCTAACTGGTAGATTTTGTTTCCCGTAACATATGCCGTTAGATCTGCCATCCCTTTGTCTGTGGCCTGACAGTGTGTTGGGCTCGCTTTCTGGTCGGGTATAAAAAGGTGCGTCACCTTGAGTTCACCAAGTACCTTCAGAAAAAGGGGGCAAAAATGGAAAGGGTATTACTGTTTATTTCATGTGGAGAAACAAAGTTACTATGCTTAAGTACTAGAATGGCCGTTCTCCACACCCCTGTGGAGAAACTGCACAGTGTACCTGTACCCGGCAAGGTCTTGGAATGGTTGATCCATACTGCTATCTCTCATCATTTAGAATTAAATTCAGTATTGTCAAAAAATCAGGGGGGATATCAGAAAAATAAATCGACTCTAGACTCGATTAGTATTTTAGTAGATGATGTTTTAGAAAATAGAAATAAGGGTAATTTAACACTAGCAGCCTTCATTGATATTAAAAAAGCTTTTGATTCCGTAAATTTTGAAATTTTATTACAAAAATTAGAGCAGTATGGGATACGGAACAGGACCTTGACGGTGATTGAAAATGATATTAAGTCCTGCAGACTACCTTTACACTGTGGAGTTCCACAAGGGTCTATTTTAGGCCCCTTGTTTTTCTTATTGTATATAAATGACTGCATTTCACCCCATGATCAGCATAAAACTTTACTTTATGCTGACGACTCAGTACTTTATGTCTCTGGCAACAATATGAACACTCTTAGTCAGAAATTAACAACCGCTTTAGACTCTTTCTTATCATGGACTAGCATGAATAAACTTACAATGAATGAATCTAAAACAAAAATAATGACCTTTGCCTCAAACAAAAAGTTTAAAAATATTCAAAAAAATTAAACTTAATAATATTGAACTGAAAAATGTTGTCTCCTACAAAAATTGGTATTTGATTGGCTTTTGATTGGTGCTTGATTGGTGCTTGATTGGCACTTGATTGGCGCTTGATTGGCACTTGATTGACACTTGATTGGTACTTTATTGACACCTGATTGGCACTTGATTGAGGCCTTGATTGGCACTTGATTGGTACTTGATTGGCACTTGATTGGCACTTGAATGATACTTGATTGGTACTTGATTTGCCCTTGATTGAGCGTTGATTGGCTCTTGATTCACACTTGATTGAGCCTTGATTGGCCCTTGATTGAGCCTTGATTGGCACTTGATTGAGCCTTGATTGGCACTTGATTGAGACTTGATTGGTGCTTGATTGACACAAGATTGAGGCCTGTATTGACACTTGATTGGCACTTGATTGAGCCTTGATTGATACTTGATTGGTACTTGATTAGCCCTTGATTGAGCACTTGATTGGCCCTTGATTGGCACTTGATTGACAATTGATTTGCACTTGATTGTTACTTGATTGGTACTTGATTGAGGCCTTGATTGGTACTTGATTGATACTTAGTTGGCACTTGATTGGCACTCAATTGAGACTTGATTGGCACTTGATTGATACTTTATTGAGACTTAATAGCATTCATAGGATACATGGAGTGAACTTCAGTGCTTAAAGATACCTGTCACAAGCTGTTGTTTCTGGATTGACACTTGACAGTTTACAATAAGTTACTGAAGTTGGAGTTTTCACTTTCAACTTTGACATGTGCATTGTTTTTGGTTTGATGTAGTGTTAAAAGATAGCAGTCACAAGTTGCTTTACTTGAATTGACAGTTGGCAGGTGACAGTAAATGGTTGAAGTTAGAGTTTTCACTTTCAACTCAAGTTGATTTTTTGCAAGTTGAAGTGAATTTGAAATTTCAAAATTAACAAAAAGATTTGACCCTCCTCGGCCACTGTAGGTCCTAACAGGACATCATGGATACATGCATGGATCCTATATGAATTGGTTCTTTTTGCTATTGTTAATTTTCCTAAACCCTTCAATTTATGCCGGGTAAAGGTAGGACTATAATTTACGATTATGTAATTTGAAGTCACGTCTGCATGGAAACACATTTTTTACCATGACAGATTTTCGTCATGTTTTTCGGAAATTTAAATGGCTAAATTAGGGTTCTAAATGATGTTCACAAGCAACCTTAATGCCGGATATATGTGAACAATGGCCTGAGGCGCTAGATTCTATTTTCTAAAATTGAATTCTGATCATATTTCATTAAAATCCATCCCCTTATAGGATGGGTCCAGGATCTTACACTTAGGCCCATAACCTCTTTAAATCGGAACCAGACAGTAGGATGTGGACACCCCCATCATACATTCTGGTTCCTGTTTGCTGGTACCAAGCTACCAGCAAGGAATTCCCAAACCAAGCAAGTTCAAGGTCAAAGTGATTGTTACCAGAGCCTTCCTTCTGCAGCTGAAACTTACAGGGTGTAATTGGGGTAAGGGGAGGGGGCAGGGGAGGCATGAACATACCAGGTGGCAGCACCTATGAGGAACAGGGCCAGTCCACACAGTAGGGGTGGCCTACCAGTTGGCACTCCTCTCTTCCCTTTGAAATCACTACCTCCCCGTTTATGCCTCCCTCCTTGAATGCAAATGAATAATTCCCAATAAGGGTAATTATTTAACAGCAGAGGAGCGGCTTGATGAATTTCCTAGACAGTAACGCTGACATTTTTTCAGTCCCCTAAAAGGTTCCTTGGAGTCTGTGCCTGAGATATGATTGGGCTGGGCAAGAATGGGAAGGTATGGAGGTGCAGACATCACGTCTGTGTAGATAAAGACCAACCCATCCGTTAACACACACGTACTCTTCAACCCCCTGTAACACCTACAACTTGATAGCAGTATAGCACTAATAGAGACCAGATCCATTGTGCTTTTTTGTACTGGTTATTATGTAAGGCCTGTGCAACATTTTGCTGATTGCCAGTTGTTATTTGCTCTTTGCTGATTGTCATTTGCCAGTTTGATGGTGCCATTTGCTTGATTGAGGTTGCTAATTGTCTACTGCTGTTATTTTAGATAGATACTGGCAACTGGCAACCAGCAACTGGCAGTTAGCAAAAAAGCAAAATGTCACCCTGGCTTCAAAAGTATATGGTTTATTCACCATACAGGGTTGGTGTACAGGGGGAGGGTTTTCCCTACTTTTAACATATACCATACACTCCAAAACCTTAACAGCAGTAACACCGGAAGCAGCAAAGTAGGGCAGTTAATGACAACCAATTACACCGAACATGGAGGGGGGGATGGGGATGTAGGGTCCTACCTTGTAAAAGACTGAATTCTCAATAATAAAGGTGAAACTATATAAATAATGGATCCCTTAGAGATGGAGATCAGTGGTACCATAAATAGAACCTTCAAAAGCGATGTCACAACATCTGAATACTACATCTTCCAAACACAACATCTTCCAAACACATCTTCTGACAAAAACACCTTCTGAACACAACTATTGGAAACACAGAGGGAGAAATTGAATGACTTCTCCCTACACACATCCAGACACCGGGATACAGAGATAGTACCTCAAATAATTAAAAAAAAGGTATTGTGATTTATTTGGATATTTGGCCATTTTATAGTTAGGGCCTTAAACAGTACTGAGAACTGTAGAGGTTGTGGAACGAGGGTTTTAGCTTGAATTTAATGTCTTATTATTCATGCCGACCATGCTCTGAACCCTGTATGGATTGTTATACAATGACCCTTCTTCATGCATAAAAGATAATTTTCTGATGAATTCTAATGAAATGCCCATGTCTGCATGTGGAATGTAGGGGTAGATAGCCAAACAAAGTTTGTCTCCAGTAACCCTCACGCAGGCTGTGGGTAGAGGTACTTCAGTATGCTATAATTCTTGTATGATGCATGGATGTAGCCCTGGTTAGTAACCAATCAGGGTTGCATTCAAGTACCATGTGAACTCTTAGGTTGGCATGATGCTCTAATATAGGACTCACTGATGCCTCCTTAAGAGTTAACCCCTTCATGACTATTCAGTTAATGATGGAATAGAGAGGAAGGGCATAGAGGGAAATACCCTAAGATCTACTTTACAATGTGCCTGTTTATTGAGGGGAAGGTGGCGCATAGGCAGGAGTTGGCATCCATGGGGGGAGGTAGTTGACACTGCCCTTTTGTCAATTTTTCTAAGATCTAAATGATGGATTCATTGAGTTGAGGCAGTGAAAGTATGCATTATGTCAAACTTAAATGGTTAAAGTCTCAAGACAGCTACCAGATCACACAAATTACAGCGTCTCACTATTCTTGTTCAATATGTTTTTTTTTGTCTTATTCATACAACTTCATACCTTACAATGCCAGGCAAAGATAGTGTATCGTTTAGGCACAGGACTGGGAATTAAACATGTGTATCCTCTTGTTTGGCCTACAGCTCGTTTCAAGTACCAAGACCGTCACGGTGGTGAACAACCTTACAGATTGCAGACACACTTTAGTCCTAGTTCTCTGACAAAATTGACGTCATATGTTTATGTTAATGAGAACCCTTGGCCAGGCACAATCTGTGTTGAATTTGATGTATGAATATATGGCAATTAACCCAGGGTCCTGGCACCTGAGTGAGTCCTTAAGATAATTGGAGCATTTTTGGATATGACGCCTTGATTTTGATGAAAGGAGAGGGGTTACCAACAATATTTAGAGCATTTTATAACATGACCCCTCGATTTTTATGATAGGCTTGGGGGTTTCAAAGATACTTGCACCACTTTTGCTCATGCCATCTGCATTTCCATCATGGGTGAGGAGGTCCTAAAGATAATTGGAGCAGTGTTGGCCATGATGCCTTTATTTCAATGATATGCGGGGGGGGAGCCAAAGATAGTTAGAGCATTTTTTACCATGACACCTTTATTAGTGTTATTGGTACCATTCAATAGTGAAGTTAAGACTTAATAGAGAAACAGAACGTTATTCATGGCAACCCTTATCTAGATCATGACCGAGAGCCATCCAGGTCGTGAGGTGGATGCATCGGTTCGGGACCACTTAGATACTGTAAGTGGGTATGAAATTACAAAAGTGGGCTATAATACACAGCAAGTTGACCGCTTTATGATATAATATTGACGTCACCGGAAGTCACGAGGCATCATCATGTGAGGACCCTGGAAGTAAGGTGGATATTGGGTACATACTAGTAATAACCATTGCATTGATGAAATATTGTTGATTATGTTTCATAATTAATTAAGAATCTAGCCAGTACTTTGAGTAGCTAGAAAGGCTTGCCAAAGAAATAGAAAAAAAAATTTGTGCTTGAGGAAAAGGTTCAGTTTACCTTGCCTCCTATATTGTCTGCTGATGAATATTATGACATATTGAGACAAATATATAGATGAGCATCTTACCAGAAATCGCCATTCAAGCATGGTTCATTTAAGCATATTAGATCATGGTATGAGGAGGGTTCAATAAGAATAGCATACCAGATTCCATACTGTGGATCCGTAGTACATAGACATTGTGTTTGGACAAATCCCAATTATCTTGCAAGATAATTGGGAGTAAGCTATAGAAACAAATCACTTTGATTTTACCCTTCCTTTACCGTACGTCCGTTAATGTGAGTGAATAGCCGATTTTCTGCCGATTTCTATCACCCTGTCATCTTTTCAAAAATTGCTATGAACCTTTGATTTTCTGGATTTCCAACATTACCTCCCTTAAATCATTTTATACCCCTCAACTGCTCTTGCTAGTTGAAACTTTCCATGGTTGAGAGCATGATTTTACAGCATGTCTATAAAATGACACAATTTAATTCTTAAAGTTATGATCGTAGTAGTTGCTGTTTCATATAAATGTGTTGATGAAGTTTCCTAATAGTTTTGCCCATATCTGGATAGTCTTTTCGGCCTTACTACATTAGTCCGGTAAAGGCTGCAAAGTGATTTAATGTCCTATACCCTTAGGCAGAGAAAGAGAGAGAGAGAGAGAGAGAGAGAGAGAGAGAGAGAGAGAGAGAGAGAGAGAGAGAGAGAGAGAGAGAGAGAGAGAGAGAGAGAGAGAGAGAGAGAGAGAGAGAGAGAGAGAGGGTGCACCATAATGATAACTACTGTCATATCATGAAATGGAACAATTCACCCCTCCACACTGTCCTTTAGCCAGGTCATACAACATAAAACGGGGACATGGGTTGACATGATAATCATGATGGAAATGTACTCTGACGTCAATGAAATAATAGTTATATCAGACTATTTGGCAGGTTGCCTATTTAACACTAACACATTAGAATTGGTCTCTACATCTATCTCCCCCCCTGCACTAGCCCCCCCCCCCTACTGTTGGTTTAAAAGAAGGGTTCTGCATTCTAAAGTATGAGCTGGATATGCTGGCTAATAGTATGAATACTGTACCTATAATATTTGTTGTGTAGATATACTCAGCCAGTTAGATTGATATAAAGCATTTGCAAGCTGATGGAATATAGTGGTAAATCTTCCTCATTACAATAACAAACTAACTAAGAAATAGAGGCCATGGGGTAAAGCTATCCTGACCTGTTATTGCAAGTTACCATGTAACAATAAGTATTCTGGTAAATGAAGAAGGTTTTTCCGATCCAATACCTGTGTGGTGCTATTTCCTCTCCTCCCCCCTTTTTAAAGGGATCATTTAACCGCCACCGTACAAAGTAAATATCATTACCAATATGTTCCAGATTTGACTGTAAATGCTGTACATATTACAGTAAAACTTTGTAATATGGGGGACCTTGGGACCAGTGCAATTTTCTCCTTAAAAGCAAGGTCTCCTTATAAGCAAGGTCAGCCTTATAAAGGTCCAGCAACAGAACACTCCCTACATGTGTCTCTTATACCCTTATAGATTTGATTTGAATACAATTCAGATGGGTGTGTGTATTATTTCAAGTCAAAACCCCTTCTAGATCCCCTTCATGGAGCTTTAGATATCCCTTCCTCCCTAGTGAAGCTACAAATATATTCTCCCTACCTCTATTAGATGGGGCAGTGGGCAATTTTAAGCAGTATGTGACTGTAAACCTGAGAAATAACTTCCCTGGGTAAGGTTTGCACGTACGAAATAAGGAAATGAGCCAAAATTACCTCCTAATATCAGAGGTTAAGGTAAAAACACCTCCTTCTAAGAGAGTTTTCTTAATGTTTTCTGAATGTATAGGGAAAAATTGGGACCATACAAATCTGCTCCTTATAAGCAAGGTCTCCTTATATCAGAGTTCCTTCTAACAAAGTTTCACTGTACCTCTTAAACTGTCATTCAAAGTAGAGTTGTGTCTTATGGTATCTTCATAATTACCCCTTATACAGGTGCAAACCCATTAGCCCAATTGTAAATCCCCATTTATTTAAAAAGGGTGGGAGGGGGACACAATGCTGCTCACTCTGGAAGGCGTTTCACCACATGACTAAGAGGGGATTTATATGTCATATACAGGGGTTTTCCGGCATAGCTGAATTTAAATGCGGGGGTCAGTAGTCAAATATAGTGTTTTACTATTTCATGACATAATACTGGGCCCTAAAATTCTACTCAAGGTCCATATATTTCCCCTCTAGATGCAGCACCTTCAAAGGCAGTATATATTTTGAAAATGAGGAAAAAAGTAGGTACAGGGTGGCCGTATAAAGAAAATTTGGTATGCCAAATTATGAACGGACTTGATTTGAAAGCACTGCTCTTTATCATCTCCAACAACATTTCTGACACAGTAATGTGTCCTTCTCAGTTTGTCTTTAAGAGCCCCGCCTTACATCATACATAAGGTTACTACATATACTCCTACACATCAATCATATGTACACATAAAAAAAAGAAATACACTTGTAATTGTATTTGAATTGTCGAGAAAAGATGAAAGAAGCTCTGCTAACAAATTATACAATTTTAAATCTCTGGTGGTCCGATGACAAGGGCTCATAAATCAATTTCATGAAAAATTAACCAGAATGTTCCCTACGGCCGTATTTTATGTGCTAGCTATTTTATTTAATCTTATTCCCTAGAATGTAGCTTAGAAATAAGGAAATTATCAAATTATGGCTCAATTTAGTAATTTTGGAGTGAATGCTATAATTCACCCATTGAAAATACACTGTAACATCTTTGGGCCACATCCGAACTTCTAAGTGGGCCCTTGTTGCCAATAGATGACATTTTATTGGACCCTATCCTCCTAATATGATGTTGTACTAACATTTGAAACATATTTAAGCAGGATTTAAAATATTTAAAAAATCTGACCATGTCACTCTAAGTCATTCATTTTCATCCCCTGGCTGTGTAAACGGTATACAGCGATTTCTCTCTCTTTAATTTGTTGTTATGATTTCTAATAGATGGAATGGAACGTTTGTCGATGCATAGACTGCTTTGAACAAAATATGTACACTCATATATATGCATGGACACAAGTATGGCTATGTCTTATGAGAGTGGTACAAGTCACATTCTGACCAGCCCTGTTCTGACTGGCCGTTGGCCCGATTCTGACCGATTCTGACTGGCCCAAAAAATATAAATTTTGACCCAAATCCTTTTTTTTTTTTTGGGGGGGGGGGGGGTTCCACACATATATAGTAACATTACCTACCATTTGGTTAGGTTAAGAAATACAGCATCCCCCCTACAGGGCCCTAAACTTCTTTCCTAAAATCGTTCTAGCCTGATTCTGACCGGCTACTTTGAACCTGTGTGTAGGGTGGACTTTTAATTTTTTTTTAATTCTTAAAATTTTATTGTGAGCATATACATTTTCTGTCTCCAAATATGCTTAGTTTTGATTAAGATCCAATTATTTCTCCCCCAAACCTACACTCTCCCTCCCTGTGTATATGAAACATGGTACAGATTTTCATGGTAGAAAAAGCTCATCAAACGTTGCCCTTAGATTAAGCAACCCCCTTAGAGGAAGTAGACTAATTTCCACCTAGGCAATGTTCCTACATGTGTTGGCATCCATAATCAGTGTTATTTTGATGTATTTTCTGTGACCAAATTTAAACTAGAGAGAATTGAATGCACCTTGTCTTACTTCCGGTCAGAATCGGGCTACCACCCAGTCAGAATCAGGCTACCACCCAGTCAGAATCGGGCGACCACCCAGTCAGAATTATGCTGCCCTACCAGTCTAAAGTGGTAGCTGCATCTAGTGAGAAATGGGGGGGAAGTACTATCTTCTGCCCTACTCCCCCCCTCCTCTTTTTCCTCCCTAACCCACAGTGTAGTGTAAGCCAAACCCAGCCGGTCAGAATCGGTCAGAATCGGGCCATGTGTACAGTGTACATGTATTACTGTTTTACATGTACTAGATACAATGTACAGGTGTGTACATGTACCAGATACAGAGTACAGGTGTGTACATGTACCAGATACCGAGTACAGGTGTGTACATGTACCAGATACCGAGTTCAGGTGTGTACATGTACCAGATACCGAGTACAGGTGTGTACATGTACCAGATACTGAGTACAGGTGTGTACATGTACCAGATACCGAGTACAGGTGTGTACATGTACCAGATACCGAGTTCAGGTGTGTACATGTACCAGATACCGGGTACAGGTGTGTACATGTCAGAAACCAGTCTCCTATAATTCACTTTTGTATGGTAATACGAATGGGATGAACTACCCTGGATCAACTGAGAGACACACAAACATAGCATTTGCAGTCAGGCCCACACAAGAGAGAAGCTTCTGCAGTGTTCATTACCATAGTTATATAAGGTAGGCACTTGGATAAATTTTTTAAAACGGTTACAATATATTCTGACTGTAATCATGTGATAGAGCACATTGACCCCCTCTCAGAACATTTGGAATTGCATTTGTATCTTAAGTAGAAGTGAAGAAATCAACCAGAACATGCATAGGCTGCAGAAGCAAGCTGGTGCTATACAAATGTACACAGCCTGGTGTGGCAAATTGGCACCAACTACTAGAGACACTCTGTTCTCTCTTTAATTGCAAGGTAACATGGCATATCAGGCTTGCACAATGTTACAATGTTACTTGTCTTTATATATCTCACTGATTAAACCCGAATCCTACAATATGTGACTTGTATAGCACATTCTTTTATTGATTAAAGTGAACAGTGATACCGAACACAGGTGGTGAGACGACAGATTACATCTCAACCATGACTCACTGGTGATATCTAGTGTTAGGATCTACCATTGTGTTAAAGTGCCGGGTTTTGAATAAGTGCCAGTCTTGTATAAGCGCCAGGGAGTATAGGAGTGTTGGAATCACCTTTCACCACTAAAACTGGATCTTGAATAAGAGCCTGTATTGTATAGGTGCCGGGGGTAACCAGCCCTCTAGAGCTATAAGGGCAACGGTGCTGTATATATATATATATACATACATGTATATATATATATATATATATATGTACATTTCTGACACATAGATATTATCTAGTTTGGCCTTACATGTATGCCTGTACCTTCATAATGGCAAGCACTACTAGGCACGTGATATTATCACGTAATTACTTTCTTTTTTGTCATGGTCGTTGAACACATGCTATTTAATCTCCTAGTACAAGTCAGTTAACACTCGCAGGTTGGACATCATTTGGAGACGACCCTACGACGCATTCTGACAGCCAATTGTGCATCCATCCAAACTTCCAGCACATCCATCACAAACCATCCAGCAAGCCATCTACAAATTAAGGTAGGCAGCAATTCTAAATGCAAAGTTGCCCTCAACAAGCTAATTCTGATTTTAGTACTATAAAATGGTCTGAAAAAAGGTTTTAAACTATGAGTTCTGCCCAGCCCAAGCTCAGCTTACTGCTGTACTCCCCCTGTAACGCTTGTGCCAAATGCTAAAAAAAGACTATGCCAGCCCTTTTAAAAGTTGAATATATAGGGTGTTAGCCCCTCAATTTAGATAATACCGCTACAAACATGTGAGACCTATCACCAGAAAGCGAAATATGTCTGAAATACAATGCTAAAGACTCCATATTGATATCTGCTTTAGATCCATCTCTATTAATTAGACCGTGTACCAGAGTCTGAGCTATTTTGCGATAGACTCCCCATAGGCTACAGTGGAGAAGGATGGTCACTGATGACCATAGGTGGGGTGATTACCTGTAGGCTCACTCTAGTACTAGGGGCTGCAAACAGGGCAATTTCTCTACTCAACTTGGTGTTCTTTAATGGTCCATTATGTCTATAATAATGAATATATAATAGAAATTCCAGAGGCCTATGGATCTCTCTTGGTACTAGTGGACTTTGTAAATATTCTGGTACCCCCTACATCCAGGGAACCCCTTACAGTAAAATTCTATATAACGAAGTACTTTGGTCCAGCACTGAAGTTCGTTATAAACAAATTTTGTAATATCCAAATAGAGCATTGTAGACATCTTAATAGGATCAGACGACATGGGAAATGTGTGCCCTACCCCCTATTTTAGAAAAAAAGGAAATAATACAGGAATACACTAATAGATTCTGTTGATGTCCTCTGATGTTATTCATTCCCCACCCTTTCCTGGTGTCCATACTTTAAACAGAAATCCTACACCTCTACAGCGTGCTCAGGGGCCGTGTATTCCCTATTGCCGCCTTTTGTGAAGTCCTGTCTCTTGTTGCTAGATCCCCTGTTTGAGGGTATTTGTATTATTTATGTTGCTTTTGAAAAACATTGGAATTCTGAGAATGGGTCAGACACGGGGTGGGATTCTCACATTTAAAGTACATATTTTCATCCCACCTCTTTTGGTTCATTTCTCGTTTGGTTCACCTCAGCCTGATTCAATGGGAAGGATACCAGCGGCCAAATAATGCAGTTTTATATATAGAGGAATAAGCTTTTGCAAGGTTAAAGAGCCAAAGCGAAGCAGTATATATAACGTTGTGTAACATTTTTTGTATATTGGGCAGGCCTTTACCCTAATACTGCCAACCCCTGCTGACAATCTCTAGCACAACACTCGTTGATAGCAATTCAAACATGCAGATTATTCTTTTTGTAGCTATTGCATATTATCATATATGCGAGGCACTGAGAGTTATAATCCATGTCTATGGCCTCGTCAGCCTCTGTACTACCGAAACGCCTTTGTTCTCTCTGCAAGGTCAAGACCATCTTTACTAGTTAATTCATCCTGAGAGGCCATGTTGATGGTAAACTTGAAAACGGCTTTTAACACCTCCAGTTGTATCTCTTTACTCCATATGTGATTACACAGAATTAGAGTCTCCCCAATAGGTCATTCGGCCCTGTCAAGAAGGGATTCAAGACTTTTTTTCTGGACCTGCTCAACAGGTCTGATTCGCTAGGGCAACCACAAAGAGCCTGTTTTAGTTATTCATGGTTATCTTACGATTCTGGCATTTAGCATATCTTGATTTAAGAATATTGCAATGAAAGAACTCGATGAATGGTGACTGCCCCATCCGGATATCAAACACGGGCCGACCGTGTGGAAGGAAGGCGCGTTACCCCTACACCATCGCGGCACACAGTAGACCAATTGCTGTGGCCACTATAGTGCTAGGGACTTCGACGGGACGCCCGCATAGTTTACTCGGCTCCCCAAGACATCCACCGGCCTACGCCCCTGCCCCCCTGTAGATTTGTAGTGCTGAGGACTACAGTCATAGTACTGAGGACTACAGTTGTAGTGCTGAGGACTACAGGAATATAGCCTATATATTCTGAGCACCATACTGTAGATAGCAGTATTGAACTCGGGAACTCGTTAGCTTAGTGGCATCGGACATGATGAATAAATAGATGGGACCTGGGACATATCTTAAAATTGACATGGTGACATGGCCATTTCTTACGATCGACATTGCTACATGGGCATTTCTCAAGATCAACATGGGACATGGGGGCCCCCTATCAAGGGCCCCCTTTGTCGGCCTCGCCAGCTAGTATCACATAAGGTATGAGTAATATTATTTGTATTGTAACGGGACTATGCTTAAGTACTGTTTATTACTCATTGGACTTGCAGCCAATCAGAGGCCTCCATTTGACTGGAAGTGACGTCACATGCCCATATAAGGGCATACCGGAAGTGACGTCACATGACCTTGACCTACTTAGAGGTCAAGGTCATGACCCCAGCCAATCAGAGGCCTCCATTTGACCGGAAGTGACCCCCTCATTTGCATAATGGGTCACTTCCGGTGTACCAGCCTATCAGAGGCCTCCAGTTGACCGGAAGTGACCCCCTCATTTGCATAATAGACCACACCCCTGTGACCGGAAGTGACCTACTTAAGATGACCGGAAGTGACGTCAAGTGACCTACTTAGGGGGGGACTAGCGATGACCGGAAGTGACAGAAGTGACCCAATTTAAAAAAAAATGTGCACACCTGACTGGAAGTGACCACCTAATTAAAGTGTCTGATGATCACCTGCTGTTTGCTGTATGAAGTTTTTTGTATACGCTTTCTTTGAACACCTTAATTTCCTAATGACACTTGATCCTCTTATAGATGTGTAGGGGCTAGGGTTATACGGGTTTGTTATATGACGAGTGCTGTTGGATGCTGTGTTGCGAGCTCAGTCCGAACCCTTCAGTCCGACGGTAGGTGGCGACACCTGCCTCGGGCTTGGGGTATGGACAGAGGTCGCTATAGGCTTCCGGTCTGCGTGTGCGCGCGCAGGCTGGCTGCCTATATATACCCAGCATCTGACGGTATTCGTCGGTTACTCTGAGCCACGCTGGTGAGGAGCCCCGTGATCATTGCGGCTGATTAGCCTACTGACCCGTTCCGAACTCTATAGGGAGTTCGCACACAGAGATACTGCCTGTCTAGGTTATTGAATAAACCTATTGATTCGCAACCTGTAACACTTGATCCGAACTGTGTTGACTTTGTTCTTAATTGATAGTCTACCAATATCATAGAGACACAAAGTATCGTTTATTACAGATTTAACAAAAACAAGATTTGAATCCAGGGTGGAAGGATCCAGCTGAAAACAGGGTTAGCTCACTCTCTCTTAAGCAGCTTATCTCCAGAGGTGTGTATAAGGGGTAGGGGGAAGAAAATGTCATTCACTCACACTTTCTCTACAACCCTCACCGTGAGCAGTATAATAAAAATATGTATCGGAGTCTGAATGTACACATCAGACATGTCAGAGGAGGATCTTTTTGATTTCTTTAGTAGTTAATTAACTGGGGGAGAAGAAGAGGGGGTGCATAGGGGGAGAGGGGGAGGGGGGCCCTTTTGGGGTAGGGGGGAGGGGGGCACTTTGGGGGGGGAGGGGGCACTTTGGGGGGGCCCTTTGGGAGTGAGTGTCTCTTTGGGGGAAAAATTTTTTTTTACTTAATTTAGAGACTCGCCTCCTTTTCGGAGGTGAGTCTCTTAATTCTTTTTTCTGTTTAGTTTTCGTATGAAAATAAAAACACAGCAATTTTCATTTTTTATTTTTTATTTTTTCATTCCAATCGACCATTTTTTTAACACTCGAGCAGTCCGCAAAAAAAAGTCTCAGTTTGTCAGTCACACATGCATTGATGAATCAAACCATCTTAAAGAACAATAACAAAAACAACACACACCTATTAATTTCCAAGTGAAAAAAATAGCGATCGCGAGCAAGCAAGCAAACAACCAACCAACCAACCAACCAACCAACCAAGTACGCGACGTTGTCTTGTTGCGATTTTTTTTTCCAACACCAATACACCTCTTTTTTTTCATAACTCTAAAGGACTCGTTGTCACTCCGTCAGAATGCATGCGACGCTTAAAATATAAGTATCGCACTCCAGTTTTCTGTATTGTGTAAGTGACCATTTTGTTTCGTACCACTTTGAAATTTCTATTAACAGTAAGGATAGATTTTCGGTTGGAAAGAACATCCAAGAAGTCTTTCGGTTCTTTAAGGTTTTGTTTTTTCTGTATACCTTTTGCACCTTTTTGTATTTTCTTTCACCTGTCGAGTCTTTATTGTAGCAAATGTAAGTCTTAGGGTTGAGACTTAGAATCCCGTCACCTTCACACTCAGATTTCAAAAGCCGCGAAGTTCTCAGATCGTGAACAAAACGTCTCTCACAACAGCTGCCAGGTGGAGGGAGCCATTCTCGCACGCCTTTGGTTTTTATCTTTACGAAAAGGTCTAAGTGATCGTTGCACACTGCTGTTGGAATCCACTTTCGTTTCTCTCTGAAGTATGTTTCTCTCAGGTCAGGTTTTACCAGGTCATCCAACGTTTCACTGCTGAGAGCCATGTAAAGAGACTATCGGTGTCCATTTGACAAAGAGCATAATCGCGCCGATCGATGAATCTATCCAAAACGTCGTACGTGAACTCTCACATTTTCAACTTAGTGTACTGGTACACCATGAACCCTACTTGAATAGGGAGGTTGTTCTTAACCATTTTTGGTTGCAGTTCGACTTCAAAGAGATCTGAGGTCAACTCGGCCCCCTTTTTGAAGCGCCACAAATTGGTCAATAATTCGAAATTTTGACCGTTAGTGTATTTAACATTGATGTGTCTTTCTTCGTTGCAAATTGTTTTACCGTACGTGGCAATTCCCATTAAGTTGTAAGAGTCTGACAGAGTTTTCTCGTTCGGGTTCACGTCCCCACGTCTTCCTGCTGTGGCTACTTCGTCTGCGAAACCGGCAAAGGGTCGTCTAGGAAGGTATTCTACGAACAGCTGTACTTGGGTGACTAACAAACCGTGATCCAAATACCACTGAAGAAGCGGTGTTCCCAAGAGAATATTTTTTCCGTGATAACTCCCTATCAGACTTCTCTCAGGTGTGTTCAACAACTATTCTTCCTTGGCAAAGTCTGACATGTGAGTTCCTATGTTGGATTTCGAAACATTTACCTTCTTGAAAACAGGAGTCATCTCTTCGAAGTATTCTCGTAGGTGAGGCGGTGTAGTGATGTCCACTTGAATTAAACCGAACATGTTCCCATCTTTGACAGCGGAAAGGATGTCGCGCTCTGTCATACCATTTTGAGGCACTTTCAAAGCGTCAACCTTCCAGTGTTGTTCGGATGTCTTAACCTGTGGATCTTGACATTTCATCTGTCTCCATTCACACTCCCACATGACGATCAGCTTTTAACCTAATGCTTTCAAGTAAGCCCTTACTCTAGCCCTCATCCCTCGTCTCTCATCCCTGAGTGAAGCTAACAGATATCGCTGCAGTGGTATGCACTCGTGGGTGTGGAACCAACACTCGTGAAACTGGAAAACCGTATTAGAGACCGGGTGAAACCCCTCGACGCGAATTCTTCGGCAACCTAGAATCATCTTGCCGCCGTTCAAAGCGTGGCATAGTTTCACATCGCGAGCATGCTCTACGAAGCGTAGCCACTCCAAAGCGCTCTGAGAGTGTTTTTGTCCAATTTCAGCTTTGAACCCGGTCTCACGACATCTCACCACGTAATTACCCGTGCAGTGCGCTTCGCTCATGCAGCGCAAGTACAGCAAGTTAGCGTCTACTCCTAGGATGTGTGGTACCCTTCTCATGAAATCTATGGAAGATTATTGAAGGACCGCCCACTAGATGTTCTTTGATCAGAGAGTGTAGCTGGGCGTCAAACTGGGGAAACGTTTTGAACATCGCCTCTGTGTTTTGGAACAAGAACCGTAAAGTTAAACCCGGAAGGGAGACTCCGTCTTTGAACATGTTAATTCTGCGATCTCTGAAAAATTTAGTGTGATTGTTCAGAGCCTCTATGAAAGGTTTCACGTCTTTGTTGTTGTAGTAGATCAAGTAATCTCTCACAGTTTGCATGTTCTGTTCGGACCAAACTTTTCCACATTTGGCGTAGTCGGATTCGGTCATGTTGCTACCAGTCAGTTTGCTGTCAAAAGCCGATCTCGGTGGTAGTGTTCTGTTTTCCAGTTTCCTGGTAGACGTCATCCATTCTTAAGGAAAGTGACCTTTCTCTTGATTTCTGGTGAAAGCTAGCACCTAATTCGCTTAATTGTAACCCGGTGCCAAATAGGTTACCACGTCCAAGAAAACTGTGTGCTGTGTGTAAACTGCCAAGTATTGGTTACTTCTCTTTTTGACCCTGAATTCTTCTTTATTTTGGTCTTTGAAGGAGAAGAACGCGTGAAGCTGTATTTTGATCAGGTTCAAGTCGTAACACCCCAAGTTGAAACCTACGACCGGAACTTGACGGAGATATCTCAAAAGCCTCTGCTTCAGTTGAACTAACAGGTGTCTGTGTCGAGTTGCAGTGAAGTCGCCTGTACCCGGAGAAAGTCTGAACACCGCCTCCTCTAGCAGGAGAGCTTCACCTATCGCTGCATCTAACTTCGCTAACATCGGTCGGTAAACTTCTAGCATCCTTGCCCCGATGACTTTGGCGGTGTCGTTTATGTGATTTAAAACTCTTTCCAACAAAGGGTCTGAATCTGCGTCGGATTCTTTCACGAGGCAGACCAGACCCTCCCACCCAGGAAAGTCGGATGCGACGCTAGCCGACAAAGGGACGTGATCCCACAGCACAAACACATGTTTGGTGGATGGTTCTTTGGACGCTCTGAAGAAAGCCTCGAAATCGAAGGTTATCTTGTAAGGGTACATTCCCAATTCGCCGTTGGGGGGAAAAATGGAAAAATCGGCAAGCGCTTTGAAAATCGTTTTCGAATTGTGGTAGATTCCACCCACATATCTCAACTTGACTTGTCGACAAGAAGAAAGCTGATTCCTGTGTCTTTTCAGTAAGAACTCGGTGGTGAAGGCCGCCTTACACTTGCAACAGTTGTAGATGCCTGCGTATGCGTTGAAATCAGTAACCAGAGACATGTGCAAACCGTCTTTCGCCGTCAGGTGTAGGTTGACTTTACCTCGGGCAGGTTGACTTTACCTCGAGTTTTCGAAGGTGGTCTGACCAGACTAGCTCGTCTTTTCAACTTCTGTCCTCAGTGGGATTGAACTGACGTAACAATTCCGAAGCGTGTTTGCCAGTATTGTATAAGTGAAAGGAAATGCAGCGAAAGACGCACAGTTTGTCCGCGTTGGGAAAATCTAACACACCGCTTCTTTGTCCAACTCGACCCGAGTGGGTTACCCTACCATTCCCCCAGTCCCATGTAAACGCAAATGTTCAAATTGGTGGGGAAAAGAACGTGCCACTCGGTGTCAGAGTCGCAAAGTTTCCTTACTTCTTCGCAAGCGATGGTGTTTTGCATGAGCGAGAGGAGCTCTTCTAAAGTTTCTGAATTAGTTATGGTGGGAAGCGGTTGTATAAGAGTTGCATTGTTTTGGGAGGCCTGAAAGTAGCGTAGTTTGCTTTTGTCCTCTTTGTGTTTTAATATTAAACCTAGTGACAAACCTACTTTGTATCTGAATCTTTGCGTCAAGTGAATGTGTCGTATAGTATCTACAGCATCACTCAACTCACGGGTTGGTAGTCTTAAGTTTGTCACACTCACACGAGTCCCGTGCACCCTGACACCTGTTTATATTGCAGACCAATTTGCGGTGAATATTTCCTCACTGTTCGGTATAGCGCATATGATCGGAGGGATAGTTACTCAGTTGAGAGATTCATGTAGACAGGTGATTTTTTGACAACTAGCTTCGCACCATAGAGGACAAAACCTCGGTATTACCCTACATTGTTCCATGTGTCTGTCGTGATTGTATGACCTTTTAAAACTTTTGAAACACTTTTCGCAGACGTACTGCAACATGTTTTCACTGAGTTACCGATATATCATGTGAAGCGAATTATTCTTATTATTTTTTTCATCTACCTAACCATCTATCGCTAGCTATCTTTTTCTATCTATCTATCTATCTATCTCTCTTATTCTTTCTGTCTACGCAGCATCCGTCAAACACTATCTTGCGTGCGTGTGTGCGTGCGTACCTCTCGGTCCAGAACTCTACTGAGAAATTTGAGAATAATCTCTCTTTTGTCATCCAACTCTTTGAGTGCCTTGTTGGACAGCGTCACCTCCTCCGCTGTGGGGGTTTTGTCGACGCCTTCGTACTTGCGCACGTGGATCACGTTCTTACCCTTGTAGTAGCTGACCGCTGAGTACACTTCCCTTTCCGCGTCCAACACCATAAACCAAGGTTTGTGAAAGGGGAGGCCCTGCGTAGCCGCCGCGTTGCGTATCCGTGCCACCTGGTGGATGTTGGCGATGTTCCCTATTAGCTTGAGCAGTCCGTCGATGGTGAATCACACTTGTTTGGTGAAGTTTGGAGTCGTGTGTTTGATGCTGTAGCGCTCCCTGGACAGTCTAACCTCATCCAAGCAGATCTCCCAGGTAGCACAAAAAGATCGGCCCAACGTTGGGCCAACATAGGCAAGATGTTGGCATTTCATGTTGGCATCATGTTGGGCCAACGTTGGCTGCCCATCGGAGCGATGTAGGCCCTATGTTGGCTTTTTGTAGGCCCAACGTAGGGCCAACGTCGGCACGCCAACGTTGGCCCTACGTTGGCAAGCCAACCATTTGACAACATAATGCCACTGTCTTGCCAACCTAATGCCAACGTTGGCCCGATGTAAATTTGCCAACGTATTGGAGACTAAATGCCAAAAACGTTTTTAGGCAGACATTTGTCTGACGTTTTTCTGGTGGCAGTGGGGATCAATCCCCGGACCCCTCACACCCCAGACGTCTATCTTACCCCTTTGCTAACCCCCATACCTTACAATGAAGTGACTATATATATGTGCTATGGTGTCTGATGTATGACCCAGAGCAATTTTTTTCAAAGTTTTTTTTTTCCAAAGAAATTTTTTTTAAGGATTTTTTTTCTTAAAGATTTTTTTTTCAGAAAGATTTTTTTCAGAGATTTTTTTTTCTCAGATTTTTTTTCTCAGAATTTTTTTTGCCAACGTTGGCACTATGTTGGCAGGGCATCGGCAAAATTTGCCTACCAAATGCCAACCATGCCGACCATATGCCAATGCTTTGCCGATAGTGTGCGGCCTGGGCTCAAGCTTCAAACCATCAAAGAAGAACTCTAACATGCGGACCTTCGTGACATCATTCTCTGCTTCTTCTGCTCCTTCTTCTTCTTCTTCTCTTTTTCTCTTCTTGGAGCTAGGGTTGCGACCCTTCTTAGAAGGTTTCAAGACAAGAAGAGTATCACCATCAGGGTGAGCTGAATCAGTAGCAGAGCCAACAACACGAGCAACGTCCGTGCCGGTAGTCGTGAGGGGGAGTGTCATAAGTCGTCGAGGAGGGTGTAGCATGAAAAAACACCTAAACCTCCTTACCCCCCTCCTCCTCCTCCTCCTCCTCCTCCTCCTCCTCGTCCTCTGTCTACTCCTACTCCTCTTCCTCCTCCTCCTCCACTCCTACTACGTGGTGCACGAGCTGAGTGTTGAAATCAATGTAAGTGTATTCAGCGTCAGTTGAGGATGTTGGAGCGGCCCCTTATCCAACGTGCTGCGGTTGTTGACGGTCTTCATCGAAATCAGCAACAGTAGTGGGGAGGTAAAAACCTGGTTGCCAGTAAGGACACGCTGTTGTGAGAGGTGACCCGATGTCGTTAGTAGTAGCAGCAGCAGTAGCAGCAGCAGCAGCAGCAGCAGCAACAGCAGTAGCAGCAGCAGTCTGAGCAGTCGGGGTCTCCGTAGTAAGTGTATCAGTACGTACATCAGCAGCAGCAGCAGCAGCAGCAGCAGCAGCAGCAGCAGCAGCAGCAGCAGCAGCAGCAGCAGCAGCAGTAGCAGCAGTAGGGTTGTTAGCAGTAGTAGCTAGGTGTAGCAGTGTAGGTGCAGCAGTAGGTGTAGCCATGGCAAGTGAGGGGTGCACAGTAGGGGTCCTTGTCGATGTTGTAGCCGCAGCAGTAGCACACGTAGCAGCAGCATGTGAAGCAGGTGCAGTAGGTGTAGCAGTAGTGTGTAGGTGTAGTAGGTGTAGTAACATTACTACCACTAGTACCACCGCTAGTACTACCGTCACTAGTACTCGCTACACCGCGAAGGTTATAAGACCGTGAGGTTGTGTTGGTAGCACCATCTACAGTAGCAAGGGAAGATGCTAAACACCCACTCTTCGTCGTCTTCTTGTGTAGCTGTAGCTTAGTTGGTCTTCTGCTCATGATGGTGTGTGCAGAGAAAAGAGTGAGTGAGTGAATGGTGGTTTTCCACCTCCCTTATATACGTCTGCTTCTAGATACCTGCTGGTTTTGCTGACTCTTAGAAGAAAGAGCGTTAAGGTTGTTATCACAGTAGGATGTATATTAATCCGTTTTTCACCTGACCTCTGCTGTTACATCATAAAAGGGGATCGTGGTCCTCAGGGAAAATAGTCGATATGATGTCTATAAATCCGATTTTCACCTGTCCTCTGCTGTTTCATCATAAAAGGTAGAGTGGTCCTCAGGGAAAAGAGCTCAGTTTTTTGATGTGTTTAGAAAAAAAAGAAGGCCAACCCGCCCTCAGTTAGGGGTTGTATAAAAATCACATTTCAGCTGCCCTCCACAGATGGAGATGAAAAGGAAAGCTGAATACCACGCGTCTTCCTCATAAGCTCTTAATGAGGGGATGAAAGGTCTCATGTGGATAAGTCGGGTATGCAGTTGGAAACGGGATTAAAATCCTCTGTATAAGTATAAAAATCACATTTCAGCTGCCCTCCACAGATGGAGATGAAAAGGAAATCCGAATACCACTCCTCCTCCTCATAAGCTCTTAACTCTTCCGGATTTTTTTGGGTGTTTTTTGGACTATAGATGATGGCATGAGGATTTCAGAACTTTTGGAATCATGTAAATATTCAAATTACAAGTGGAGTAATGATACTATGAACTAAGGATGTTGACTTAAAAGGGTCCTACCCTAATTTCCAATATCTATATAAATAAGCAAGATATGGCTCTATCAAAATAGCAATAATATCAAAGTGTATCTTGAACCAATATTCAAACTGCAATATTTCAGGATCCCCTTCATCAATTGAGATGGAATAAATACCATATTGTAGGTTTTGTTAGGTATTTTCAGATTTTGTATGTGGAATGGTCATGACTGCCATATCTGATATGGTTACCATGGCAACCAATAAATCACAAAATCATTATTTCTAGCATATCTGTTGCTGTGGCAATGGATATTTTGACCAAAATCACACCAAAATTAATGGGAAATATTAGTACCATCTTTTAAATTGTGAAAAACTCTCTAAAGCATGTTTTTACAAAAAAAAATCACATTGTCCTATATTTTTAATGATTTTTACCTGAAAAATCGATTAAATATGGGTAAAAATCGGGTTGATTGTCCATCAAGTTGGCAGGCCAACCACACAAAGGAAAATATTAACAGAGATAAATGGTTCAGGGTCCCTGGAGACTATATAGCAAATATTGAGAATCCAAAAAATCTAAGCATTGAAGTAATTTTTGAGAAGATGGCAGGGGGCTCAAAATCGGCCAAAAATCGGCCAAAAATTCGCATAAATGCGCAATCCGGAAAGGAAGAGTTAATGAGCGGATGAAAAGTCTGTCGGGTATACAGTTGGAAATGAGATTAAGATCCTCTGTATAAAAAGCTCTGACGTAACAATTCAGAAGCGCCACCACCACCACGTTGTTTACCTACAGACGAGATGAGGGGTGAAATAGTTGCAATGGCACAGGCACTCTCTCCCTGTAAAGAGCAGCCTGACACGCGTGTGGAGACTGAGGGTAATGGTGTGAGAAGAGAGGTGGTAACTTGGGGATGACTGTCGCCCGTATGGACACCCTAGTAGACGGTGACAAGATGACGGAGGAGATGTGTATGGAGATGTTCAAAGCTTGGTGGCGTATAACTACACCTCATGCGAGATGGCGAGAGCTCACCCTTGCCTTCATCGGTATCTTTCGACCGGATCTGTTGCTTAAGATGCTACACTTTTTCACCAAGTGTGAGTTGGATTACGACAATCCCGACTTGTTTACAATTGAGCGATACTTTAGCTTCATGGCCGAATCGCTAGGTAGCGAGTGGAAACACCTGGGGCAGTATTTACCTTTATCATCTGATGAGTTAGATAGGATCGCTCAACAATCCAAAGAAAAAGACCTCACTCGCCCGATCTTCGAAGTGTTGAAAATATGGCGAGCTGATCATCGCAGTACACATTTTCAACTCATTCGAGTCTTGTTGGAGCACATGGGAAGGTCTGACGTCGTCATCCATATATTACTTCACTTTTAACACCAAGAAAGGCGCTCTCGCTATGACTTTTAAGGGAGTAGTTGCATATAATATTGAGCACACCCTTTCTAATACACTTGTGAAAGAAAAAAAATAGAAGTTGTGCACCGGCGCACAATCAAATCTTAAGTCGCTACACAGGAGCGTGTGTCTGCAGTGGTGTCTTCGTCGTCGTCGTCGTCGTCTTCGTCGTCTTCAGGTGTGCAGTCAGCCGACGGGAGAGGCACTTAGACACAACACTTACTTGCGTCACGTCACTGGTTAGTGTCTCATTTGGTGCGCAGTCGGGGAAAAAAAGCACCAACCTGGCTGTCTACCTACCTACCTACCCTGCCTACCTACCTGGCTACGTGTCTGTCTACCTACCCAACCAACTAACTAACTGACTGACTGACTGACTGACTGACTGACTGACTGACTATCCACCTTACTACCATCATGTGCGACGACACCAGCTCCGCCAAGTACACGGCTCTCGCGGGTTTAGGGAGGAGACTGGACACTTTCAACGCCTTTGGGTGGTATAGACCATGCTCTTTTGAAGACAATAAAGCTGCTGACCGATGATATAGCAGCTCTCAGAAGGGAGATGAGAGGGTTGTCAGTGAAAAACGCTAGGTGTTTCTTCCGTTTGGACGAGGACATTGTAGGATAGGTTGTCGTAGGTGATTCATCGCGGGGTCAACATACATTAGTGAAACGATTCAAAATTTGAATAAAACATAAAAAATGAAAATTGTTGTGTTTTTATTTTCATAAGAAATCTAAACAAAAAAAAGAATTAAAGATGGGTTAGGAGCTAATTTGGTCGATTTTAATTTTTCAGTCTTTCAAGGTATTTTTGTTCATAATGCCCGTATAAATAAGTTTGTAGCTTTTTAAAGCATTCTTATACTTGTAAATGCATAAAATATAGAGAATAACAGGTCAGGGGACCCCTTTCTGTAATAGAGGTGGGTCGCCTGGCCTATTCTGATCATGATTTTCTCAACTTTGTATGGATTTATATGTATCAGAATGATTTAAAAAGCTACACACTTATTTACAGACATTATGAACACAAATACATTGAAAAGCTGAAAAACTAAAATCAACCCAGAATTAGCTCCTAACCCATCTTTAAGAGACTCGCCTCCGAAAAGGAGCCGAGTCTCTTAATTAAGTAAAAATTATTTTTTCCCCCCCAATGAGATGCTCACTCCCAAAGGGCACCCCCAAAGTGCCCCCTCCCCCCCAAAGTTAACTACTAAAGAAATCAAAAAGATCCTCCTCTGACACGTCTGATGAGTACATTCAGACTCCGATACATATTATTATTATACTACTCATGGTGAGGGTTGTAGAAAAAGTGTGAGTGAATGACATTTTCCTCCCCCCACCCCTTATACACACCTCTGGAGATAAGCTGCTTAAGAGAGAGTGAGCTAATCATGTTTTCAGCTGGATCCTTCCACCCTTGTTTTTGATCTGGAGGTGAGTTACATCTATAAGAGGATCAAGTGTCATTAGGAGATTAAGGTGTTCAAAGAAAGCGTATACAAAAAACTTCATACAGCAAACAGCAGGTGATCATCAGACATGTTAATTAGGTGGTCACTTCCAGTCAGGTGTGCACATTTTTTTTTTAATTGGGTCACTTCTGTCACTTCCGGTCATCCCTAATCCCCCCCTAAGTAGGTCACATGACTTCACTTCCGGTCATCTTAAGTAGGTCACTTCCGGTCACAGGGATGTGGTCTACTATGCAAATGCCTCTGATTGGCTGGTACACCGGAAGTGACCAATTATGCAAATGAGGGGGTCACTTCCGGTCAAATGGAGTCCTCTGATTGGCTGGGGTCATGACCTTGACCTCTAAGTAGGTCAAGGTCACATGAAGTCACTTCCGGTATGCCCTTATATGGGCATGTGACGTCACTTCCGGTCAAATGGGGGCGTCTGATTGGTCCGAGTCCAATGAGTAATAAACAGTTCTTAAGCATAGTCCCGTTCCGATACAAACAATACTACTGGTATGCCTCTACACGGTGCAGGGAGGTGGTCTAGTGGTAACGCACTTGCCTTCCATGCAGTCGTCCTGTGTTCAATTTCCGCACGGGGCATCACGTTTTAGGGCAAAAACGAACAGGAGGGGCTTTTTGGAAATAGTGGGATAAACACATTAAGGTGTAGGTATTTTGGCACTGGTTCGGCTTTGTCCTACCCTTCAGTGCATCAATAAATGATCAATACAAGTGATGAATACTAGTGTATTCTCTATCCAATTACATTTGCAGCACTGTGAGCTTCAATTTGATACAAAATGTGCCTATATTTGTCCAGTATTAACATTTTTTTCCATTTAAATTTGCGAAAACATCTTCAAAACACGATATTAGTGATGCTTTGTTCACAAACAAGTATACCATTTTGAGTCGCCTAATATTAGCAGTACCCAGCTGTTATGTGAAAGCAAGTCAGCATTCAAGGGCTGCTTAGTTCACGAGATCAGTTTATACAGATGTAGGGGCACGAATAATACGTGTACATATAGGTCCGTAGAGTCAGAGCGGGAAGTGCCTCCATCGGACACTAGGTGGCAACACCTACGCAATGTCCTTTCGGTTATCCGGTAGCGGAGCCACGCAGGGCACTCCAGACGGCGCTACGGAGGAGTGCCAAGTCGACACTGCTTGGTCCACGCTCAGGGTATATAAGACGCCGAGGTTGGCTACCACAGGGAGTTCATCCCAGGACGCGCTCTGACCACACCTTTCGATACCTTCGTTACCACTTTGAGTGGGGCACCTACACCCCTCCCACACTATGGCTCCTGCACCAGTCATGCTGGCTCAGGACTAGATCGTCCGGCGTTGCTGACTTCAAACTATCGATAGAACCCTGTGCATCTTTGAATGGTTAAAAACCAAGTGAACCGAGTAAAAACCTTCGTGTACTTTGAGGCTGTGATCGAATAAAACCTGTTGCATTCAAACCGAATTTGGAACCTGTGTTCGCGTGATACTTATACGAAACCCACTACACAAGTTTTGATGCATAACGGCCAGTTGATATGACCGGAAAATTAGCATAATTTGGTTAGTTAATAAGTTTTGATGATTTTCAACTGTAGATTGGGGTGTGAGACCGATAAAAGGGTTTTGTGAGATAAAGGCCAGTTGATACATTAAGTTCATTTGGCATCTCACAGAGTGTGCTTTCCCTGAGGGTATGATTTCTCTGGTGAAAAGGGGGGCGAAAGGGATATTCAGTGTAGGGTTATTCCCATGTGGTGACAGCGGAGCGCATCCTTCTCCACCCAGCTAGAGACAATGTTGACAGGCCTGTAAGAACAATTAACACATTCAATTAGCTTAATGTCCCCCATGGTTCACTCACCTGAACATACTTAGAAGATTCAACCAATGTTGTATCTAGAGTAGCTGCAGAGGTTGGACAGGTTGTTGGCACTACATCCTTCTACAATCCTATATGACTAAAAACATGATGGATTGCTGCTATAGCTATTTTTAACCTTATGAGAGTCCATGTTCATTGTTGAAGGCACTAACTAAGTTGAGTGCTACCACAGGTGCACTCAGTCCTCAGAGATCTATTTTAATATACCGTGACTAATGTGCACATAACTTAATCACCTTGTGACCCCATTTGCTGAACGAAAGTTTCCACAGTTTAAGTGCATAATAACAGCAAGACAACAGAGACAAGCCTCATTTTATCAACCATACATAGCAGCTAGTGCTAGTGTCAGCCCGCACTAGCTCTCCTGGAAAAGGGGGGGGCGGGGGCAATAGGGTCTCTCAGTCTAGGGTCACTCCCAAGGAGTGACATGGGGAGCAAAAAGGCGTAGGCCGAGTGAAATGCAGCCACCCCCTTCAACTAGTGAAATAACCCTTCAACAGACCAAAAGAGTTTGCCTTTGTGTTTATTTTTCATCTTTTTCATTTCAAATTTTCAAAATTATGATAGAGGGAAGCCCTCAATGACATTTTATACCTCGTTCAAATGTTAACAAACCACCATTTTGATGACGTCATAGGGCCGTGAAATACGGCTATGGGGGGGGGTGAGATACTGCGCTCTTTGGTTAAATCAATGGGGCTGTCGTATTCCATAAAAAATAAATCATGGAAAACCTTCCCCTCATCTGAGCCAGACTTGACAGATCCATGTTAACAATTAACATCTGACCGCAGGGTTGGAAAAGTTGTCTTCATATAGCCTAATCACCACCCCAAAAAAACTAAATAGGCTGTAGAAAAACTCAGTCCTTAAACAACAGAATTATACCCATGTATGGCAGCATACCCTTACAGTATCACCCATTCTTAGCAGGCTAGAAAACCCCTACCTTTGATACCCTACTGGGGAAGACTAGAGTGCTTTTCTCCCCTTTATATTGAACCAAGATACATGTATGATTAGGTTCAACCAGATAACTAAATATACTCATATCTAACCCTTACTTGCGGTAAATGATTATCATAAGATACAGCTTTGGGAGAATTCCCCTTGGAGGGGCGGACTGGCGGCGGCCCTTATCTCTCCCACCAGCCCTTACCTCTAGAGAGATAAATGTCCAGTGCCTACCACTGGCTGACTTAAGTAGAGGTGATTCTCCCTGCGTTGGTGAAAATGCCCTGAAGAATTTTCTACCTGTAATGAGGAAGCTCTCGGATTGTCCTGGTCTGATTAGGCCTATAGCAATCTCATTATTTTCAGTAAGCCATGAGGGACGACTAATCTAAGAGAATGCAATTCATCTTCCAATACAATAGACTTCATTTATATCTGCCAAAACCAAGGCTGCTGCCAGTGAGAAGAAATAACATTGATCGCTGCTGCTTCTAATGAGAACCGATAACTAATAAAGTAAAATATAAGTCAACATGTGAACAAGAAAAAAAAGTGTTTAGAAATATTGGACAAAAGACTGTTTATAAAAAATGTTTAGCACCTAAACATGCACATTTACTAACTGAACACTGTTTTAGAGTGTATAGGTGGATTGGGTCTGGCAATAGTCATAGGATGTACAATCCTGGAGTCCAAAAAGATTCATCTCATAGTGCAAGAGTTAGAGGATGGTGAATATGTGGTAGGTCAAACATTTTCATCACACATGAAAAATTGACACAGATATGTTGACTTAAAGACCTGTGGAATGATAAATGTATCTTTAAGCCATAATTATATCGCTGAACCATGGGAGAGGGGCATTCCCTTGGTAGTTAAGGACCCTGTGTATCTAAAGCAATCTCTCTTGCCAAGTACCTAATGAGGCATCATTCCTGGCGTCCAACACTTAGATATGCGGCATAAGAGTCCCAGCTTTATCCAGGGATAACACAGGCCCTCAAGGATGCCAGTTAGTCACAGTCAATTACACAAGACATGACATGTTTAATCTTGTCAAAGGAACAGGGGAGTTAAAGGGGGTGGACGAACGCTTCACCCATATTACCAATTTTTGTCCTCTGCATTAACATTCATATGCCATTAGCCCTGAGTGCTATATATCATCATCAATTAATATCATATCCGGAGGGGGGAGGGGAGGTTTATAAGGATTTAATTTTAGCCTGTAATTATATAGATTACAGTGATATAACTAACGTACATGTATATAGTCAGGTCCTGGCAAAGCTGGCCTACTGGTACATGGCTGCCTCCTTGGCCGCCCTCATCAGGGTGTGAGTCATAGCACAGTCCTCATGTATGGCTGCAACTCAATACTGTACAATAATTGTAATTAAAAACATGTATTTTAACTAGTTTATTACCATTCTTGATATTTATAAACACATTCAATGGAAAGTAATATCTTTAATGTGTGAACACCTAAATTTGCAAGTGGTTTCAACGACAATAAAAACAAATGATATCCCCTTAGTTGAGCAGATCCATAGAAAATTGATGGACAGTGGAACTTTAACTCGAATGTGATTATGTTGGTAACTTGCATGAACTGCTAGATACATATTTCTTCTAGGTAAATCCAGAAGATCTAAGGCCCCCCTTCTGGAGCAACTGAGCTATATTGAGATTAATGATGCGTCAGGATATATTCAGAGCAGGGTATGGTACATGGTATACCAATGCTGCTGTCAGTGGTAGGTAGTCAGGCACCTCCCACTGTAGGTTTGAGTTGCCCCCCTCCACCCCACTCTCACCAGCCGGCCGGCCCATACCTACCGGAACCAGAAAGCCAAGAGAAAGCTGCCCCCCCGGCTCAGTGTACAGATGACAGCAGTCTTTCAAACATTTGCTACGACACCTACCTACCTCCCTACGCCCCCATCCCCCCCCCAGCAATTCAGGATGTACTATCTTCCAGGCCGTTGCTTGGACCTGATAGTTTACAATGGGTGTTAGGCAGCAGCACTCACAGTTAACCCCTACACCCTTATCTTATACACCCTTTTCTCGACTTTTGCAAAGATTTGTGTTAATGGATACCATACTTGCATATAAGGCGATATGAAAAGAGGGGTGGTGGATAGGTTAGGGGTCCTAAGATAGGTTAGGAGGGGCTGTGGACAGGTCAAAAGGGTCCTAGAAAAAGGTTGGAGAGACTAGGGATAGGTGAAGAGAGGCAGTAGGTGGGTCTAGAGTGATGACGGTTAGATTAGAAGCGGTCAAGGAAGAGGTAGGATGGTTTGTAGGGAGGTAAGGAAGGGCCGTGGATAAGTTAGTAAGGTCCTTGGATAACTAGGGGCCAATGGCTAGGTGAGGAGGGTCCTAGAATAGATTAGGAGGGACAATGGGTAATGACATTTGATAATGCAGTTGATAATAGCAGTGCATATTACATATTGTACCAGGTAAAAAAAGCACCAGTTAATAGTCCAGGTCAGCTAAAGGCCCCCAATCCCACCACCACTGCCATCCCCATCCTGCTGGCCAGTGAGGGGCCTGTCTCATCATCATCAAGGATTTACCAATGACAGAAAAGGTTTCACGAGATCATGTTAAGGTATATCTGAGTGCCATGGTTTAATGATGTTTTGACTAAGGTCAGAGTTTGGAAATGAATACAACTGAAACATCGTATAAGGAAGCACTTTCTCCTTGTACTTAAATAATACCTAGATGTATGTGTACATCATCTCCTTATCTGCAGGAGGACATGAGGGTTTGCCTGCTGTTCATCGTTATATCTGGCTTTGTAGTCAGTGGTAAGTCAACAGCTTTTTCTGTCCTCCTTCAAACAATCAAGTTTATTTATGAATGAACCACACATCATGTTGCTAGGTGGCAGCAATTAAACACAACACTGTAAAAAGTATCCATTAAATATGCAGAGAATTGTCGCATACTCAAACAGTGTAGTAATGTAAATGTAAGTTAATGTAAAAACATCCAATTGAAATGGACCATTGTTTATGTAACAGACTCCTAAGTCCTATGCATTGGATGTTTTTAGCTGATGCAGGGCCATGGCCATGCAATATGGGCAAAGGACAAGTTCAGTGTAACGATCATGGCACCTGTACACACCACCCTCCTGGTGTACCTGGTCTGTTTTGTGATTGTAACCCGGGGTGGACGGGTGAGGAATGTGAAACTGGTAAGTATTAACTTAGTCCAAAAAAATGCTTTAATGCTGTTGTTTAACAGCTGGCATATGTCTTAAACTATCAACTGGCTTTTGTTTCACAAAACATATTGGGCCCCCTATGGGCACAACATCACTTATTATGTGGCTAATAAGTGCTGCACTGGGTACTAACCAGTTCTGACAGTGCTAAATTGAAATGTTTATGTACCACTTATGTGCACCTGGTAGCTAACCTGAACCATAACCCAAATCAGTCTTTGCGAAAACATGCAGGACAGTGGGAATATCCTTCTAAAATGCCACTGGTCCAGACAAGTGTAGCAGGACTAAATGTCCAGTAGCATGTTGGGCTTTCATGAACTAGGAGAATCAAGTGAAGCTTCAAAAGCTGAAATATGTATCTCAATATACTGTGTAAAGTTCTATATCTATCCTGATTTGGCCATAAATTATTACAAATTTACTGTATTTTTAATGGACAAAACTCTTTTATACTTAAAAATTAAGAAATCATCAGATGTTTCTCTCCCTGCACGGAATCACCATTATAACCTGCGTATCAGATGTAATCCGGGCATTGCCTTACAAGCCAGTAGAATCAGAAGGACAGGTCGGAAATAAGCCAAACATGGCGCTCAAATTGAAAATGAGATCACAGCATCCCCCTTGTGTGCAGTGATAGAATGTGGCTATCCGGTCCTCTTAAAATGTAGCTCGTCCTTCAGCATTAAACATTGGCAGGACCTGATGTCTTGTGGGATGAAAAAGTTTTCGCAAAGACTGCTAAATAGTACTGAAAGACTGAACCCCTACATAATTTCCCACACAATCATACCACTGAACTATTGATCGTTTTCAGATATTGATGAATGTGCTGCCTCCCCTGGCCCCTGTGACACAAACGCAGATTGCACAGACACGGATGACTCCTACACCTGCGCCTGTAAGGCGGGCTACACGGGAAGTGGGACAGTGGGTGACTGCACAGGTAACTATAACCCTCTTCTCATGTCCTTACAATTAACCTCGCAGTGTGCCTAAATTACACAAAGCAAGCAAGGCAGGGACTTCCTCTGAACCACTATGTGGCTGTGAATGTCCCCTGTCCAGTCACATGGCAGGGAATGTAAAGCCTTATTTTACAAGGTGGTTGGCTATTGAATAGGATTTGTTAGGTAAAGCTAGTTGATATTTGAGGAAAATTTGGTACAGGGAGAGAATGCGGCTATCCTGTCCTCTTAAAATGTAGCTTGTCCTTCTGCACTAAACATTTGCAGGACCAAGTGTTTTGTGGGATGAAAAAGTTTCCGCAAAGACTGCTAAATAGTACTGAAAGACTGACCCCTACACAATTTCCCACACAATCTTGCCACTAAACTATTGATCATTTTCAGATGTGGATGAATGTGCTGCCTCCACTAGCCCCTGTGACACAAACGCAGATTGCACAGACACCGATGGCTCCTACACCTGCGCCTGTAAGGCAGGCTACACGGGAAGTGGGACAGTGGGTGACTGCCTAGGTAAAACTTTAACACTCTTCTCATGTCCTTACAATAAACCTTGCAGTGTGCCTAATTTACCCAAACCAGGCAAGGCAGCAAAATCCCCTGAACCACTATGTGGCTGTGAATGTCCCCTGTCCAGTCACATGGCAGGGAATGTGAAGCCTTATTTCACAAGGTGGTAGGCTATTGAATAGGATTTGTTAGGTAAAGCTAGTTGATATTTGAGGAAAATCTGGTACAGGAAAATAGCATTGGTCTATATGTTTTGTGATATAAAGGTCAGTTGATATTCCAAGTCAAGGTGGTGTCTAAAGAAAGTATATATACTGCAGCCTGACCAGTCACATGGCAGGGACTACCCAATAATAACAGTGACCCTTTCTCACTTCCTAGTAGAAAGCATCATAGTTTACCTCAGTTAACCACCCAGTCTACTGGCAGGGACTGAATCCTGACCATTCAAGTGAAAAGGACATGTGCATGTTTGTTATCAAATTCAATCTTCAAAGATCAATAAACCTAAAGTAAAAAATCTGAAATTTCCTAGATAGATGAAAGTCATATTAATTGCTATGCACAATCTTGTAATGATGTATAAATGGAGCACTGGTCAATTAGAAGGGAAAGCTGCATTCATCATGTGGTTGATACACTCTTGAGAGTGTCAGGTTGAATGCATGAAGATGATAACTACCGTTATCCTATAAAACAGTGACCCCCCCAGCTGCAGGAGGAAGGGGATGGGAAAAACTACTTATACAACATGACGATGATAGATTGAGAAAGGATCCACGTCAGAAGACATAATTATGAATAATTATAATGTCTACTGATGTCAATGAACTATTAATTATGTTAAACTAGCTGGCAGACAGCCTACTGTGAGCTAATTATGGAACAATTAGCATCTGGTCATATAGAGAGGAACTGTCAAACTACTGAATAACAAATTACAGGTAGTTATGTTCACTGTAAAATATGTGTGTTGCATGACCATGCATTTAAAGAGTAACAACCTTTGAGCAGCTTAACAGAATAACACATATTTTTGATAGTGCTGCATGTTGCTTTAATGCTGTTGATTAGGCATTGATGGAAATTGCCAGTAGATGGCAGATCTAAATTATACTTAAAGTTTCTAGCGTAGAACCTATACTTGAAATATAAGCTGGCCATTATATCACAAATCATATAGGCCCCTAATGGGCATAACATCACTTATTAATTGACTAATATGTGCTGCACTGCAGTGAATACCAACCAGTTCCGACAGTGCTAATGGCTATTTCTCATGACTGGTCGTCATTTGAGCTGGCCCTCATTTTAGAATTCATGAGCAGATGAAAATCCTTTTGCTTGTAAATAATGAAGGCGTTTGGCCAACTTTTTGCAAAGTTATGGAAGCTTATATCAGAAAACCTTTCCTAAAGTAGCTTGGCAAAGTTCAACAAATGGTCTAGGGCATGGTTCCAATCGCCACTCTCTATCAATATAATAATTTAACTCTAATTTTTTTAAGGTATACTTTCTTTATGTGGGTAGTTATTATGTGTATCGTAGAGGCTAGGGATCATATCTATAGATATTCCCTATATATTGGCATATTTCACTGTGTTGAAGGAAGTAGGTAATATCATGCAATATTCCAGGATGGATGAATCCTTTAATGCTCTCTCTATCACGGTGTGCGGTATCTAGGCCCTGAGGAAGATAGGCCCCCTGACATTCAGCCACCTGATGTTCAGCCCCCTGAGCTTCAGCCCTCCGGATTTTTGGCCCCTGGTGATAGGCCCTCCGGATCTTATGCCTTCCTGAAGATAGGCCATGTGTCTAACATCCATTTTCAAACATACAACCACCAAAAGCAGGTTATGTTTGGATGAAAGAGAAACCTACTTTTGAAACTACCCAATTACCCAACACCCAAACAGGTTATGAAAGAAACATTTTGGTATATTTCTAGGTATACAAACACCCAATTACGCAACACCTGACCAGGTTATGAAACCAACACGTTTTAGTATATGTCTGGCTTTTCAAACATCCAGTAACCCAACATCCGACCAGGTATGTTTTAGTGTATTTCTAGCTATTCAAACACCCAGAACCTTACGTCCGACCAGGCATTGGCGTTGGGTAAGGTGGTTGGGCGTTGGGTAGGGTGTGTGGGCGTTGGGTAGGGTGTATGGGCGTTGGTTAGTGTGTGTGGGCGTTGGGTAGGGTGTATGGGCGTTGGGTAGGGTGTTTGGGCGTTGGGTAGGGTGTTTGGGCGTTGGGTAGGGTCCCAAGGTGTGAGGTGAATGGTCGTGTAAAATTGACACAGACATTAGTGACAAATAGGCTGCTCGGATTTTGGGTTAATGTATGTGAGAAGACAGGATGTTATTGTCTGATTTGGGAGATTGCCAAAATACACCTTAGGTAGCTGCATTGAGTGTTTGGTAGGGGTAGGATTGGGTGTTTTATGAGCACATGATCGGATGCTTGATAGACACATGGTCAGCTGTTTGATAGGCACATGGTCGGGTGTTTGACGGGCACATAGTCAGGTGCTTGATGGGCACATGGTCGGGTGTTTGATGGGCACATGGTCGGGTGTTTCATGGGCACAGGGTCGGTTGTTTGATAGGCACATGGTAGGGTGCTTGATGGGCACATGGTCGGGTGTTTGATAGGTACATGGTCAGGCTTCATAAGCTGCTTGGACATTGGGTTACTGGGTGTTTGAATAGCCAGAAATATACCATAACATGTAAGTTTCATAACCAGATTGGGCGTTAGGTTACTGGGTGTTTGACATACTCGTATGTTAGGTAAATGGACGTTTTCTAACCGGCTCTTCCAATTTATTTGTTGGACATTAGATGTCTGGTTGTTTGGATGGTATATCTAGTCATAGCCTGTTTATAAATGGCCTGCAATCTGGGGGGCCTATAATCAGGGTGCCTATCATCAGGGGACTGAAATTCCGCAGGGCCTATGATCAGGGTGGCAAAATTCCCCAGGGCAGATGCTCAGGGGGCCTAATTTCCGCAGGGCCTAGAATCCTAGTACCCTCTATCACATATCCTCATAAACTGATATTTTCATTAATAGCTGTACTTTCCACTGAAATAGTTGCGTCTTTATTCACTTTTTGCAATGGTGGGTGAAACTAAGGCTCCTTATGAACAATTAAGTTTATAGCTGCTGTACAATAGAGAGGATATAGGCTGTTTTACAGAAAGTGATGATTGGAACCAAGGCATTTTTGTGAACTTGGCAGTTGTATTACTATCTTTAGGCCTTCAAGTTTTTATATGATTCTTATTCCCACTGTTTGGCATTACTGCTGGTGTATCTACCAGCCCTAAAGCCTATCTTTCAAGTAATTTACTTATCTATATTTGCTCTAAACTCATACTTCTAGCTTAATATTCCCTCTACCTCTCCTTATCTTTCTATAATTGGGCATATAGAATGAAATGAAGTGGTAGGAATCAATAAAAATACAAGTAAATGGATGAAAATAAACTCATTAGTTACACATAAGTTTATAACAGCTCTAACATAGAGAGGATGTAGTCCATACTATACATCCTGGTGATTGGAATCAGCGTGACACTTTGAACCATTGACATATATACATATCATTACCACCTGACAGGGTTGCTGCAGAATTCTCTCATATTTGTATATTATTCCCTTTAAAATAGAAATAGTTGACATTTGATATGAAAAGTTTAAGATAGATACTATGCAAGCTATTACAATGGATGTTGCCTGAAAGAGAGTGACAATTGGAAGCAGGAAATTACCACTCACACATTTTTGCCATCATGAACTTCAATTGGCTCTCCTGAGTCAAGTTAACAACACATGTGACCCGTTTTAACGAAATGTGTCGGAAGTCGCATATCAAAAATGTTGTGATATTGCAATATTCGTGTACAGCTCATCAAGAGCTTTCATTTGATATGTGACATATAGTATATTGGCCAGTTTTGACCCTTTGGCAATATTTTTGATACATTTTCGTTGAATTAAATGGAATTTAGTTAAAATGAGAAAATTAACATTTAAATAATGTATTTACTATATTATACAATACAATTATAAATCCTATGGCCATCATTTTGGGAATAATTGGAGGTGAAATCTGGTTTGTACCTAATTATTCCATAAGATAACTATTCATACTGTAGCTGTTGGCTATTCTAAGATAGGCATTGGCTATGAAAAACTCCAGATTCGAAAATAGGTTGTTCAGAAATTACACTTCATTCATTCTGACATACGGCTCGTAATCATACAGACGGATAGTAACAATCAAATAGGCTTCTGAACACCAGTGGTCATATGAACATACAGGAGGTATACGCTTATGGTCTAGTACATAATTCCCGAGTTCCAAGGCTCTCTTCCATCTTGGTTAACTCCACTTGGATCAGACTCCACAGAGGGAGTTCTGTACCCGGAGTTGTCCACCAATGCGTCTATCTCCTCTAGTTCCCCCAGAGGATGGAACAGAGAAAGACGCAGGGTGACCAAGTTGGAAGCAGCGACAGGACTAGGCCTAAAAGGTACAACAGAGTTCGGGGAAGCTCTGTTGTGGAGCAGTTGAGCTGGCCGAAGTGCACAGCAAGACTGGGTCCTCGATTAGCAGAACCCCAGGTCTTATGTACTGATCATTATGTAACTCTCTTCATTACTCGTAAACACTTGAGTTCCCGAGGAACTCCGGGTAACCACGCGCCGGTGCATCCGGGCCCACACGGTACCCGAGATATGTCGGGTGACACGTGGCGGTCACGGCTCAATGCACATAACCAGGCCGCGCTCCACCAATCCTCAGGTGTGGGCTTATATAACCAAATACTCGGCACTAGACAGGAGTGCGGCCTGGATACACGGCAACACAAATATAACCCAAACTGGTTCCATAGAAAAGGTACAGCGGCGACCCACTACCCCCCTTCAGACAATATCACAGCGTCTAAGTAGCGGCACAAAGTGCAGTACTTTCATACTACCTTGATACAATGACAAATTTTATCTCCAAACAACCCAAAAAAACATATATATTGTCTCCAAACACATACATAGTGGAGACAAGCGTAACTCTTTCTATCAGAACCACTTATTTTTTCTTGAGTATTATAGATATGTCTTCATCCTTTTTGATATTAACGTCAATCATATCAACCATCAGGATCCAGTTACACAATAATCGAGTATCATCCTTCAATAACAGTCATGATTTCTGGGACTCAGAGGATAAACTCCACACAGCCAGTCAAGCCCTATAAAACAAACTTGACTATTTATCATAAAAAAATATATAAAACTTTTAAGACATACTACCGTATACTAACCATGTTTTATCGAAAACGATTTGTTACAACAGGTATCATATACATACAGATCAATATGAGCACTTCTCCTTAAAAGTTACCAATTTTTCATACGAGACATTTTGGAAACAAAAAAGGTGGCAAGTGTCGACTTTATAGTAAATCCTGACCCAACCCGTCTATTTGAATAGACTCACTCGCTTTACGTGCCAGAGTAAGGTTTGAAAGGTCAATATTTTTGGAATAAATGAACATATAGCGTAGATCGGTAAATGCAGTTTCAATCCAATCAAGGACTTCAAAACCTTATGCAAACTATGGTCACATAGGTGTCCTTTTTGATGTAACCTACATAATAACACAAGTGGCATTCTCCATAAAGAAATGCTAAGGCGATCAGATCAAGTATCTCGGTAACACATTTCAACTTTTAGGGAGAATTAATCTCCACGCTCAGTTCAAAGATCAAAAACGCAGTAAGCTGAAAAATAGAATGATCCAGCTCCTCACTTGATACCTTCCTTCTGAAAGTAATCAACGAGAACCTACGGATCTCCATAACAACTTACGCAATTTCCATTCTCAGTACCTGAATAAATTTTACGTTTTTCAGGTTCATTGATATGTTATTACCACAGATCTACACATAGCACAAATGCAGTCAAGTAACCTTTTACTTCAGTAGGTATCATCAGGATCCAGTCCCTTATACCTTTACTCATTGGACGGTTAATTCAGAGTATCACAATCGGCATACAATAATCATACCTATAGCACATGTCATCAAATCAAACAGAACCCGTTTTACAAATACTGTCTTATGGCAAATAGAACACTCTTTGGTGATAGTTTTAGCAGTCTTTATATGTCAACAACTGCAAAACCTAGATGATAGATAATATGGCATCATATCAAAGTCTTTTCATAAATAGGCGATAATGATCCACTGTTCTTGTCATCTCAGTCTTTTATAAATATATATATATATATAGTCATCTTGTGACCCATAGTCTATGGTTTTTTAAAGCATCATATGGTCCGTGGTGCACTAATAGCTCCACTACTGCAAAAGTTCAACCTTGATGACGACACATGGTAGAGGTTCTATATATGCTGCAAACTGGGAATGTTTTTATGACTGGCCACTCAGCAAAAGTTCTTCATTTCTGGACACTGGCGACATGCATTCACTCGATCGGTTGTCACTCATCTCAATGGAAATGTCCATCCCAGACCCTAGCTGCAAAGCGTCAGGGTTGGGAAAATGCACTTGAGTACTCATAGGTACACTCGCCATAGCTATAGGAATGTCCAGGGTAGATGGACGATGGTTCCCTGACACAGAACCAGTCGTCACAGGTAGGTCCACTGGAGGATCCACCATCATGGATTGTTCAAGTTCGTTTTCAGGAGCCATAAGCGCCTCAGCATCACGGACAGTCAGACGTAGGTCAGCTTCTGCAATTGCATCGGTCAGCTCCATCAATATCTGAACCGCCTCTGAAGTCTCACTTTCCGTTATGCGGTAAGGTGACTGACAAGAGGTGGCGTCGAGTATTGGTGTTGAGACAGGTGTCGAGTTGGGCGACTCTGTCTGCAGTTCATTCACCACCATCCTCGCTAGAGTGGACACCCCAGCTGGAGTATCCATAGTCTCAAAGGAAGACACGGTTGTGTCCACCCCCATTGTAGTATACTGCATCGTCTTAGCAGCAGACGACACAGAGGTGGACGTCACGGCAGCAGACGTCACAGCGACAGATGTCACAGAGACAGACGTCACAGGAACAGACGTCACAGAAACCAACTCCGATGACCCAGGAGTCATGGAGGAGGCTGCCACGTAACTGCAGTCGGCCAGGTGCATCTCGTCCCTTGCAGGTGAAGGTGGAGGACTCCGAGGGATATCGCTAGCCCTGGAGTCGGCTCTCAACCTTTGTGCATATGCATCACCGTCAAATCCTTAGGGAAGAGGGGCAGAACCCCGGTCAACCCTGTACACACTCTCGTCGTACCAACTTGACAATGGGATTTCATAGCAATCTTCGAAAAACTCAGCCAACTCTTCGTAGAAGTCATCGTTCTGCTGAGCTTCCTTTCTATATCCAGAAAATTCCTCTGTTAGACCACCAATTTCATGTTCTAACTTCTGAATAACTTTAGTTTTTAGACTAATTTCAGTCCGGGCAGCAGTTAGTTTATGTTCAGCAGAACTGACCATATCCTTACTGCGATCCAACTTGACTTTGAGATCGTCAATTAAAAATTGACTTTCCATACGAGATTTTTCAATGTTCAATCTCAAATCGTCTACAATTTTGCTAGAGGTTGCTACCATGTCATCCCGTTGTCCCAACTATCATTTGAGGGCTTCATTCTCCTCAGTCATTTTGGACATTTTAGATAGGAGTTCTGCTTTTGCAGTCTCCACTTTCTCTAATTCGGCCAAACGACTTTCTTTTACCAATTGCTCAGCTTGAGCCCTAGCTCCTTGTAGAGCTAGTTGACAAGCGAGATCCAGTGTGTCAAATGAACTTTTCAGCCCAGTGACATACTGTTCTTTTAGAAGATTCCTGATACTAACATTCTCAAGGTGATCAATATCACCAGTCAGCTTAGGCAGAGGGACCGATTCCAAACACATCTCTTCTTCCTCCACCCCAGGTGATGGAGAGTTCAATGAGAGACCCCTCATACAGGTAGATGGTGATGGAACGGAGGATAGTCTACGACCAATCTCCTGTTCCTTCCTCATCTCCATTTTACTTGATTGGACCCTGCCTGTGGGTGGGGTGAATTTATGATCCACCCAATCGTCTCCCTCAGATTGGAAATCAATCGTTCTATAGATCGTCTTAGTCTTGGAATCCTCTTTCCCACATACTGACTCTATCTTCCCTGTTACATACCCTTGACTATCAGTAGAAGTATTTTCTGTTTTTAATATCTTCCTTGACACTCCCGGGTTCCCTCCAGCCTCAGAGATTGTGGTAGGAGGTATTACCTCCTGTCCCACAAATACACAGTCATCCTCCTCCTCTACAGGAGAAGCTAACAGGTCTTTTACCATTTTCTCCTCTATGGCTAGCCTTGGGCTAACAGCAACCCTCGGTAATGATCCGCCAGAGTCCTCCTTGTTGGATTCAGTAGTGTTCCTACTAAACCCACAGGAAGACCCTGGAGCACGTCTTTTGGTTGGGGTAGATCGACCGTCAGATGATGAGTCTAACCCAGCAGAAGCTGAGGACTCCTCTGAACCTGTGGTTCGCATCTCTCCTAAGGTAACAGAGACAGGAGTATACACTCCATGGTCCACAGTTTTACCTTCAGACAACACTTTACCTTTGGGAGGAGTGGCCAACTCCATCTTACTACGGTAATCAGCGGCTTTCTCTGGAAAGTCCTGAATGTAGTATGGCCACGCCTTCCGATTCAGCCACAACCTTCTCGGGTTATGGTTGAACACCAAGGTGTATGCCAACCCCTGTGGTACCCTCACACACTTCTCTCTGTCCGTGAGTCCTAAGGCCTCCGGGCTATTCTCGAGAATATCTAGATTGGACATGGCAGTTTCAGCCTTCATATGGTGTACATCCACTAAGTGCCTTACCATACGACCCTTTCTAGATGTGCTGAAAGGTTCACCATCTTTCATACATTTGACTGAGCGATTAGACTTGGACCGGCACTGCCACATCATTTTGGAGTGCCCGTGGAACTCCACTAGATGTCGTGCGAACTGGTACAGGTCCAAATACTCGGCCATTGGACTTCTATCCATACACTCGTTGAATGGGCACTGCCCCGAACCTACCCTCCAACCTCTCCCAGATTTATAAGTAGGCATACCCGGTGGGACAAATGTCATCCAGGCCCATTTCATACGGTCTCTATCCTCGTTGGAGAGGTCGGCAGCCCTGTATGTCCCCATACTTTGCTTTATAACCTCATCCCAGAACTTGTAAGCTTGATGTGCCCCTGAACTAGTATGTTCTAACCAGAACTCCATATCCCTCTCCGTATCTTCATAGGAGGGTAGCCTAGCTCGGCTCCCTATCTCTCCAGTAATCTCTCCCGTGTAGGGTTTGGACTTAGAATTATTGGAAGGAGCTCTGAATAGCTCAGTACATTTCCTCTCGTTGAATCCGTCTAATTCCCGGACGTATGCCCCCCTGCATATCTTACTCCCAGGAATTACTGCATCTGGCTCAAATTTCTCAAATTTAGCTGCAAAATGCATGACTGCCATGGCTGGAATACGTTCCGGAGTTGACTGTTTAGGGGCATTCCAATCGGGTACAAAGTTACCATGAACCGGATGTAAACCATCCGCACTGTCATACGACATAGAACCCCAAGGAGCACCCACTGGAGCGTGACTGACCGAGTGCACCGGTATCCCGGGCATATTCGGGTCAGTTCGGGTTACTCCCGAAGAAGGTGGTGACGCAATATTCCCAACCTGGAACAAGGGGAATCCCCCGGCCTCGAGTCCTTTTAACCCCGGCCCTGACACGAACCCCCTAGCTTGCGCCACTGACAAACCCATATCTAACAGTTTCTTTACATGTGCTCCCCGAGCTAGGAGATACTGTGTGGTTTTAACCTGTTCAGTTTTCCTTATCTCGGAGATATTACTGCCATTTCGGCGTTTCACTCCCCTATTCTTCATCTTACTCGGTGGTTGATACACAAATTTTGGTGAATCCGCTTCCCTAAACTGTTTTGGAAGATTACAATCGACCGCAGCTGTTGACTCCAGGTCCCCCAAAGCTAACAACTCTCTCTGTTCCTGCGACAGAGGGGTAACCTCCGTCGAGTGACTCCTTCTACGGGAGTTACCCAACGGATAGTTATCCGCCATAATAACTACACAGAGGGCGGCCCAGAGGAGCCCACTCTCAAATGAGCTTAAATGGGTAGTAGAATCAGAAAAATTGTTACAAAAGTGTCCTCCTGTACTACCTCACTATTAGTGTCTCCTCTCCCCCTCACATTTAGAGCAGTTTAGATGACTAACTGCTGTTTAACATACACGGAGAGAGGTGCCTTCGCATCCACCTTCTCCAACGGTATGTGCAGGACTGACGCTTTCCGCGCCAAACCAGCGTGCGCCCGCATCCAAGCGCAAAGGATCACGGGTACCGGATAGCCCTTCCCGAAGAAGTTATCCGGTATTATCCGAAGAAAACCGGGTAGCGAAGTAAACTGCGTAGTAGTTGCAATCTTCGCCGGGTTATCTCGGATTTGTATTTTACACATCATTTCAAGTAATAGCAGTTCTTTAGTTCGTCAAGGCTGTATTATTTGTAGCATATGAACTTTTAGAACGCTCTTTAAACAAACATAATAAAAAAATACGTGTCAAAGTAAATTTCTTTGGTGGTCCGAATAAATTCGGAAGACGTATGAGTCCCATTCTCATGTTACTAGAACGAATCCTACACCCGTTCTTTCCACATAATATTTCTTTTTACTTAGAAAAATTACTGACTAAGTTGATTGGATTTTAATCCGAAACAATCACGACAAGTACTAAATGGGAAACCAACTCACAGACCATAGCATGTAAACATTCAAAACTAACTTTAGTAAAGCAGAACGTTGGGTACCCCAATGCCATCTACTGGTCACTTTCATTATTATTCCCGTCACAAAGACTAAAGAAAAAAATCCGGTATTTCTCGTTGTGTTTTCGACAATCAGCACCAGTTACGCAACTTTTCCGGGGTTTACCGGGTAAGTCCTTGGAGACCCGAACTCTTCCGGGTAACCATAACAAACAAACCCAGCCCCGCCGCTTTTACGTAAAAGCACCTCGACCCGCTATACGAGCACTTCTACGTATGGGTCCTTGGGGTTTCTTCTTCTCAATTACTCGAGGAACTTCTCCAGGTTCCTTTCTAGTAACTAACTTCTTCTTCTTCCTACCATTGACCTTCTTAGCTGGCGTTGCTTTTCTAGTCTTCTTTGTAGGCGGGGGTGCTGTAACCTGCTTCTTACGCACCCACCTGGGTTGGGGCATTGGCACTTCTACCAAAGGTTCATCCTCATCGCCGGGCCGGCGACCTAGCCAAGGCTTCAGGCGATCCACATTGCCTGCAACTATCTTGCCTCGCACATTTTTCAACAACACAGTAACATCAGATATTACTTTTGTTACCTCAAACGGCCCATCCCAACCTTTCGAGATTTTTCCATGTACAGGTGGTTTCAATCTCACCACCTTTTGTCCAACTACATACTTCCTTTCTCTCAAGCCTGTATCATACCCTACTTTCTGATGGATGGCTGCTTTCTTCAAGTGGCCTCTCACCAATGCATAGCCTTCTCGCAATTCTCTGCGTAGAGATTCCGCAAATGCCACTCGGCATGGGACATCCTTCCTCCGCAGCACACTGCCACAGACCAAATCTGCAGGCATTATGATCTCAGATCCAAATACCAGGCTGTTAGGAGTGCAGCCAGTTGAAGCATGCACTGTACCATTGTATGCATGAGCCACATACTGGGAAAACGTATCCCAGTCATCCTGATTAGAATTAACCAGCGTGGTCAACCCCTGAATCAACGTACGGTTGAATCTCTCAACCATCCCATCCGACTGCGGTCGGTAAGGATTAGTGTGTGTTTTCACTATGGCCAATTCTTCCAGCATCCCTTGAAAGAGACGCGATTCAAACTCCCTACCCTGGTCTGAATGTAGCATGAGAGGCGCACCAAATGTTAGTACCCACTCCTCAACCAAAGCTTGTGCGCAGGTTAATGCTGTGTGATCCTTCATTGGGATCACCTTCACGTCCTTGGTATAGTAGTCCTGTACTACCATCATGCACACGTTGGAGTTTGGAGTTGTCTGGAAGCCAGTGATTATATCAATGGCTATCCTCGCAAATCTGACTCCAAACAATTCTTGTCTGAGAGATGTTTTACCCTTCCCAGGACCCGGCTTTACCAGGCAACACGTCGGGCATTCCGTCAACCAACGTATTACATCCTTAGACATCCCAGGCCAGTAATATCTCCTCGCTAGTTTGTCCAAAGTCCGTTTCCTGCCAAAATGAGCGGAAGTCTGATGACCATGGTAAAACTCGAATACTTCCCATCTCAGAGAAGCCGGCAAGACTATCTGTAGCCTCCTCCTGGCTTTGCCTTCAAGAGTTTTCAATCTACACAATAGGCCGTCTCGCACTACCAACTGCGACCATTGGCCCACTAAGTTCCTCACTTCCACACATTCTAATGACAGAGCAGGTCTGACGGGACGAGCAGCTCTCTCCAGGATCAGATTCCGTATCACATTGATACCTTCGTCCTCCTGCTGAGCTTCAAGTATGGACTCCGCCGACCAGAACACCAAGTTCTCTTCCCAGGCTGGATCAAAATTCATTATTGGAGCCACCAAAGCGTTATGTATGCCACAGTCTTCACAGTCCAACCTTGCACATCTTCGGATTGGTCTCCTAGACAAGCAATCCGCATTCACATGCTTCACTCCGCTCCGATGCTGAATCTGGGCATTCTCTATCCCTAATTCAGACAAAGCGGAGATCCATCTACCCATCATTCCATCTGCTTCCTTGAAATCAAGGAGCCATCTCAAGGATGAATGATCTGTACGCAGAATGAAATTCCCACCATACAAATAATGGCGGAATTTCTTCCTGTATACCACTATGGCTAACAATCTCTTGGTGGTGCAATAATTGCGTTGAGTTTACTCAAGCTGTTGCTAGCAAATGCCAAGGGCACTTCCTTCCCCTCCTGTACTTGGGATAAGACAGCGCCTATGCTGTCGTTGCTAGCGTCGGTGTCTAGGATGAACTGATCACCCTCAGTAGGATAGCTCAGCACAGGAGTTACCGTGAATAACTCCTTTAGCTTCTGAAAAGCCTGTTCAGCTAATTCCGTCCAAATAAATGGAGGTAGCTTCAACATTCCCTTCCTTTTTCCTACTACCAGCGCCTGTAAAGGAGCCGACACCTCAGCAAATCCGAGAATGAAATCGCGGTAGTATGAGCAAAAACCCAAAAACGATCTTACTTCCTTCTGATCTTTTGGCGTTGCCCAACTCGCTACGGCCTCTAATTTCCCTTGATCCGCCGAAATACCTGTGCCACTGACAATTCGGCCCAGATATTCCACTGATTGCCTGAAGAACTTGCATTTCTTAGCTTTCAGTCTCAGGTTATAGGATCTCAGTCGATCCATTACCATGGTCAAATTTGATAGACACTCCTCCCGAGTTTTCCCAAAAACTATGATGTCGTCCAGATAAACTAGACAGCTTTTCCACAACAATCCCCTTAGCATTGTCTCCATCATATTCTCGAAAGTAGCCGGAGCATTGCACAAGCCAAACGGCATCACATTGAACTCAAACAACCCCCTGTGGGTTGTGATTGCTGTCTTTTCCTTATCCTCTGGGTGCATCCCAATCTGCCAGTAGCCTGACTGCAGATCTAAGGTGCAAAACCAGTGATTGCCACCCAAGGAATCTAGACTTTCATCAATGTGTGGTAAGGGGTAGGCATTTTTCCTCGTAATCCCATTTAGTCTCCTGTAATCTATACAGAATCGACAGGTGCCATCCTTTTTGGTAACCATTACCACTGGACTAGCCCATGGACTATCAGAAGGCCTTATTATCCCTTCCCCTAACATCTTGTCCACCTCATCCTCCAATGCCTGTTTCTTAGACAAAGGCAGGCGCCGGTAAGGCAAGCGTAATGGCGGGCTAGAACCGGTGTCTATCCGATGAGTTACTCGGTCAGTTCTACCCAACTGCTCTCCTGGAGCAGAGAACAAGTCTGCATTCTCACACAACAACTGAGCCAGACTCCCTTTGCCCTCTTCCTTCTCCAGATGGCTATCTGTTACCAATGGTAAAAGATGCAGTGGTAATCCATAGCCTTCCTTCCTATCCTGCTCTCCAGTGTCTTGCAATACCACTGGCATAGCGGATGGATCCAAAGCTCCTAATTCCACTGCCCTCTTTGCTGCTAACTCCACCTCTGGTGAGTCAGCTCTTCCTACCACATCAGCATATGTTACGTCCCCAAAGGTCGTCCCTTTTTCCAGGTACACATCCTGAAAAGTCATATTACTGACTGGTACTACTGTTTGTCTTGAACTTTGCACTAAGGCACTGGTGGAAACCAACCCCAGCTTACTCAACTGCTGCTGATTCGGTTCCACCACCCCCATGCGGTCAAATTCCATATCCCGGCAGTATACAACTACATTGCATACATGGCGGGGAGGAATTCGCACTGTCTGAGAGACAGATGAGACGCCTGAAATCCGGCGGAGCACACACTGGACCTTCATCTCTTGTGGATATCGAAGAGTGAGTTCCCCCGTCACACTATCTAATACCGCTCCATACAGAGAACAAAAATCCACTCCCAAGATTCCCTCATCCGTCAGTTCAGCCACAGTTGTTGAAACAACAAATGAATGTTGATTCACCCAGAAGGGTATCACCTGTCTGCCATGTGTCCGCATATGAGATCCATCAGCACTTCTGACCGACCCAGGCCCCACAGGGCTAGTTGGCAGACCTGCAAGCTTCTTGAAGAAATGGTGACCCATCATGGAGTGGCTAGCTCCAGTATCGATCAGAAATTCCCCCAAGCAACCCTGAATCTGCACAGGCAAGTACCATCTCTTCCCTTGTAAAGGAGAAGGTTGTAAGGCAAATCTCTGGATTCCAGTTTCACCGCCCAAGTCATATCCCCTCGAGTTGAGAAACTTAACTATAGGATCATCGGGTTTGAGTCGCGAAGCACAAAACCTTTCTACTTCTTCCGCCAACTCAATTCTACGGACGGTGTCCAGATGAGCTAAATCTTCAACACCTCTCTCGTCCGTTCCCTGGGGCCCATCTCCACCTGGCGGATCAGACTTAGGTGCGGCTAACCCCAGCGGCTCCCATGAAATGGAATCTTTTGATTCTCCCTCGACAGTACCTTTGACAATCACAGGCGGGGTTGTTATCTTGTCATCGACAACAACCCCTGTTAGTTTTCCGTCGGCGGTGGGCTTTGGTCAGAAGAGGGTCCGTCTTTTTGTTTCTTGACCGATGATACATTCCTGGTATCCTTGGACCAACATGTCCTTGCAAAGTGACCCTTCTTCCCACAATTGTAACATTTCGTGTCTTTGTTGGGTTTCCCCTTACCGCGACCACGAGTTGCGACCTTCTCAGCCTTCTCAGCTTTACTACGCTCATCCATGACTTTTCCAATCATGGTTTTCAATGCACCCTCCTCTGGTGCTGGAGAGTCTGATCCCGGAACCTTTCGTATTTTATACAAAGTACGACGTCCTCCCCATTTAGGATCTATAGCTGCCACCTCTTGCACACCCTCTGTAGTCAGTTCACCCTCCTCTGCGGGTATCTCCACTGCAGCTACAGGGGCTGCTTCTACAGTTTTCAATAGCTTCCTCTTCCTCAGAGCATCCTCCGTGAGCTCAAAGATGTCTGCCAGCGACATAGTGGTCTTCCACTCTGAAGCAATCTCGCTTGACAATCTCTCATCCCTAAGTCCATCTATATACAGGCTGGCCAACTTCCTCACCAGCCATGGATCACTTGGACTCATAGATGCAAATGCTTCTGCTGCTAGCACTCGGAGAGCCATTCCAAACTGTCGGTGTCCTTCACCAGGTTTCTGAACTCTTTCCTCCAGTTCAGACGCGGGATCCGCACCGGATGTGGAACCCAAAGCCCAAGAAGCTGTTTCCACTAATCCCTTGTACGTTCTTCCCCCGCTTAATTCAAAGCTTGTTAGGGCTGGATCACCAGGACCATCCCGCAGACACCACGACAAAGCCGCAAGGCACTCATCGCCTTCCCAACCATTATGTCGCATATCTGCTGAAAATCATGTGAACCATTTCCTCCATGGAACTGAGCCATCATATTGCTTCATCTTGATAGCCTGCTTCTTTACAGCTGTCATTCCCGTTCTCAACGGTATCTCAGCCTGACTCAAAGCATAATCCACTGCTCTATGGTTCCCCACATCATTTGGTACCGCATCAATCCCCAATCTTCTAATTGCTGGATTGCTTTGGAACACTGCCTCGTCCTCCATCGACATATTCCCTCTATGTTGATAGGGTGTCCCACTCTGATCAATACCTCCGGTCCTTGGTGTATACATGCTTTCTGGAGTTATATGACTGCCAGGTAATGGGGGAGGTGGTATATTGAACATAGGCCTCGCGTTCCCATAACAGTTATCCGGTCCCAAACCTGGTCTACCCACCGTAGACACATTTACCGGAACTGTATGAACCTGCCTTGCTCCTGGAGCTGGAGTAGAATGAGCACCTGGAGCTGGAGCAGTGTTAACTGGTCCCACAGGAGCCTTATTCCCTGTAGATTGAGCTACCGGAACGTCTCCTTTTCCTCCCTTAGTGTCATTCTCCACGCTCACTGACTCTGTTTCTTCAAGAAAGCAATCTAACTTCTCCTGAAACAGTTTTTCAACTCTACCACAAAGCTCCAACATGAACTCCTCATTCTTGTCAAACTTACTGCCATGCATGGATGAGTGTCCACTCACACTGGATAACATATCTGCTGTATGTATCACCATAGAACTATCTAGATCCTCAGTGGCAGGTGGTTTTACTACCTCCTCCACTGCATTGACTACATATACTGAGGGCTCGTCGGCAGTCACAAAGGTCTCATCTCTAGACACCTCTTGCGCCTTTCCCACTGGGTCCCCAATTTCCTTCGTCCCTTTTGGTTCTAGTTTGTTCACCATGTGATTTTCAGCTTGTTGAGCTAGCGCCTCTAACTCTCCGAGCTTACTATCCTGTTTCTTCAATAACTCATCATACTCAGCTACCTGCAACTGTCTTGCTAGAATCTCGGAACTAATTTCTTTATTCCGCATCACTAGCTTTTCCGTTTCAGACTTCAGTCTGACTTCAGTACCTTCAAGTAGACCCACATTGACAGAAATTTGTTCCAGATGTTTTATCTGAGCTGCATGTTTCCCAACGTTTCCTGATCTCTTTGCCAAAAAACTCTTTTCAAAAGCTTCCCTTTCTTCCTTCAACTTCCTCAGGGATTCTTCCTCTAATCTAATCCCTTCCTTCATGTGTTCATGCTCATTTCTCAATCTGAGCGTCCTTATGTCATCCAGGCTCAACCTCTCCCTGGATTCATAAGGCGGAACCTCCAGACCAGTTATTGTCAACCTAAAAGGATCTGGAAACAGCTTATCTCCCTTGGAGATTGCCACAGCTGTCTCCTTTCCTTCCACCGGAGTTTCCTCCAGGTCGTCCCCTTTGACAACCTCAACCCCATGCTGACTACCCTGGACTACTATCTTAGTCCTTCCCACTGTCTCTACAGTGGGCACTGGTCTACGTTCCCATGTCACTGGTACATCTACTGCACCCTCCAGACTAGGCATACTAGAGTCACTATCCTCTCCAGCATCTTCCATGGTCACCTGTCCAAGCGTCACATCCTCCCGTGAGGTGTCCCCCACCTGGACAGGTCCCTCCATACCCCTATCTGGTTCTAGAGCTGGACGTTTCGCTGGAGGATCCCCTTGTGAATCCTCAGATCTCACCTCGTGGGCCTCCTCCTCTCCTCCATGTCCAATTTCCCTACTCTGATTGAACGTATGTACCTTCTGCCTAGCATTAAACCTTACCCTAGACCGTAGTCTAGGACGCATACCCTCCCCTCGGTTTGTAACCGACGGGGGAGGTACCTCTGTATCTGACATATCTTCACCACACAAAAGCAACCTGTAATAACTATCCTTGAAACCTACCAATTCTGGTTCAAACATATAAGAGCTTACCTCTCAATTTCAGAAAGAAAAGAAAAAAATAAATGTAAATCAATACTTACCCAAAGTGGTCACGGCACCAGTGTAGCTGTTGGCTATTCTAAGATAGGCATCGGCTATGAAAAACTCCAGATTCAAAAATAGGTTGTTCAGAAATTACAATTTATTCATTCTGACATACGGCTCGTAATCATACAGACGGATAGTAACAATCAAATAGGCTTCTGAACACCAGTGGTCATATGAACATACAGGAGGTATACGCTCATGGTCTAGTACATAATTCCCGAGTTCCAAGGCTCTCTTCCATCTTGGTTAACTCCACTTGGATCAGACTCCACAGAGGGAGTTCTGTACCCGGAGTTGTCCACCAATGCGTCTATCTCCTCTAGTTCCCCCAGAGGGTGGAACAGAGAAAGACGCAGGGTGACCAAGTTGGAAGCAGCGACAGGACTAGGCCTAGGTCGTAAACACTTGAGTTCCCGAGGAACTCCGGGTAACCACGCGCCGGTGCATCCGGGCCGACACGGTACCCAAGATATGTCGGGTGAAACGTGGCGGTCACGGCTCATTGCACATAACCAGGCCGCGCTCCACCAATCCTCAGGTGTGGGCTTATATAACCATATACTCGGCACTAGACAGGAGTGCGGCCTGGATACACGGCAACACACATACCAAATATAACCCAAACTGGTTCCATAGAAATAGTACAGCGGCGACCCACTACACTACATTAGAAAAATGTCAGAAACTCATTTTTCAAAAATAATATTTTTTCCACACTATGCTACTTAAAATGCCCATATCTAGGCTCTTAAATGTGCGACTTCCAACCAATTTCGTTAAAACAGGTCACATATCATCCTTTTCTTTTTTTAAATATAAAAATGTAATAAATAATTATATCACACAAAACCTAACACAAGGAATTTATTTTTCAGTTTTTATTTGAAGTCTTTGTTTTTGTAGACATTTTTTGAGTTTTTGTTGCTTTGATCTTATGTTGCTACGTTTCGGATCATTAATGATCCTTCATCAGGCAAAGAAATATAAAAATATAAGATATACCAGTCCAGCATGACAATATAGTTTGATATAGTTAGCTAATTGCTATAAGATAGGGGAGGTGTAACTTATGATGATAGAGCGTGATGATTGGAACCATTGAATTACACAAATGGATCATACCACCAACAAACCACATTAATAGGTATAACGAACAGGTTTTGCACCTTAAACATTTTAACTATTGGTATTCTATATAAAAATAATAATAATAAGGTCATATTGTTTTCATAATCTTTTAATTTTTACAACTTTTAAAATTGACTGTTGATGAAAATTCATGAAAAATGCCATATTTTGCTTTTTTATGGGCTCTGACACACTTAATATCGGTCATAGGGAGGTAAAAGTATGTACCCCAATGTTTTTCCTTTTTAATTGATAAAAAGCATTACTTTAGACTACCGTGAAATGCTTGAATTTAGTTTGAGTTACCATTATGAAAAAGACATATATTATTATCAGTTGCAATGTTGATTCCAGTAAACAGGTACAAGAAAGTATGATGTGAGTTTGCCCGTCACACTCTGCTTCTAGTTTCAGCTCCTGTTCACAGTTAACTGTAAGGCCTTTCCCTGGGGGTTATTTCCTGACCTTTCTCTAGGCACCACAGAGAAATCGGCTGGTGTTATTTTATCCAGTTATTTTGATGTAAATCATGGTTGGATAATCTGGCATTATCTACACAACTTCAGATTATGTTAGTTACTGCAGAATATATTTGTACATTCTGTGTTTTTTTCCAGATTCCAGCATTGCGATTACAGCTTCTTGTGATGGCACAGTGAATTCCGACACCAGTGTGCTGCAATCCCCCAATTTCCCCGGAAACTATGCCAATTATGAGTACTGTACATGGTTAATCAGTGTAGGTGCTAGTGGGGTAAGTGAACCAGAGGGCATGTCCTTATAAAGTAATACATTGTAAACTTAGGCTGCATATGTGGTAATAAATCTAGCATAAACCTATTTTGAAGTGCCAGATGAGAGTCATTTTTAATCTGGGTTTAATTCATGACTATATAATAATGAATGACATTCTGATATTCTGATATATATATATAGAGAGAGAGAGCAAAGATTTGTAAGTAAGGATTCTGACCAGGAGAGCGATGGTATTATGCAGTTGGCCAGTATTCCGAGGTAAACCCAAGAGCCCAGACTACTTCATTGAGTGTCAGTTTAGTCTTTTTTCTGACATATATGAGGTATTAGTGGCCCATCTGTATCATCTCACTGTATCATAATTTATTTCAGTGCAAATCAAATGAAATTATCAAGTTTCCTGGACTTCCAAAGCCAATGTCTTTGAACAGTGTCTTCCCAATCAATATGTGTTAACAGATATAGTACAGGACACAGAAAAGAGAAGACACCTTAGCTAGGTTTAGTTAAACTTAATATACTTAAGTGGTCAACCATAACTTTTATTCATTCAGATATGACAAAAAAGTTAGGTTTGGTATCTATATCATTCTATAATTTATTTCAGATTGTCCAGATTGATTTTATCAGCTTTGATTTGGAAAATAGCTGTAATTTCGACTCGCTTACTGTTTATGACGGAGCAACTGAAAGCAGTACTCAACTCGGCGAACAACTCTGTGGAATAACCTTCCCTGCTACACTGCAGTCTACAGGGAGCACCATGTTTGTAAGGTTCCTTTCTGTCTTATCAGTGCACCACCAGACATTAGTATGAGAGTAGGTATATGATGAAATATAATTGCATCCATGTTCATTTAAAGTGGCATAATCACACAGTGTATCCCACTCACAATTCTAGTACTGTTCTAGTCTACTATGTGGTTAAGTGTGAGGGGGGAGAGGGTCTCTTTAAATGACAAACTGTGTGTAATAAAACAATAAATCTGCCTGGGGATCATTTCTAGGGAAAAAATTGCATAGTAGCGAGAGCCTTTGAATAACATGTTGTTGTTTTGTTTATTTTTGATAGTTGGTGTTCTCGACTGATTCTTCTGTCACAAGGCAAGGATTTCAGATCAGCTATAGCTATGGGACAGCACCCTGAGGCATTGGTATGGGATACCTTACATTCATCATAGGTTTACCAAATATCAATGATATTTTTTGATCTACTGCATGAGTTACCTTTACTTATTTAGTTTTAAAACAATTCATTTAGAAAGATACAGAAAGGATGAAATATTATGCTGCTCAATTAAATTTTCATCAATTTCTTTCTTTCAGGACAGGAATTGACAGGAACATTTGATGCAAGCAAGAATTACACGTTTTTGATTTGATTGCTGTTGATATCAACATAAAGATATCATGCATAATGAAAACAATAAGGAAAATAGCAGCAGAACACTATCAAATCAGATTGAGTCTGATAGAACTAAAATCACTTAGCTGGAGTGAAACATACAACTTTTTCTCTTTTTGTAAAGTAACGTATATATATACAATTTCTTTTTATTCATTAACTATTATGTTCTAGACATATTATGGATATCCTTGCACAACATGGACTCTTTTCAACAAAATACTTTTACCAAAATATATTCATTAAGATATTGGTGAATTATTTTAAAATGACTTAAGGCAACTTTCTTTCCACAGATTTGTGCTTTATTTTATAAATGGTATCATGGTATGTGGTAATGATGCATGACTGATGTATCACAGATGTCCTTGCCCAACGTGTACTCTTTCTAATGATAAACTAGGCATTTTCATGGCTTAATATGTAGGAAATAACAGATCATATCACATGTTTTAAAGGTTTATTTACATGGTTAACAACAACTTGTACCAACTTGTGATTGGATTACCATGGTGATGATTAAATTTTGCATATTTCTTATTATTAAATTAGAATTATGCCAGAATTCAGTTTTCATCCTCTGAATTGATCCATGATACCATTTTCTTACCCTGAAACTATTACAATACAAACATTACGATCAAGCTAGAAAGCTGCATGATAGGTATTAACTTACAGCTTCTATTAATCGCATCAAAAAACATTTATCAATAGAACATTTGTGAACATAAGTTTTTCAAAGTTTTATTTTGAATAATTTGAAAACGCTTGAATCAAGAAGTGGTAGTCATACTATTGCAGTAATTGTCTCTTCCAAGCCCTCTTTACATTGAATATGCACAATAGATATATATGTCTAATAACCATGCAGTACATGTATGTTTCTAAAAAGTGGTAGGACTGGAGGATTAATTATGTTTAAAGTGGTGGATGGATTATATAAAATCCCTGAAAAGAACTTGTTTTGCATAAATTTAAGGACTATTGTCTGTGTTCATTAAATGTGTTAAAAATGTGTGACTTATGTATAACATACGTCCTTGCCCAACATGCACTCTTTCTAATGATATACTAGACCTTTCTTTATGACTTCATGTGTATGAACTAACAGATCATATTGCTTCTTTTGAAGGTTTATTTACACTGTTAACAACAACTTGCACTAACTAATCAAAGAAATATCATTTTTTAGATGGTGGGTGGATTATTTATAATTATCTACTAAAGTAATTTTCTTGTCCATATATTTGAGGTTTATTTAATAGATTGGGTTTACTGTAATGTTTTTAACAATGCTTAGACTTATGCATTATAGATATCCTTGCACAAAATATATTCTTTCTAATGATATACTAGGCTTTTCTTTATCGCTTTAGTTGTAGGAACTGACAGATCATATTACATTTTTAAAGGTTTATTTACACTGTTAACAAAAACGTGCACTAACTAGCGATTCAATAATCAATTTGTGGTAAAGTAATGATCAATGTTTGGATAATTCTTATTCAATCTTTTGTATCTTTTTGAGAAAAAATTCAGTTTTTATCTAATGAACTAAGAAGTCAGTACTAATCACCTTAAGTGTGAACATCTTGTGTAACCCTAGGGAAACCTTCAGGAAAATATGAACCCAATTGCCACTGAATAATATGAAGGACATGCTACATTTATGAACTTTGTAATGCTTAAAACTTAATGACTAATTCAACTACGGAATAAAACAACCCTTGTATGTTGCATCATGATAGTGTATGTCTGATAATGTGTCAAGGGCAGAGTAGAAATGAGTTGACTACACTGATAATTTAGTTTCAAGTTTTCTGTTTTATAAGTTGTTCAGTCTGTTATATGTCTTCTAAAATAAATAAATAAAATGCTTGCTTTTTTCAACATTGGAATCTGTCTTTTTTCTTACCATTGGAAGGATAAAGATATACATTTCAAATAAAATAATCTTTCATACCAGCTACACATTCTAAAATATATCTACGTCCCCTTTATATTACATTATGGATACCAATAGCAAAAACTTTCCAAACAAATACAAGATTTAGATTGTCCTCGACTTTTAGGCCTATTTATGCTTGCTATGGAAAGGTTATTGCCTACTATATCCCTCATTCTTAAACTGAACTATAAAACATTGATAGTGTTAATTTGAAGCATAGTCATTCAGTACTCACAATTTTCATAATTCACAAAAATGGCCAGCTACATGGAATGACAAACAATGATCATAATGGCTTGGGGATGACTGCGTTCACAGGATCATAACCAACAGTTCCAAAGGGGACAAGAAGCTATGGGGGCAGGGGCCAAGATGGCTGCCAACACATGGTTATTAGTTACATTAACATGGCTGGAACTGATAGATACATACACAAGGACATCTACCCAGGAACAAGATGGCTGCCTACATTTATCATTATTTGTTACATTAACATAATTATATACATATAGGAAAACAGGATGGAGGCCATTGGGTAATTGGTTGTGTGAGGGGACAATATGGCTGCCCACATATGGTGATTTAATATATAAAGATGAATAGGATAAAACGATGCAGATCTACACCAGATTTGAGGGATCAGGATGGCTTCCCACACATGTTGATGACCAGCAATTTAAAAAAAGGACAAGATAGCAAAATGGGGAGCACTGTGGCAGGTCTACAGTAGGACAATAGGACCGTTTACATGAGTTAAAAGTGTTAAAGGGAAACAGAATGGCGGCTGTGTGCAGGTACAACGTTATTGGGAACAGAATGTCTACATGGCTTCCTATGTAAAAGCAGTTTTGGTCGGAAACTAGAGCATAAAGTAAATTAATCTATGGTTGGGAACATTTGCTGTTATCAAATGTTGGTGAAATCATAAGTCCAGCTGTCGTTCTATATGTCTAATAGTTATTTATTGCAATATCTTTTGCAATATGTGGGTGTTTCCGGCAAAATGATGTTATATTACAGAAGGGATTGTTACCTAGTCGTTAATATAGTGTTTTTTTTCCTTCAAAGAAGGGAGTTGGTAAAAAAATAGTTTTGCACATTTGTGCACCATGAAACCAGAACAGGAACATTAACCCTTTAAGGCCGACCAAAAATAAAGTTTGCTGTTGAAGGGGCCGGGACATTTTCATAGGAACCCTCCCAGGGCCAAGCCTTTGCTAATTCCCATAGAGTTATGATGACTATAGTCGATGCTCGGCCAGTCATGGCATCGACTATAGTTGATGCTCGGCCAGCCATGGCATCGACTATAGTCAATGCTCGGCCCTAAAGGTTTAATAGGTTAACACACCAGAGGTCAGGAAAAGGACAGGTTCATTGTGTAAGTAGCTAAACAACTGTACATGTTTGCTTAAACTGAATAACAATGACTCACTACGACCAGTATATGGGTTAAATGAAAATAACATAATGGAAGCTTCATTTATTGAAAATAATATAAAGAACTCATTTTCTCCATACATTACTTGCATTTCTGCCGCAGTTCAAACACGTGTACAGGAAAAGTTGGTTTAACTGAGATGAGTTCTACACCTGTCTCAGCCGTTTGTTGGGCAATGGTATTTTATGGGATAACGATCATCCATACTCCCAATTTCAAATGATTTTCTCACTCAGTTTATACTTACTATTGCATTGTGAAACGCAATAAAAATTGTCCTACGACTAAAAAAGGAAAATGTTATATGACAACCACCATTCTAAAGCACTAAACAACTTTATTTTAATGAGAAATGGAATTGCTTTGTTGTCTCCTAAACTTTTTTACAATGTTAAGAATCGACCCCCTGAGACACCAGTCACTGCTTATGGTGTTTCGCTGCCACTTGATTCTTGACGGTCTGTTCATTATCTTGAAGGAGAAAAAATAATGGCTGGTTAACTGGCTAAAATTCTGAACTTATGAAAAGGAACATAAAAGGTCCCAATTTGCCCTGTTGATTCAGATAAATAGCCATATCATGCTCTCGATTTTAAGAAATGCACATGTCCCATGTCAATAACTCTTATTGACTGAGGCGTCCTGTCTGGTTCATATATGCACAGGTTGAGATGCAAATTCAGATGTTTTAGCCACACTTTACATTGCATACCCTAGGCAAGAAATATATTGCATCATTATATCTAAATTGCATGCTGCAAGTAGAGATCAAAAAACAAAGTATCCGGTCGACACCAATTTTCTATCTTTATTACCGGTAGCAAAAAAAAGCCACCCAGAATTGTTAAAAAATGCAACCTAATGTCACCCTTTTGACCTCCATTGAGATCAATACTAAACCAAAATTGGAGCTTTCCTTCCCCTTGATCCACCTATCCCAACCCTCTGAACCCTGTATGTATTGTTAGATAATGTCCCTTGTTTATGCATGAAAATAATTTTTCGTCTGCATGTAGATTTCAGGGGTACCTTACAGTAAGTAGTTGGCTCCTATAACCCTCACACAGTCTCCAACGCTCTATAGCGCTGTACTGGGAGTGGACTTGTTCCCGTGACCATCCTGTTCACACAGACTCCAGCAATCTTGTGTAGTATTATTTCCGCTCTCACAATGCAGCTTGTTCCTGACATTGAATGGTGTTTAAAGGCCTGGCCCCTGCCTGAATATCATGAGAAATTCTGTTGGTTAAACTAACATGGCTGCACATTGGATGCCACCTGAACTATCACCATCACCTGGTAATCCAAAAAAGTTCTGGAGTGTCTTGAATGGCATCCTGAAACCTAAAGGGGCTGTGCTCCCTCCTCAATTGAGGGGGGAGGATGGTCTAATAAAGGGGAGTCAAGATTCCGTTGATTATCTCAATAGATTCTTCGCTACGATAGGAGAGAGCCTCTCAAATGATTTGAGTGATAAAGGACATCCTAAAGATGTCTTTGACGACCGATATGAGCCCGCTGAAGAGGACTGTTTCAAAAAGCTTAAAGTTGCCCCTGAACTGGTAGAAATACTTGTCAAAGACATAAGTGACGACAAGACATCAGGCATGAAAGATATTAGAAGCAAGTTCTTAAAGGAGGCCTTGCTCCTCTTATTGGACCAATTAACTCATGTGCTGAACCAATCATTTAGATCAGGGGTTGTCCCGAAAATCTGGAAAGAAGCCAGGGTCTCACCAATACCCAAGTCTGGTGATCAAAAAGACATAAATAACTGGAGACCTATCTCCCTCTTATCTGTCTCAAAAAATGCAGAAAAATGCATGCACTCTCACCTAGGAGAATGCCTTGAGAAAAACTCACTCCTGTCTGATAGACAATTTGGCTATCGCGCGGGATGGGGAACAGGTGACGCAATTTTCAATCTGGCAAACGACTTGTACACCAACAGAGACAAAAGTGAGGTCACAGCAATTTGCTATGTCGACCTGCGTAAAGCTTTCGACTCTGTAGATCACTCAGAGAAGTTAAAGAAATTGAGTCTCCGAAAGTCTTCTTGGTTTTCAAGTTTTCTTGGTTGGTAAGCTACCTAACAGATAGATCACAATACACCCAAGTAGGAATGTTTGAATCTGAAAAGGAGAGGGTTTCCTACGGCGTCCCACAGGGATCGGTCCTCGGACCACTGCTTTTCAATTATTATATAGATGATCTTGGTTCAGATTTTGTACACTGTAAGAGTCTGATGTATGCAGACGACCTCGGTTTCTACTGTAGTGATAAAAATGCTTCGGTCGCTGTGGACAAACTCCAAACAGATCTACAAAAGGTAGTGGAGAAATGTGTGGCTCTTAGGCTAACTATAAATCGGGACAAGACCAAATTCATGCTGAGTGGGAGTAGGGATAAAGTAAAGCATGATGTGGTAATGAACCCCAAAATAGATGGTATTGACCTAACAAGGGTCAAATCATGCTGCTACCTAGGAGTTAAACTTGGGGAGACTATGACTATGGAAGAAGCCAGCAAGGATGTGATAAGAAAGGTCAATCACAAATTGTTTAGCTTTGGGAAGAAAAGAACATTCATGTCTAGAGAAGACGCCATACTAGTATATAAATCAACTATTATGTGTCAATTTGATTATGGCAGCTTCCTGTATGGGGGAGCCAACAAAGAATGAACTGCCAAGATGCAGCGCCTGCAAAATAGAGGGTTGAGAATCTGTCTCCAAACTGACGTCAGGGACAAATCAATTGATGAGCTCCATTTTGAATGTGGTATTCGAAAACTAGACAGAAGAAGAGATGAAATGCATCTAGTATACATGTACAAGTGCGCGGCAAATGGCCTCCACATAAAACCAGACAATAGTGTACGTGTGACCAGGACCTGCAGGAAGAAGAAGTTTGATGTGAAAAGACCAAAAAGGGACTTCTTCAAGAGGTCTCCTCTGTATAGGGGTTCAAAGATGTGGGACCTCTTGGACATCTGGTATCAAGAGTCTGACCAGAAAATGAAGTTCAAGCAGCGGCTTAAATTGATAGACGACCTACACAAACCAAGCAAAAAAGGGACTGATCCAGACCAGGACTTGAGTGTCCATGATGGCAGTATATTAATTACAAATCCCAGTAGCTAACCAATGTATGCCACCTATTTGTGTTAAAAAATGAGTTGACCAAACTTGTATCACATGTAGCGTGGGGCAAACCTTGGCTGTAGCTGCATGAAACAATTGGTTTCTGTGGGAATCAACTATTTGGTGCTTCAGTTTCCTTCTTTGCGGTTATATCAACTACTTGGTAATGGTTTCTCGTTTTTCATGTGTAAAAAAATGAAAACAAAAATACTCCATATCTGTTAGGATGCTACCTGACACACACAACCACTAACATCATATCCAACAAAATATTATTGTACCTTTCTTTGGCAGTCATATACTAGTAGTCATTGAGTTAAATCTCTATCACTAACTGGCAAAATATTGCCAACTGATTTTAAAGCAAATCTGTGATATTCATTCATTTGTTTATTTTATAGTACCTTAATAACTGTGTAAACTTGTATTTGTATGTTTTTTCTTGTATTGGACCATATTGTATTATATTGTATTGTATTAACATGTAAAAAACCAAATAACACTCAAAATGTGGGACTCGAGTCAACAAGACTTGAACCCCATACTAAGAAATCATATCCACCTCATCTGTAAATACCCATCTTGTACCCATCGACCGTGTCATGGTCTTCATATAAATAGTGCAAAGAAACTGACGCCAAATAGTTGATCCTAAATATTATCACTTCTTCATGTAGTGGATCGATCAATAAATCTTCTTATTAAAAAAAATGCTCTGTTTGATCCATCCTCAATGCCCTGGGTGTTGTCCTTGATAGTAAGGGAGCGGTCATAATTTAGCAACAGGGGCTGGGTTTCTGCATAAAGAATTCTGGATGATTGAGATGATTAGCCCTTGAGATAGATCAGCTTTTCTCTAAACCTACCCATTGCAACTAATGTGCTTTTTTTTCTGAAAAGGGGTGAAATCTTTCTAAATCTTCCCCGCCATTCTAAGAGAGCTAACTAATATTGATCCACCCCCTAAATCTATTAACTAACCTCCCTAGGCCTGTTATGATTGAATAATTACATAGGAGTAGCTTGATGAATTTCTTAAACAAGGACTCTGATATTTTTTTAGACCCCTTACATCTAAAGGGTTCAATAAAGATAAAGCCAATACCTGGGATCTGATTGGCCACCTTCTGGAATATGGCAACATCCTTTTGATGTATATTTTGAACTATAGTGACCAGCTTTCTATTTTATTACAAAATTAAAAGGTTGACAATTATGACATCCCATAGAGGTAGCATGCCCCCCCCCCCCAGTCCTAAATCCACTTACCAACTTCCTTTGTAGCTACACAATGGACACTCCAGTTTGCCAAGGCAAGTAGACGGACCCTTGAACATTTAAATGTCCACCTGGTGACCAAACTAGGAACCACCTTCTCAAGTTTCACCTGAATCTACCAGGTGGCAGCACAGGGTTGTTCCCGGTTTGTTTCCCCCATGGTGCCTAATCAGTGTCACACTTGTATCCAAATGTCATCCTGGTCTGGAAAGGCACTTGCAAACACAACTATGACATTGAACTTGATATTTTCTGGGTTCAAGCAATGCCTGTGGTTAGCTTCGAACCAGCAGAAAGGAACCAGAATTGGAACCAGACAGTAGGATGTGGGCACTCCCATCAAACATTCTGGTTCCTGTTTGCTGGTGCCAAGCTACCAGCAAGGAATTCCCAAACCAAGCAAATTCCAAGTTCAAAACACCTTCTGAACACAACAACTTTTGGAAAGGCCCTAAGGAGGGAGAAAATCGAGGGACTTCTCTTTGCACACATCAAGACACAGGGATACAGAGACAGTACCTCAAATAATTAAATTAATAGTATGCATGCCAACCATGCCCTGAACCCTGTGTGAAATGTTATATAATGACTCTTTTTTATGCATAAAAGATAATTTCATGATGATTCTAAAGAAATGACGATGTCTGCATGTAGAATCTAGGGGTAGATAGCCAAACATAGTTGGCTCCTGTAACCCTCACACAGGCTCCACCGCTCTATAGCGGTGTACTGGGAGTGGACTTGTTCCCACAACCATCCTCTTCACATTGAAACCTGCAATCTCATGGGATCTTGTTTCTGTTCCTGCAATGCAGCTTTAAATTGGCATCACATGGTGCTTAAAGGTCTCGTCCTTGCCTAAATATCATGAGAAATTCTGTTCATAAGACTAACATAGTGGCAGATAGGGAGCCACCAGAATTATCGCTATTGCCTGGTCATGCTCTGTTTGTCCCATACTCAATGCCCTGGGTGTTGTTCTGAATAGTAAAGGAGCAGTCATAATTTTAACGATGGGGGATGTATTTTTGCAAAAAGAGTTCTTGACACCTTATTGAGATTTTTCACCCATGAGATGGATCAGCGTTTCTATAACCCCCCCCCCCCCATTTGAACTAATGGACATTTTTTGCTGATAAGGGGTGAAATCTTTCTAAATCTTCTCAGCCATTGTAAAAGAGCTAACATATATTAATCCACCCCCTAAATCTATCAACTAACCTCTCTAGGCCTGTTATAATTATATGATTACAGAGTAACGGCTAGATGAATTTCCTAAACATGGACACTGATATGTTTTCAGAACCCTTACATCTAAAGAGTGTCATAAATAAAGATAAAGTCTGTACCTGGGATCTGATTGGTCACCTTCTGGAATATGGCAACATCCTTTTGATGTATATTTTGAACTATAGTGACAAGCTTACAAAATGAAAAGGTTGACAATTATGACACCCCACAGAGGTAGCATGCCTCCCCCCCAAGTCCTAAATCCACTTACCAACGATCCTTTGTTGTAACAAAATGGCCACTCCAGTTTGCCAAGGCAAGTAGACAGACCCTTGCTAGTTTAAATGTCCACGTGGTGACCAAATTCGGAACCACCTTCTCAGGTGTCACCTGAATCTACCAGGTGGCAGCACAGGGTTGTTCCCGGTTTGTTTCCCCCATGGTGCCTAATCAGTGTTACACTTGTATCCAAATGTCATTCTGGTCTGGAAAGGCACTTGCAAACACAACTATGACCTTGACCTCGATATTTTCTGGGTTCAGGCAATGCCTGTGGTTAGCTTTGAGTCAGCAGACAGGAACCAGTATTGGAACCAGACAGTAGGATGTGGGCACTCCCATCATACATTCTGGTTCCTGTTTGCTGGTACCAAGCTACCAGCAAGGAATTCCCAAACCAAGCAAATTCCAAGTTCAAGGTCAAAGTGATTGTTACCAGAGCCTTTCTTCTGAAGCTGACACTCACAGGGTGTAATTGGGGTAAGGGGACGGGGCAGGGGAGGCATGAACATACCAGGTGGCAGCACCTTTGAGGAACAGGGCCAGTTCACACAGATTGATAAGGCAGACCAAACCAACCATACATGTGGACATGTGACCACCTGCTAGTCTCTATTTTGATGTTTGTACCAAAGGTTTATATGTTAAAGGTGTATGTGTAGGGGTGGCCTACCAGTCGGCACTCCTCTCTTCCCTTTGAAATCACTACCTCCCCATTTATGCCTCCCTCCTTGAATGCAATTGAATAATTCCCAATAAGGGTCATTATTTTACAGCAGAGGAGCGGCATGATGAATTTCCCAGATGGTGAGGCTGACATTTTTTCAGACCCCTAAAGGGTTCCTTGGAGTCTATGCCTGAGATATGATTGGGCTGGACAAGAATGGGAAGGTATGGAGGCGCAGACATCATGTCTGTGTAGATAAAGACCAACCCATCCATGAACACACACATACGCTTTGACCCCCTGTAACACCTACAACTTGGTACCAGTATAGCACTAATAGAGACCAGATCCATTGTGCCTACTGGCATTTCTGTACTGGTTATTATGGAAAGCCTGTGCAACATTTTGCTAACTGCCAGTTGTTATTTGCTCGCTGCTGATTGTCATTACCAGTTCAATGGTGCCATTTGCTTGATCAAGGTTGCCAATTGTCTGCTGCTCATATTTGGAATAGATACTGGCAACTGAGAACCAGCCACAGGCAATTAGCAAAAAAAGGAAAATGTCACCCTGGCTTCCATAGTATATGGTGTATTCACCATACAGGGTTGGTGCACAGAGGGAGGGTTATTTCTGCCTTTCATATTTACCATACACTCCAAAACCTTACCAGCCGTAACACTGGAAGCAGCAAAGTAGGACAGCAGTTAGTCACAGCCAATTACACTGAACATGGAAGATGGGGATCAAGACGTTGGGACCCACCTTGAAAAAGACTCAGTTGTTAATAACAAAGGCGTCTTCTCTATTGTGATTGCATGATTAGTGGATTTCTTAGAGCTGTACATAAGTGGTACCATGAATGGAATCTTCCAAAATGATGTCACAACATCTGGATACAACATCTTCCAAACACATCTTTCAACCAAAACACCTTCTGAACACAACAACTATTGGAAAGGCCCTAAGGAGGGAGAAAATTGAGGGACTTCTCTTTGCACATATCAAGACACAGGAATACAGAGACAGTACCTCAAATAATTAAATTAATAGTATGCATGCCAACCATGCCCTGAACCCTGTGTAAAATGTTATATAATGACCCTTCTTTATGCATAAAAGATAATTTTATGATGATTCTAAGGAAATGCCCTTGTCTGCATGTAGAATTTAGGGGTAGATAGCCAAACATAGTTGGCTCCTGTTACCCTCACACAGGCTCCACCGCTCTATAGCGGTGTACTGGGAGCGGACTTGTTCCCACAACCATCCTCTACACACTTAAACCTGCAATCTCATGGGATCTTGTTTCTGTTCGTGCAATGCAGCTTTAAATTGGCATCACATGGTGCTTAAAGGTCTCGTCCTTGCCTAAATATCACGAGAAATTCTGTTCATGAGACTAACATAGTGGCAGATAGGGAGCCACCAGAATTATCGCTATTGCCTGGTCATGCTCTGTTTGTTCCATACTCAATGCCCTGGGTGTTGTTCTGAATAATAAAGGAGCAGTCATAATTTTAACGATGGGGGATGTATTTTTGCAAAAAGAGTTCTTGACACCTTGTTAAGTTTTTTCACCCATGAGATGGATCAGGGTTTCTATTACCCCCCCCCCCATTTGAACTAATGGACATTTTTTGCTGATAAGGGGTGAAATCTTTCTTAATCTTTTCCGCCATTGTAAAAGAGCTAACATATATTAATCCACCCCCTAAATCTATCAACTAACCTCTCTAGGCCTGTTATAATTATATAATTACAGAGTAACGGCTAGATGAATTTCCTAAACATGGACACTGATATTTTTTCAGAACCCTTACATCTAAAGAGTGTCATAAATAAAGATAAAGTCTGTACCTGGGATCTGATTGGCCACCTTCTGGAATATGGCAACATCCTTTTGATGTATATTTTGAACTATAGTGACCAGCTTACAAAATGAAAAGGTTGACAATTATGACACCCCACAGAGGTAGCATGCCCCCCCCCCCCCCCAAGTCCTAAATCCACTTACCAACTTCCTTTGGTGTAACAAAATGGCCACTCCGGTTTGCCAAGGCAAGTAGACAGACCCTTGCTAGTTTAAATGTCCACATGGTGACCAAATTCGGAACCACCTTCTCAGGTGTCACCTGAATCTACCAGGTGGCAGCACAGGGTTGTTCCCGGTTTGTTTCCCCCATGGTGCCTAATCAGTGTTACACTTGTATCCAAATGTCATTCTGGTCTGGAAAGGCACTTGCAAACACAACTATGACCTTGACCTCGATATTTTCTGGGTTCAGGCAATGCCTGTGGTTAGCTTTGAGCCAGCAGACAGGAACCAGAATTGGAACCAGACAGTAGGATGTGGGCACTCCCATCATACATTCTGGTTCCTGTTTGCTGGTACCAAGCTACCAGCAAGGAATTCCCAAACCAAGCAAATTCCAAGTTCAAGGTCAAAGTGATTGTTACCAGAGCCTATCTTCTGAAGCTGACACTCACAGGGTGTAATTGGGCGAAGGGGAGGGGGGCAGGGGAGGCATGAACATACCAGGTGGCAGCACCTTTGAGGAACAGGGCCAGTCCACACAGATTGATAAGGCAGACCAAACCAACCATACATGTGGACATGTGACCACCTGCTAGTCTCTATTTTGATGTTTGTACCAAAGGTTTATATGTTAAAGGTGTATGTGTAGGGGTGGCCTACCAGTCGGCACTCCTCTCTTCCCTTTGAAATCACTACCTCCCCATTTATGTCTCCCTCCTTGAATGCAATTGAATAATTCCCAATAAGGGTCATTATTTTACAGCAGAGGAGCGGCATGATGAATTTCCTAGACAGTGAGGCTGACATTTTTTCAGACCCCTAAAGGGTTCCTTGGAGTCTATGCCTGAGATATGATTGGGCTGGACAAGAATGGGAAGGTATGGGGGCGCAGACATCATGTCTGTGTAGATAAAGACCAACCCATCCATGAACACACACATACGCTTTGACCCCCTGTAACACCTACAACTTGGTACCAGTATAGCACTAATAGAGACCAGATCCATTGTGCCTACTGGCATTTCTGTACTGGTTATTATGGAAAGCCTGTGCAACATTTTGCTAATTGCCAGTTGTTATTTGCGCGCTGCTGATTGTCATTTACCAG